>CAJQZP010001305.1:13342500-13942500 GCA_907164705.1 Parnassius apollo
TGCTGTGGCTCATAGACATCTACATTTGTCCTCGATTAAGAATCAAAACGCAGATGCGTTGTCATACCTGAGGACTAAGATTTTCTCACCATACGAAACACAGCAGTATTGAGCTGTTATTTTACACTGGTATTCTTTGAGAGCGTGGTACTTCTCGGTCGAGCCGACCCATTAGTGCTACAACCATAATATAGCTGCAGAGTGGCTCTACCACGTCTTCCTTACAATAAACAACTAACAATTAAAAAAACTGCGGCTGTCGACCCCGCCTGGCAAGCGTGGTAAATATGGCAAATATCCCTTAAGCAGCAATCTATAGGGGAGGCTTAACTTCAACCATATTTAACAAATACAGGCCTGGTCAGTGGTTAGTGACCCTGACTGCTAAGCTGGAGGTCGTGGGTTCGATTCCCACCCAGGACAAATGTTTGTGTAAGCACCATTTGTTCTGTGTCTGGGTGTAATTTATCTATAATATTTATGTATTTAAAAATATATAAGTATGTTTATCAGTTGTCTAGTACCCATAACACAAGCTCTGCTTAGGAAGACTGTGTGATAGTTGTGGAATATTATATTATTATTATATTATTAATATGTTTATACTTAGAATATGCTCATAACCTTGTAGGTTCATAGAAGAGATACAGCTTTATTTTTGAGCCAAAAAAAATCACTTATTATGGTGTATATCCCAGGAGTTTTACAACGTACGCTATGCATTCACTATTTAGGTTATAAATTGCTTAATAAAATTCGATCCCTTCGCCCTAATGCATATGTGGTAAGTTCTTTAACCATTGTGCGCGTCACTTGAGATACTAAAATGAATAAAAAGTGATCATGTAACCACATTTTACAACACCAAACATCTACATCTGGTATATAAAACTACGTAATACTTACGCAGCACAACCAAAAAAATACCCTACATTATAACCATCTTTTCTATTTATTAGGTACTTTTTTTTACTATCATGTTTTAAAGATATCGTTTGATAAAGAAAAACGTAAAGAAAAGTGCGCTGTCAGTTTCTTTAATTTTTTGAACAAGTAATTGTGTGATTATATAGACAAGCACGCAGAACAAGAATTTTTTATACGTGGTAGAGCCATGCTGCAACTCGAACGGGGAAGAACCTCGCTCTCACAGAATACCAGCGTAAAATAGCAGCTTAACGCTGCTGTGTTTCGTGTGGGGAGTGTAGAGAACCAGAGACCCTTTTTTACTGGAAACGATAATCTTAGTCCTCACAGGTGACATCGCATCTGCATTTAAATTCGTAATCGATGATAAATGGAAATGTCTTTGGGACACAGTAACCACTTACCATCAGGTTGACTGTGTGCTCGTTTGTCACGTTTATCCTACAAAAAAAAATATTTTAGGCCATCCGAAAACTTGTTCCATGCGGGATTGTATTCGCAGGTTCACGGCCATGCAGCGACGGAGCCAAGCATTTAGCCCACTGCCTTATCGCGTCGATCCTATATTCACTACAAAATATAAATCAACAAATAAATTGTTGTGTCGCCGGTGTTACGAATTTTAACTAATCTTAAATTTTACTTTTGGAGAAAATTCAGTTGACATACGTTATGTAAAGTTATGGGGGCCTGCCATTAATGATTTTAGCATGCTATTGCATCATCAAAAACAAAATTATTCCAATAATATTAATATTTAAAACACGCTGAGCACTTAAATCTTAGGCAATCGAAGAGCTTAGAAAATCATCGAAATTACATAACTTGAACCCCTTGGTAAAGTGGTAAATAAATAAGTGTTTATTTTCAAGCGCCCCTCGTGTTACAAAGGCCGTGTAGATGGTGCCAGCTGGCGATATTAAATCGTAAAATTTGACTTATAATTTCATTGAACACTCTCAATAATTATCGAAGTTTAAGAGAGAGGGAGATGGAGAGACAGCTCGTGGTCTCAAATTATTGAAGGTCTGGGGCGTAAGAGGTTTCACTAATACTCCATATATGTATATCTTGCCAGGCAGACATTGTTCTGCCCTTTTCGACGACCCTTTGTCATGAGTCATGACCTATTAAAATTATTAAATTCGCAAAAAAAAAGATAGAGATAGAGAGAGATAGGATAGTTTTTTTGCCCATGAGTGACCCACAATTTTTTTTTGCGATATTAATTTATAATTATTATTATAATAATTAAGGCGATCTTAGAGTATACACTGAGCATAACTTGCTTAGGTATATTCTAAGGGAAATAAAACAGGATATAGGCAGCAGCGTCGTCCTGAAGGTGGGTATACGCTAGAGGAGCCGAGCACGAGCTGAGCACAAGCTGAGCCGTTCTACTCGCGGTGTAAAGCAATTGCCATTTTAGCGCACTTCGAGCTAGATCTAGTGCAATTCTAAGGTGTATAGCGCTTTGTTTTAATATCCATGTGCGAAAAATATCTAATTTACTAGTCTACTAGATATTTCAGCACGTAGATATTAAAAGAAAGCGCTATAGACCCTAGAAATTGCACCAGATCTAGCGCCAAATGCGCTGAAACGGCAACACTGGTGTAAAGTGTGGATGTACAACGAGCCTACAACATGCAAATCCATGTATGCGATGTAAATCCCTTTGTGTTCGTCAAAAAACCGACAATAGGCGGAACACAGTCGAGCAGGAACCAAACGTTAGAAGCACGCTCGTTAGAGGCTTATAAGTCGGTCCACACTACACGAACTTGTATTCGGCTCATGCTCCGCCCGCTTGTGCTCAGCTCGTCTAGCGTAGACCAACCTTGACAATTCAAAATAATACAGAACTGTGATTGCCACCCGTCTATCAAAAGCATTAACTATGGTAAATATCGCCCACTATGCGGCAATTAATGGTGAAAGCCTATTTTTTTTCTTTATTGATTACATCTATGTTCAGCAGTGAACTTTTGAAGGGCTGGAACGATTGAATAAGTGAATAAATGATGCTTTACAAAAAAATTAGGTAATTAACTATCTTTTGGAAGTGGGGAAAAGTAACATAAACACTCACGCCTGCCACCCAGAGGGGTAGGCAGCTACTACGGACTTCCATTTTGCACGATCCTGACACACCTCTCTCACCTCCTCCACATCCTTATACCTACGCATACATGCTCATCAGTTAAGGATTGTCTTTATTTGGCCCATTTTCAATATATCGCCAATTTGGTCGATAAATTTTTGCCTACGGCGTCGCTTCCCGACTCTTCCGTTCACTTCTGCAACATAGATTTTTTTCTACATGACCAAACCACACATCATCTTTGCTTTCTAAGAGAAAAATGTGGTTTGCAAATCACATTTTTCTCTTAACACAATTCAGCCCTAACATACTCCTTCTTAATGATTGTAAATGTTTGTAATGTCCACCAAGACAATTGAAACCATATACTTACTGCTGGACCTGAACCGTGGCAGCTCAGACTCAGTGCTCGTTGTAAATCATAGTGTAATGGTGGCGTAAGTGAATAGATAACCCCATGTCGTCACGTAGGTGTCGCAGGCGGAAACTGAAGAAGGAGGATGCTGTTGTATTTTAAGATTGATCACCGCGATGCTATGATTCATTACTGCAATGGGTCGGCTCGACCGGAGGAGGACCGCGCATAGAATACCAGCGTAAAAATCAGCTTAACGTTGTTGTGGTGAGTATAAAGAATCAAAGAACTTTTTTAATGGAAACCAGGTATTCTAGTCTTCATGAGTGACAATGCAATTCTGCATTTTGATTCTTTATCCATGATAGATGTACAGGTAGATGTCTATGGGCCATGGCATTGTCAATCCTGTTTTTTTAAATTAGCACTTTAAATTAAAATCAATAAATTCCCTTGTACTGGTAAAGATCGAACCCAGATTTCTCTAGTACTGAGAAATCACTCCGAAACTGTTACACCTACGTATTACATATTAAATATATTACATTCCATATAAAGAAGGAATGAAACATTGAACAATTTCAATTATAACCACAGAAATTGTAATAACATTGTCTTATTATTACTATTTCTGTGATTATAACGATATCATCAATCGATGGATAAGCATACAGGCTGTTGGTGTTCGTACTTACCTATACCCTTCGGTTATCCCAATGTCATTCAAGATTAATCTTATACGAGACGAGAAACTGTGTTATCTAATTTTGATTATCGACAATAGGGTGAATAAGGCAGGCAAATAGGAGCAGTGGCTCAGATGGTTAGCACTCAGGTTCAGGTTCGATCCCCGCTGGCACCAATGGAACTGATTTACCACATGCTCGGCAGTGAAGGAAAACATGACGATGAAACCCGCATGTCTTTAAAACAAAATTCGGAGATGTGAAGTCCGCTAACAAAAATTTGGGGCAGCACAGCAAACATTTCCTTGCCCTAAAACCCTGTCAGAATGAGAACAGGGATGTGCCCAGCAGTAGGACGTATATATGCTAACTATGTATCACTTTACTTTTACTGCCGTACTGTAATGGTACGGCGGTAAAAGTAAAGTAAAACAATATATTAACTAAGAAAAAATAACGATATAATAATGATTTTATCGTGAAGAATGATATGTGATGTGAATAATGTATAAAGAATGATGATTTAAAAGCGACAATATCCTAATGGCAGGGTGTGGACCGCGAATTCAAAAAGGTCATGGGTTTTGTATCCACCATTCGACTACTGGCGTAAACCACTCGTTACACAATCAATTTAAGCTTACCACGAGTGGTTAAGGGAAATATTAGTAATGTTAATAGCATTGTTAATATTCTTTTTATATAATAAAAATAAAAATATATTTTTTTTAATATTTATGAGATCACTACACATTTAAATGAAACAAGTTTTTACTAATTTTACTGCATATACTAACTAGTAAATACACATAGTTAAAATACGTGATAAATCCGTAGAGTTGTTTAATTTAAAAAACGTAATTTTACAAACCAGTGACAAAGTACGAGGGTGGATTGAAAAGTACTCGGCCTAACACAGATCCATTCAATTCTAAAAATCAAATCTACCCACATTATTTAGTTCAGTTCAGACTAGTTCATTGTGTGAAGTTCGAAACGTGTGCGATAATTAGTTGTGATTTTATAAATTTATTAACAAAGTAATCGGACATAATTTCCGCGAATGGAGCAAATCGAGCAGCGTGCCGTCATTAAGTACCTCCATAAGAAGGGGCTATCATCAAAAGCCATCCATGATGACATGGTCAGTACATTAAGCGATTGTGCTCTGTCATATTCATCCGTCAAAAAATGGATAGCAGAATTTAAGCGTGGTAGAGAGAGTGTGAAAGATGAACCCCGCTCTGGAAGGCCTTCGACGTCAACTACTGACGAAAATATTAAAAAAGTACTTGATTTAATAATGGGAGACCGCAGATTAAAAATTAGAGAGATAGCCGAGATTATAGGCATCTCTTATGAACGAACTCAAAACATCATTGGGCTAATCTTTCCAATATGGACCATCGATTTCAAAGCCCATATGTTTTTTGTAGATAGTACTCACTAAAAGAAAGCGTTTTGCAAAGTTTTAGGTTGCGGAAACTTACGGTTCATGAGATATATTTTTTTTAAACTTTTCATACAAATTGGTAAATAACACGCAATTACAAAATAAATTTGACAAATGATTGATGTTAAACGTCAGTTAGTGTAGGGTTCCGAATATTTTGAAAGTATCGATACCTACTCGATACCAAGTATCGTATCAAAAGTATCAATACTACTTGGTATCGAGTACATTTCGTTAATTTTGGAGACGAAAAATATGACAAACCAATTAGATGCATAGGAAGAGCTGATAAGTGCAATTATATATGTATATAAAGTAGAATAAAGTTTACTCTATTTAAGTTCCACCTTAGTACTTGTATTTTATTGTTTGCAACTTGTTTGTATTTCTTAATTAGTACAGCTTTTGTACTTTTATTTTATTGTTTGCAACTTTCTGTATTATCTAATTCTTACTACAATAAAGTGTTTACTTACTTATTGACTTACTTATTTAATATTCAAAAAGTACACAAAACCGAATCAGAGCACCCCACTATCCACGTGGTCTTGTCTGACCTACCCCTAGAGTGTATATAAGAGCCCGGAGGCGCGGAGGGAGAGCAGTGCCCGCCCGCCGTAGGGAAGCGTAGACACCGAGATCGCCGTAGCGGCTGAGGCTGGTCGCCGAAGGCGAACCAAAAAGCCGAAAAAGCTGCGAAGGGGAGCCCAGGTGCCTGTGCTTCCCTACGCTAGGGCGGAGGCACTGCTCATCCCGCAGCCCCGGAGCTGCCACGGAGCGCCGGAGCACAACTTCCCGGCTTCTTACCCCCCTAGTCTCCAAAATTAACGAAATGTACTCGATACCAAGTAGTATTGATACTTTTGATACGATACTTGGTATCGAGTATGTATCGATACTTTCAAAATATTCGGAACCCTACACTAATTGACGTTTGACATCAATGATTTGTCAAATTAATTTTGTAATTGGTGTAATTGCGTGTTATTTGCCAATTTGTATGAAAAGTTTAAAAAAATATATCTCATGAACCGTAAGTTTCCGCAACCTAAAACTTTGCAAAACGCTTTCTTTTAGTGAGTACTATCTACAAAAAAAATATGGGCTTTGAAATCGATGGTCCATATTGGAAAGATTTACCCATCATTGTCAACGAGTTGGGTTTCCACAAGGTGTCTGCGAGGTGGGTTCCGCGACTGCTTTCAGTTGAACAAAAAAGGACGCGATTGACTATTTCACGCGACTGTTTGGAGTTATTTGAAGCCGATGCAGATGATTTTTTGAATCGTTTTGTTACTATGGACGAAACATGGGTTCATTACTGTACACCGGAAACAAAACAACAATCAAAACAGTGGAGAAGACCTGGTTCACCACCCCTAAAAAGGCTAAGTCGATTTTGTCGGCAAATAAGGTGATAGCTTCAGTATTCTGGGACTCGAAAGGTGTGATTATGATTGATTATCTTGAAAGGGGTCAGACTATAAACTCTGATTACTACTGCACCTTACTACGTCGTTTACGAGAGGAAATAAAAGAAAAACGTCGAGGAATGCTCAGAAGAAAAGTCCTGTTTCATCAAGATAACGCCCGTGTTCACATGTCAGTACAGTCAATGGCTGAAATTCACAACTGTGGCTTTGAACTGTTACCGCATCCGCCGTATTCACCTGATCTGGCACCATCAGACTTCTTTCTGTTCCCTAACCTAAAAAAGCACTTGGGAGGTCAAAGATTTTCGACAAACGACGAGATCAAAGCAGCTGTAGACGCATATTTTGAATCTAAGGAAGAATCATTTTTTTTCAACAGTCTAAATGCTTGGAAGGAGAGGTGGCAAAAGTGTATTAAACTTGATGGTGATTATGTAGAAAAATAAAAATATAACTGATTTAGTGTGTGTTTATTTTCTTGGTTAGGCCGAGTACTTTTCAATCCACCCTCGTATGTACGAGGTGCGAGACTTCTGATGACATATTTTTCGTTTTGCAATACCGAATTTTTGTCACGTATAAACTTCTTCTTTCAACACTGTGAAAGTGATTATCTTACTCATTCACTGAAATTTATGCATTGGACAAATAGTTGAGTAAAATAACTCTATATTAGCACTTAGAATAATTATAGCCAGGGGTTGAAAAGGTTTCAAAAATATCTGTAAAGATCAGGTTGAACTGAACCTTAAGTGAAACCTTAAGCCCCATTTACATTCAGCCACTGCCACTGCTCCTCGCGCTGCCGGCAATACTTCCCTAAATACTGCCGTAGCAGGATCGCGGGAAGTGTGTATTCACACTCTGCCCTACCACTCACATCGCTTTCGGCTTTCGACTATGGCGGACGTCGAAATAATTACAGCGTCCGCGCTGTGTCTTCTTGCAATACAAAATTATGTTAATAATTTAAAAAGATATCAAGTTCAAAAGAAGATAGATAGATAGATAGAAAATTTATTTGCTTAAAAACATGGTACATAAGATGATCAATGACGTGGAACTGACATGTTTTGCCATAATTGGCATGGAAAAATGATATGAAATACAGCTAATTACACAAACCCGATGTTGCTTAAAAGTTAGGTACACACATTCTTTTTGAATTCAAATATTATGTACAATTAAATACTTATACAGATCCAATCTATTTGAATTCTTATACAGTAAATTGTTCATAAATTATTAATTGAATTATTATATTATTGTAACATAAATAATATTAAATATTATATGAGATTAGTTAAGCTATTATTATTTTATTAATTACACTTCAGTATAAACTAATTCGTAATTTTAATTACAATAAAATTATAATTTAAAAATCTCAGGCTATTATGCAAATATTACCTTTTAACTTATTTTACATTTTAATTAATAAATAATCAATATGAGTTACTAATCGTTTTTAGAAATAAAATGTCAATGTTCATTAATTCCTTAAACTAAATTTTATATTAATATAATAAATTTGACGAATTTATAATTAATTATGTACATAGGTACTATGTTAACTCAAAAAAGAAAATTCGTATTCGTAGAAGATGATGAATTGTGGTTTTTATCGTTGAAATCCCATATAGTTTTTTCTGATTCCAGCAGTTCTAAAAACTTTATTGTATTTTCATTAATCCACTCGAAAGGCATTTTGGTAGATCGTATTTATTTAATAACAGGACGGCACGCACGTCCGTTCATCCAGGCGCTTGTCGCGAAGTGAGCGATGGAGCTGAATGTGAACACACACTGCCGCTCGCGCTGCCCGTCCTTTGACTTCCGCACGAAAAACCGACATTTCGGGCAGTGTCAGCGGCAGCGGCAGTGTCAGCGCGAGTAGCCTGTTTACATACTGCCCTGCTCACTGCCCTGCTCACTTCCCTGCCCAAACGGGCTGAATGTAAATGGGGCATTAGTGAAAATGAGAACTGTTAAGAACCTCAACTAATTTTTTTTGTTAGGAACCTCAACTATACCGGAAATTCGCAAAATAAATAATTAATAGTTACTTTAAACAATTGTAGAATGAATTCTGGAATTTTATAAAATAGAATGCTATGATCAAAGAAAATGAAAAATAAAATATTATATTAAAAATAATTAAACTACAACCCTATCATGGAAAACTTCCCCTTTTCTTTTATTAGAATTTACATCATTATTATCATTATAGTCCATGACAAGTCCACTGCTGAACATTGGTAAGTAATACTCCACAATTTGTAGATTTGAGCCACCTATATTAATTGCCTCTATTACCAGATGGCCACAGCAACAGGTGGGGGTCACCCTACACTTCACATATCAGTACAAGGCTGCCACTCTAGAACCTTTCTTCCCCATATTCTTTTACAACAAAATCCCAGAAAATGGTCAGTGTATCAATCAACAAATTTCAAATAATTTATGAAAGAAACACATGTACAAAAAGGGCTTATTATAATATTAGGAATAGCATGGATAAAAAAAATCCTTGGGATTTAGGTGATCTCTACTATACTGGTAGTATTATAATTCATATCAATAAATGTACAAAATAATTGTAAAATTATACAACTACCTATATCTAAAAAAATAATCCTGTTGGGTTTCTTGTTTGGTAGCTGGTATTTTCCGAAACAGTGGCACAGCCTAAGAAGAAAATACAGATAGTCATCGTGTTTGATGTTGTCGGAAAAGCTGACAAACAATACATTGTTTAGGGTTGTCAAAACAGTAATTAATAAAAAAAATAAAAACTGAGTTTAGTTTTTTTTTTTGTTTTAACCAATTCCTGTGTATGTGGAAACTGATGAAACTTTAATTCCATATTCTTAAAGGACGACCCACAGTTTTTTACCGCACATATAGTGTGAACCATTTTAATTAATTTGCTTGACAAGACAACTCTAGCAGACAACTCCTGAGCGACTAAAAACTGCCCGCTCGAGAGCGCTCCACCCGTGTCTCGACCCTCACGACAACTTCGATGATCAACTGTCAGTAGTAGTTAGACTGTGGCAGTGGTATATATATAAAAAAAAGGAATTCAATAATAATTTCATAGTAATCCTTATTGAATAAAAATTGTTCTATGAAACTAGTTTTTACGGATTTTACGGTGTTTAATTTAACTTTTCAATTCCCAATGTTTTGCGTGCTTTGTACAGCATACAAATTAGCTTCATTTAATGTGTAGTGTTCGCATAAATATATATGAAATTAAAAATTGTGCTATTCTATTCCATCAGTTGCCACTTCAGTTTACTGATAGTAGGGTAATTATTTCATTTGGTGTAAATCGGATGTCCGGGGGAATTTCCCCCTTAAAACTAAGTTGGATTTATACCGTGCCATACTATTATATATAGTACTGAATGTACAGTACAAGGAGTACTCATACATTTTGGGTATTTTATAATTCATCTTGTATTTTTTTATCATTAAAGAGTCAAAACGTCACTACCATGTGTGTCCCATATAACATTTTCGTAATTATTTCAGCAAAAATGTCATCTTAAACGTATGTTTATAAGCCAAAGTCACTATTTAATATAAAGCTTAATAATCATTATTAATATCTTAGATTTAACAAATGAAATCAAATTGAAAGTGATAGAATAACAACATTGTAAATATTGTCCCAAGCGAAAACAGTCATTCCCGTGTCAGTTCATGTCACGACGTGTAGTACATCACTCAACAGCTGTATAAAATTTCTGCAACTGCCCCGCGCACCTCCCAGCCACCACGCAGCCGTCAACGAAAACTCACGTCGCACATCCTGACTGATTTAAAAAAAAAGTGAAGAAAAAGCGTGTTACCGTGGTTTTTGTCAGAAACAATTGTCTTTATTGTGGGTCTACTTCCTCGGTAAGTACACAGAATATTAGAATAGGTTTTATTTTCCCTAATTATTTAACCATTTTGTTATGACATAAGCAACAGAACATATTCCGGAACATTAACACTGCAATGTTATGCGAATAATATTTGATTTTGTCATTACCGTGTTTGTCATTAACATGTATTACCGTGGTTGTTTTAAGCCACGGTAATGACGACGATAACATGATAATGACTTACATATAATACACAAGTAAATATTAACAGTTTTTTTAGACTAGTACCGATTGTAATTGGTATGTAAATAAGCATTGTGCATTATATACGCCAATTTTGCTTGTTCTAGACAAAAAAATAGACATGCCACGACTTAAAAAGTCAGTAAATAGAGAAGAAATGTTAATAAAAAAACGATTAGCGGAACAAAAAAAGGCGTAACAAAATAAAGTCTAACCCTGAGCTATACAAAGAATACTTAGAAAAAGAAAAAGCTCGCTACATTAAAAGAAAGGATACTAAAAAAACTGTACCAATTAAAGAATTAAAGCCAAGGGAACAGAGGGCACAGACACAGAGAAAAAAATGGAAGATAAACCAACAGAATTTAAGACGAAAGAAAAATGAACTTAAAATGTTACAAGAAAAAGATACGCCACCTGAATCAGATTCTGAAGATCCCACAGAAGAGTCGAATCAGCCAAACTGTTCTAAAGAACTTGTGATTGTTTCCAATGTTGTACTCGTGACAAGTCGTGAAGAAAGATCTCGCAATAATTTCCAAAACCAGTTTGAAGAGCATTTGCTCCAAAATCAAAAAAGTGATGAGGAAGATGAAGGAGAACGGGCGTCGTGCTCGTCACTTGAAGTTGCTAAAATTCAAAGATCGGAAGCATTTTTAGCTCGTACGAACGCAGAGTTACCAAGAGAGTTACAAGACATCAAAACTGCGAAATTTGAAGAGCAAACGTTCTGTTTGTCTCAAGATGTTAGCATGATTATAGAAAAGTTGGCAGTTAATGATATTAATTCAGATTTAGATATTACGCTAGAACCATCCGAAATTGTGATGTTTGAGACGTCAACCCCATTTGAGGCTGCTCCAACTTATGCCGAAACATTAATCGCTTTGCCGGGTGCTTCTACAGCAGATAATGAAGCTATCTCCGATTCAACGAATGTGTCAAGCGTTGACACGTTAGGTAGTGAATTTGACGAAGCATCTTTCAATATAACAGGATTAGAAAAGGCAAAGCTAAAGGATCCATATGAGAATATACAAATAGGCTCGTGGGTTGTTACATCGTACCAATGTCAGTTAAAGAAGAATACTGCCATAAAGTATTTTATTGGACAAGTGATAAATATTAATCTTGATGACAACATTTTTACAGTAAAATCTCTCGGAAGGATAAAAAACACCGTAAATGTTTTTTCTTGGCCGAACAAAGATGATGAAGACTGTGTCACTAAAAATGTTATTGTTAAAGTATTAAAAGAACCCAATATAAATCGCAGAGGTCAGCTTATATTCGATGATGTCGAAAATTTACTACCTGAGTAAAAATATTAAAATACCTAAATGTTTGCTAATTTTGATTATTTTTTTTTACATTTCGAGTAAATAGTGACAATAATGTCTACTTAGTTTTTGATAATTTCACATATATTTTAGTTGTCATTTTTAATTAAGCTATTATATTATAAATTATAATTTAGTATATTATTGTTCTCTGAAAAGTTAATTGATCTCAATAACTAACCTATGAAAAATTATTAATATATCATTTGTTTTTATTTGCACCTAGTCAAGGACCAATTACACTAAAAGAATAGTTGATCTCAGTAAACATATAAAAGTTGAATAGAAGTTTAAGTTTTATTTTCCATTTTTGTACGTAATGTGATGAATGTGATAAAAGGTAATAAATGTATCTAGTTTAAGTTATAATTATTACAGAACTGAGAAAGTTATTTTGTGAGATTATATCTTTAACAAAGAAGTTTTAATAAACATTTATTTCATTAACAATCTGATTTATTTTAAATTTTTAGTATATGTTTCAAGGGGAAAAGAACAGTACGAAGTATCATTTATTATTGCCGTGTTCAAACGTCATTACCGTGTGCACGAAGTGTCATTACCGTGAACAATCGTCACTACCGTACCCACATAATGTCATCACCGTCTCTACTAATTGAGGCCCTAGGAGAGGGCCTTCATTTTTTTAATAATTCACACATTAGAAACTTTCAATTTAAACTCATTTTGCGGTTAAAAATACATTTGTAAATTATTTTTTACCAATCTGCCCAATTTACATCAAATGAAATAATTACCCAGTAGCGAGAAATAGAGACACACTGCAGCTTTATTATGGTTATAGCATGAATGGATCAGCTCAACCGGAGAAATTCCACACTCTCACAGAATACCAGCGTAAAATAGCAGCTTAATGCTACTATGTTTCATGTGGTGAGTTTAGAAAATCGGAGAACCCTTTTTACTGGAAACAAGGCATTCCATCTTAGTTCTCAGAGGTGACAATGCATCTGTATTTAGATTCTTAATTGAGGATAAATGTAGATGTCTATGGGCCACAGCATTCACTTATAATAAGAAGAAATGTGTGCTCATTTGTCAATAAAAAAAAAACATGAAATACCATAAAGCACTATGACATGTTCTACAGATTAAAAACTTCTGGTTTTACTATAGGAAACAAGTGGTAAAATTAACTATTTTGTACAACCAACTTCAATATAATTAAAATGAGAACATCATCAATGTAATTGAAGTCAATGCACATACTATGTTACTTTGTTACATAATATGCATTATTAACGATAAATTAAAACCTTGAGATTTTGATTAAATTTATGTGGGACTACATGAGAAGCACCAGCTTTAAAAAAAAAGAATCTTTGAAAAAGAAAATCGAGAACCAAATTCAAAAAAGGAGGTTTTTTGAAGTCGGTTGATCATAACAACATTTCAAAGTATCTGGGTTAGGTTTGAAATTAAGTCTCCTGAATTTGAGGATGCTGTCTCTGTCTGTTGGGGAGTTAAGGGGGTTTATCTGAAGCACCACCCTGGCGTTGCCGGAGAAGCATCAAAGTATTTTTAATTATTTTTTAAAAATATTGGTAAATGACTAATTAAATAATTATTCACACGTTTTTGACGTTGCATCTGTCAATGTCATTTAGGCATGTCGATTTAAAATCGATTAATTGAATAATTGACTTCTTGTGCCAAAAAGATTGATTTTTGAATGGATATATATAGTACTGAATCAATGCAGTGAATCAATATTTCACCCTAGAAAATTGAGTTCAAATCTTTTTCTGTTTTAATAAGAGCTTTAAAATTATTTATAATTGGTAGAATGCACCCAAACTCGTAAAGAATAACAGTTTTCCTATTCAAAAACTCACAAAACTACTAAGTGCTCAGTTTCTTTCGCCTCTTCAAAAAAATATAAGTTATGTTTGTTATCTGAATTTTGTGGTATCTTTTAATATTGAATAATACACTCCTAATGCAAATTAAAAAAAAATATCGATTTTTGAGAAATCGGTCTTTAAGACTGATTTTTTTGTGAATTATTTCATCCAATTTCAATTTGAATCATTTAAAAATGTGTAAAATGAATCGCCAGGCAGGCCATTTTGATGACAGTGACAGGCATACTTTGCGTAATTTCGTTGCTTCCGAGTTTCAGAATTTTGGTGATGCCATAGTGGTATATTTGTGATGGCGGAATACTGCTAAATATCACAAATATCCTTTCTTACAAATGGTGGCAGCCATAAATTATGTTTATAAATTAAAATAATTATAAAAGTTTATATTTTGGTGTTACATTGAGTGCAATAGCTAGCGAAGTAAGCTTGGGACGTGGGGCACCCCTTCTCGGAGAGGTTAGGTTAGAAGGGGATGACAGGGTCGAGTGAGCGAGCGAATAGACCTGCCATCCCCTTCGTGGCTATTTTTTTTATAAACCACTCAGAAGTAGGAGCCCCGCAAAGCAGGGCTCCATCGACCGGGATTCCCTGCCTGTAGCATGTTGAGTTGTGTGTGGCTTCCATCCCTCAACTCTCTCTCCCCATATATCAGGTTAAAAATGTTAAAAAAAAATACAAAACATAACCTCAAAATAAGATTTTTAAAAATTTATAAAATAAAAACTAAGCAAATCCGGCAAGGGGAATTAGGGGGCGACTCCACAACTCCTCCCCTCCCCCCTTCTAATTCAGGTGACTTAATTGTAAGCCTTACCCAAGTATCTTTATAAAGGGGTAATTTTCCATAGTTGCCAAGCTTGGCAGGTGAGTTGGCAACAACAGTAGTTTTTATTGTTATTAGGAAGATGCTGCTGCCCATCTTCTAGTTTTTTCTTGCTATCACCTCTAAAGATATCCAATGGAAAATATCGGGTAATGGATATTTTTGCACTCACACTACGCATTTCATAATAAGCTGGATGACACAGACCACATAGGAAATATGGCTAATATTTAAACAGGCCAAGAGGATATTATCACTTAGTTTTGCTATTTAATTTAATCTCCAACTTCAGAAAGGATCAATTTGACTTCAACTAGGTACATTGAATTATTTTTAATTTTAGTACCTATTCAAAACTTAAACTTTTAAGAAAAAGTAAAAATGGACTTAAAAAACCAAACAGAAAAAACTAATTTCCACATGACAGCTTTGAACTCAATGCTAAGACATTAGTGTATTGCAGGATTAAGGTCCTCATTATAGAAGCTATAATGTAGAAAATATTTTATTATTTTTAGTTTTTGAAAACAGTTTTCACTTTTTATTAAATGTTTCATTTTTTACCTTTTTGAGTAATCTAAAAGAATATCATAAATTAAAGGTAACAACTAGAATGCTATCTAAATAGTTGGATTAAAATCTTTGGTCTCCTATTTCCCCACGCTTTAGGATGGAAGCTTTTCTGTCAATTGATATGAATGAACCTTGAAATATACCATACTTAATGGGTTGACGGAAGAGATTAATGATTACATGATTAATGATTGTGAAGAAATTAGTGATTACACATTAATCAAATCAGTTAATAAGAATAACATAAGTTGTCATAGCTTTTATCCCCATTATAATATCATAAATTTGTGGCACAAAAGCATATCTGTGATCACTGATGAACACACATATTGATTCACTTGCACAAATTGTTTGATATTTTAAGATTGATTTTCCATCCCCAATCAGTTATCAATCTCTCACATCGATAAGTGTGATTCACCATCATGTAAGTTTTTTGTATTTGGACAATAAGTTTAATAGGGACCCTTTACCTTAAACACCTTTGATGTACCCTACTTCTGGTGTATCCTATTTGAAACATGTCAATAAACAAGCTCCTCTAAATAAAACTATCTAGTAGCTTATCTTATTATGTGAAAAGAATAAACAACACTTATGACCACACTGTTATAAACATATATGACCACGCTGTTATAAAAAATAATTTATAAAACCAATACACGTTGGAAATAGGTTTTTGTTTTAGAAAAGGGAGTCGTATAAAAAAAACGCTTCCGCTCTCTTCATTGCTCCGCTTGCTGTTAGTTACGAAAAAAACATTATTTTATGCAATTACGGAAATTTTGTGGTTTGCACGTATGCATTATAACTAATTCCGTTAGGCTTATACTATATATTAATGTTTTTATTTAATACATACCTAAAATTGGATAACAGAACGCGATACACCCAAAATAAATGGCAAGTGCCGCGGGATACTTCCTGAGTGTACAGACCATTGTCATGGCGGAAGAAGCTGATTTTTACACACAGTACACTCACTGCCGCAGAAACATATACATCACATAATTATTACACCATTTTATGTTCACTTATGCAGCGATATCACTGATTATTTCTATAATTATCACACAAAAAAATTACTAAGCGGCTGACACCAAAAGCCGAACAAACAATCCCACTTTGCAGTGTTAACAGCTTCAAGATCAAAAGAACTACAAAAACATACCAAGTCCGATCATTTTCACAGATTAACAAAGATTATTTTCTACACTGTATAGTGGGTGCGTTTGGCAGAAAAAAGCGCTAGCAAGCGCTTGTAAGCAAAATGGCGATCGTAAGAGGTAAGCGCTGTCAAATCGTAAGTAGCTATTTTCCTCTAGGACACGATGTTAGTTTGAACCGGGGAACCTAACCTAATTTAAATATATGTTTGTAAAGTATTCATATTAAAAAATTACTAATCTAATAAATAAACATGTATATGTTTATTCATGTCATTATATTACTTAAAACTAATATTGCACAAAACAACTTATAAACTCTACTTCAAGACAAACAAATTAAATAAGCAAAATGGCGGATTGTGTCAGCGCTACTGAAGTAGCAATCGTGTCCTAGCCGAAAACTATTTTAGCGCTTGTAAGCGCTTGCTAGCGCTTTTTTCTGCCAAACGCACCCAATGTCTATTGGTTTTTAAAGTACGAGAGTTTTGGCGGGAACTTGGCCGTCGACGGATTGTCGCTCCTGTTTTGTCACTCGAATAATGGTTTTAAATGGATTTTGATTCGTAAAAATGATGCGATTTTCTGAATTAAGTGTCTGCGCGTATGAATTATTAGAGAAAACGACGAAGCAAGTGCTTTGATGTTGATATAAACCTCAAGTTATTTTGATCGCTTGGGCGACTTATGGACTTGTGTGGCTGTCGTTATCAACTATCCGCTGGGTTGACATGTCGTCAAAATCTCCAAAAAACTTCGCAATGTTTGCAAAAAATATATAAAACGTGAAGATTCCGAAAGAAATGATAGGCTCAGAAGGGCTACACTCAGAGCCGTAAAGCCAGTTAAATAAAAAAGCAAGATTTCATTTTTATGGTTTTTCTATTTTTTGTTCTTATGGTTATTCCCAAGTCCCCGGTGGCCCCGCTATTCCTGGCTACGGTGGCGACCATGATAACGGCAGAGCAGGGGGTGCTAAGAATCTCCGGTGGAGGTTCGGTTGCCACCTACGACGACTCGACCTAGCAACGTATAACGCACACACCCTGAGAACTGACGCGAAGATCCTGAAGCTGGAAGAAGAGATAGACAGCTGAGCTGGAATATTATAGGATTATCCGAGGTCCGAAGAGAGGGGTAGGACATGGTGATTCTCGGGATGTTCCGATGTTGTCGACGTTTCAGCAAATACCGTTTCGTGATTCTGAGTATAAGGTACGCAACCCTCGTCGATACACTCCCAATCTTTACAATGTTGTTAACGAGAGACTTGTGGACGATAAATCCAACACCTCCTTGGGACAGACGGTCACCCTCCTGGTGATAGAACAAGTGATCGAATTGGATATTCGGAAACCTTTTCTGAACTACAAATATCGATATTGTGTCGGAAAGAGACATAGGGCTCGCGGAAACAATATTTAAGTCTGATATTGTCACAATGAACGTCATGTTATTATGTCTTTTATTTTCTGCGTTTAGTTTTTCAATTTCCTTAACAACTTCTTTCAGATGGTCCTTAAGTTTACACTCTTTGGTGTCGAAGATAATGTCCATTGAATGACCTTCGACGCCTGAATTTAGGGCATTAATTTTAATTCTGGATAGGGTATCGGCATATGTGTTCTGTTTTCCATTTTTCGTCGTACTCATGTAGTCGTAGTCGCCGTCTATGAGTTAACTGTTTGGTTTCTATATTGAATAAATCCAAACTAAGGGTCGATGGTCAGTGCAAATTACAAATTTTCGTCCGTAAAGGTATAGCCGGCAATGTTTTACAGCCCAAATAATAGCTAAAAGTTCGCGTTCGATGGTGCTGTATCTACTTTCAGCGTCACTAAGCGTCATACTAGCGTATGAACCAGGTCTATTACTACCAATAGGTGATAGAACTGCTCATAAAGCTATATTAGAGGCGTCAGTTGTCAAGATGAAAGTTTTTTCAAAATCCGGGTACTGTTGTAAGGGTACACTCGTAAGTATTTTCCTTACATTTTTCAAACGCACTTATGTATTTTTATCGATGATTATTTTATTTTGCTTTTTAAGGCATGTAGTTAGAGGTTGTCTGATCTTAGCAAAGTTCTTTATGAAGCGTCGATAATACCCTACCAGTCCCAAGAAACTTTTAATTTCAGTTGTTGTCTTAAATATAGAAAAATTTTACACAGCTTTAATTTTGTCTGTGTTCGGTCATAGCCCTCCTTTTGTAATGGTATGTCCTAAATATAAAACTTCCTTCCTTAAAAATTCAGACTTGTGTCAAATATCGTCCTTAATTTTTTATATGTTCTTCCAGACTTATAAAAAATACAATTATGTCAACCGAGTATACCATGCAGTGGCCAGCCCTTTAATCCCCTCAGCACACTGTCCATGCTACGCTGGAAAGTTGCAGGAGCTGTCTTCAAACCAAATGGCATCCTGAGGAATTCATAATGACCGTTTTGAGTGCTAAAGAATGTCTTTTGCCTGTCTTGTTCTTCTATTTCGATTTGGTGGTAACCACTTGTAAAGTCGATTATACTAAAAGTCAAACGTCGTTAAAACTTTCTTTAATTCATAGGATGATGTGTCTATGGATTTATTTATGTCATATAGATCGGAGCGTTTTTGTTGGATTACCGTCCGTAACAATTTTTAACTCGCCTGATTTAAGATCTTAGCGCTTCCTAATTGTAACTAGAAGGCTGGAAGAAAACAACATACCCGTAGAATATGCAGTATTACTCAGACACTGCCTTACATCTGGCTACCTATTGTGGAAGGAGGAGTTCTACAAGCAAGTAGATGGTGTGGCGATGGGCTCACCCGTATCTCCCATTGTCACCGACATATTCATGGAAGACTTTGAGGAGAAAGCCCTGCTTAGTTCTCCCATAAATCCAAGATTCTACAAGCGGTACGTAGACGACAATTTCACAATTCTACCTTTAGATGAAGTAACTGCATTTTTAGACTATCTTAACTCTATAAATTCTAAAATTCAGTTCACAATGGAGTTAGAGGCAAACAATTCCTTAGCTTTTCTAGATGTGTTAGTAATTCGGAATCCTGATAACACCTTGAGCCATACTGTGTATAGAAAAAAGACCCATACAGATAGATATTTAAACGGTGATTCTCACCATCATCCTTCACAGTTAGCTACCGTGGGTAAATCTTTGTTTCAGAGAGCACGAGGGATCTGTGACAGTAAACACCTGGCTACCGAGCTCCACCATGTCAAGCAAGTTTTGCATGACAACAAGCTTCGAGTCCCGCGCCTACGTCACAGTGAACGAGTGAAGCCGGCCACAGTCGAGCGTGTACCTGCTGTACTGCCATATGTTAGAGGAGTCACTGACAAGATTGGCTACATCTTGAAGCGCGATTCCATCAAAACATACTTCAAGCTGCTGAAGAAGATTGGTCAGTTTTTACCATCAGTCAAGTGTAATGTCCCTCTGCAAGATGCAGGAGTGTACAAGCTTGATTGTGAATGTGGTCTCTCCTACATAGGATAAACTAAAAGATCAATAAAAACCCGCGTTAAAGAACATATAGCTGATGTGAAGAATCGACGCTCCGGGAAGTCTGCAGTCTGTGAACACGTACAGGATCGCCCCCGTCACTACATCAGATTTGATAGACCGCAAATCCTCGCTAAAGAACACCGATTCCTTCCAAGGATGATTCGCGAGGCTATTGAAATCAAAAAATATCCTAATTTCAATAGAGAAGATGGCTGGGTGCTACCATCTGCTTGGGATTCGATAATAAATAAAATTAAATCCCAACCCAAGCATACAACTGCAAGACTTCAAGATACCATAAGTTCATACTGTATAGAAGACTGTATAGATAACTATGACATATGGACGTTGACCATCTCAGTCCCGCCCGTGACCATGAGTGCTGTAAAGCGTTCGAAACGTCGGGTATTTAAAAATTTAAATATACGCGATAAATTCCGTAAAAACTAGTATTATTTCAATTGTAAACCTTTTACTGGAGACTATAAGGTTTGTTCTTGTTTGCATAATGTGGTTTTGGTTGGCCTTGAGTCACGACAAAAAGTCTTTGGTTTGCTTGACCTTGACGTAATAAATAATGTTTAAATAACGAACGACATTCCATTTTGGCATGCGTTAGTGATCGCTCAGTTTTCGGACACAGTTATTTACCTATTCTTAGTTTGTTGTTGTTTGTTAGTTTTTGTTATCTTGTTTTAATTGTTAAGTGGTTTTATTAATTTGTTAAGTTTTATTCACTCTTTTAAAATGGAACCAGCGTCGTCTACCTCGCGTCCATTCAAGGAGTTTGTTTCTCCGCGGAAGAAAAGAAAAATGTCATACTTTTGTGTATCTGAGAAGGTAATGATTATTAACGTGTTTAAATACGTTAAAGCATACTGGCCTGCTGATAAATATCCTTCAAAAAAAGATATGAAGGACAAAAGCCGATATCTTGGGCATTTCGAAATCGGCCATATATCGTATCTTAAAATAATACACCGATACAGATACCGTCAAGCCAGCTGCTTCACCGAAAAAACGACTCTCATTAATTGAAAAGATTGATGGGTACGATAAAACGTGCATTAGACAAATAGTGCACAGCTTTTATTTAAAAGGAGAGTTACCTACAGCAAAAAATGTGCTACATATCATAAATGCAGATGAATTCTTACCAAACATGGGCTTGACATCGTTGAATAAATTACTGAAAAATTTGAAGTTTAAGTATGTCAAACGAAGGAGAAATAACAGGTTAATCGATAGAGATGACATAGCATTGTGGCGTATCAAATATTTGAAAAATATGAAAACTTACCGACAGCAACAACGACCGATATATTACTTGGATGAAACTTGGGTGAATGAGGGTAAGACTTATTTTTATTATTTTCTAACTGACTTAAATCTATACTAAAATTATGAATGTGAAAGTAACACTGCCTGTCACCTTTACACGCCTAAACGGCTATTAACTGTTTAAACCTTTGATTAGTTTATTCATTTACTTTTCAGGGCACACTGTTGGCAAGGTGTGGGAAGACACTACAGTGCAGTCACGAAAACAAGCATTTTTGGAGGGTTTGTCGACGGGTGCCAAGAATCCTACTTCCAAAGGCAACCGGCTAATTATTTTACATATAGGAGGTGAACAAGGATTCGTGTCAGAATCAGTACAGGCAATTATCACGAATCGATGAATGCAGCCAAGTTCGAACATTGGTTTCAAGCAATGCTACCGAGACTTGAGCCAAACGCTCTGGTTGTCATGGATAATGCCAGCTACCACTCAAGACGCCAGGAAAAAATCCCAGTTACTAGTTGGAAAAAAATAGATATTCAAGAATGGCTTTTATCAAAGCAAATTTCTTTTGAGGCAAAGGAAACAAATGTCCAGCTCTTGAAAAAGGTGAAAGATGTCGAGATTCAGTACCAATCGTACGTGGTCGATGAGCTGGCAAAAGCTGTTGGTGTGGAGGTATTGAGATTACTTCCGTACCATTGCGATTTGAATCCCATCGAACTAGTGTGGGCAGACGTCAAGGGGTATGTGGCCCGAAAAAATACAACATTTAAGATGGCAGATATTAAAAAGCTGCTCCAGTAGGCTTTAGGCAACATTTCAGCACAAAAATGGCAAAATTGCATCAGTCACGTAAAAAAGAGGAATCGAAATTAGCTAGACTAGATGATAATGTAGACAAAACTGTTGATTCTTTTGTGATAAATGTGACAGGCGAGACGTCTTCGGAAAGCAGTTACTCCGATACAGAGGAATCGGATTCTGATTTTTGATTTTTTTCTGCCGAATTAGTAGATACTTGTCTAGATTTTTATTACTTGTAATATAAAATCTAAATAAATAATTTATATAATAATAATAACTATATTTCATAAGTTGATAAATTTTCTTTCTCCTTCAAATATTTCATGTCATCATCATCATCATCATCATTACAGCCCTTCACAAGTCCACTGCTGAACATAGACCTCCCCCAAGTAATGCCACAAAGCACGGTCCTGAGCCACCTGCATCCATCGACTTTCTGCATAATAATAAAAAACTGCGGTTGCCAACCCGCTCGCCAAGCGTGGCAACTATAGCAAATATCCCCCCATATTTCATGTAAACCGCACTAAATACAAAAATATTTGTGACCACTGTCAGTAGGTAAAAAGGTCATTGTACGAAATTCTTCGTGCTCCGCGACTGGACTTTAGTGGGTATTTGTCGTCGATAGTTATGGCATTCAAACGTCGATAGTCTATAACCAAACGAAATTTAATTTCACCAGATGCATCCAATTTTTGGTACAAGGTGTACAGGAACGTTCCACGGCGAATGTGACTTTGTACACCAAATCAATACATAAACGAAAGAAGAAAAAAAATGGCGATTTCTTCCAGACAACCTTTGGATGGACAGGATCGCAAATAGCAGTAAATTGTGTGGTTTGGTAATGCAGAAACAATATTTATAAATATATCCATATTTTATATAATATAATTAGAAATAAACAACAAATAAATACAAAAAAATGCTGAGCAGGCATTTTTAATGTAAAATTCTCTGATAATCTCAAAACTTTCGAATGGGAATGTGAAGGAATTCAAAACGATCCTTAAGATAAGAAGGATTGAAGAGAACATTGTAAAGAAGTGACAGAATATGAGCATTCTGGCGAAGGCGGATAGGAAGCCACTTGAGCTTATTACGAAAACAAGATTTTAATTTTTTGTGCATATTTCATGTTTAATTTTGCTACCGAAGGACAGTGTCAATTTGTCGCAGCAAAATATGTCTTTGAATTATTGGCATAGCCAAAAAAATTTGTTGCGTTCCTCGTTGTCAGTGTGATTAAGTCCTAATTTTAATCGATTTTCTTCAAGTATCTTATCGATCTCTACGTCATCATAAGTACTTGTAAAATTTATGTCACATTCAGTAGTCTCATAATTAGTAAATGTAAAATGTCGTGTTATACATATCATTTCACTGTCAAGGACGTTCTGTATGACGGTTGTGGCATAACTGTTAACGCTATTTACTAATGCACTATGGCATTCGTACACCGCTGATAAACTATTTACTTATAACTAATTATTGCCTCTCCAGAACAATGGTCTGTTTGGTAATGTTAAATTTACGCGCTGCTCTGGTCGTGATGGTAATGTTATAACATAATTCAAATTATTATTAACTATTGGTATGCAAGTTGTTTTGGTTTTAAGTACAAGGTTTTTAAGGTCTATTATTGTATCTGGTTGCTTCGATAGGTCCTTACCTACGAGACCATCGTAACGAGAGTCGACGTCATATAGAAAAAAATTATGACAATCTGAACTCTTGAAGGTTGAGGGATTTGTATCACCTCATCATGTCTGGTAGAGGGTGGTGACTACTTCAAATGGTTCATGTGTTATATATTGATAAAAGTGTCGGTATGCCATCTGGGGGCTGATAAAAGATCTAGTACTACCTGTATCTACCATTAATTTTGCATCTATTTCAGGAATACGAATACAGGGTAACTTGAGATTCGGATCACTATTTAGTTCTATAACTTCTTTCTCCAATGGAGGCTCTCATGTGAAAATTATTAATAGTTTGAGTTTGAGTTTCAATTGTAAGTTCGTTATAAGTTGTTTCGTCAATGGTTTCCTCAGCGAATGGTTTCAGTTCATTGTCATACTCGTCTGTGTCATAATCATAATACTCACAATAATACTGTCCGTCATTTTCTCTTGAAGTTAACTCATTTAATCTAAAGTCGGGCTGTGGCCTTGGAGAGGTTGTCCTCTTGGAAACGTCAGTCTCTTGAAAAATGGGTTCTGAATTTGTGGTTTATTACCAAATTGCGTAGTCGGCCAAATTGCTGTTGAGATCAATATATGAGGGAATTTAAAATAAAACTAATCTTACTGATAGAAACATTAATCCTTATATTTTTCTAACATAATAAATTCCTCGCTATGATCTATCAAATATTTCACATGATTTCAAAGTGGCGCCGCCTTGGTGGCAAAAAAGTGGTGGGTCATTAGTGGAACCATGTTGCGTAAAAAGTTCTGTAGGTAAACTGGCAAATGGCAACATTTATTGTTTATTGACAAGACGAGTGACAGACGGCGGGGTATACTTCGATGGCACCTTGATTGAGACAATTTAGAGGAAATAAATGAGTAAATGACTCGATAGTAAGATTGTATCCGCCTAACGCGTTAATGATTTGAAAATGTGGTTTATAAACACTGCTTAAGATATTTTGATGCTTGTAAAAAGTGTAACACGTAGTTTGAAAATGTATTTTCAGTACACAATAGGAGCCATTTTTACTGTAACAATTTTGTGCGTTCATTGTGATAATGTTGCTAATTACAACGAAAGTATGAAGATTTACGGTAAGTAGAGCTTTAATTCTACCATCAATTCCAAAAACTGTGAATGAATTCTTTAATAATGTGTAACGCCTATTGCGATTCTCATCTGTCAATCTTGATCATCCATGCTATTACACGATTATAATAGCTATTGAATTGCCGATTTCAAGGAAACAAGCAAACAAACAAAAATAAATAAGTTTTGATTCATTTTAAGTTATTCTGCAGTATATTCTACATTATATTTTACATTATACATACATACATTGTTAATTTAGCATTGTTAATCTACATTTTTATTTCATTTCAATTAAAATGGGTTAGTAAACATACCATTCAAAATTTTTCTATTAAAAATATCCGTTTATTATAACTATCTATTCACAAAATATATATTAGGGCTGAGCTATAACTAGGCCATCATAAATTTTGTATTTGTGTTAAATGTATTACTTTTTTAACACATATAGGTATGAAAAACATATAGGTAATGTATATAATAGTGGCAGCCCCATATCGGTAAGCCCAGTGTTGTAGGGCTCCCACTTGGTGGCAGTGACAATCAGATAAATTATTTATGTTGTCAATGAATGCTGGTGGCTCAGGACCAGGCATTGTGGCAATCTTTAAAGGCAGTCTACATTCAACAGTGGATATACGGGCTGTAATGATGAATAGCCGTGAATAATTAATAATAAATATATTAAATGGAAGTACGAAGTAAGCAATTTTAAGATATAAACATATTATTTTGCAATAGTAAATTTAAATTTTGGGTAATGTTAAATTACACAGTATTAAAAATAGCAAAGTAGGTACTTGTCATAAAAATATTTATAGAGATTTTTTCTCCAAAAATATGATATTGAAAATATGCGTGGATTGGATTTAGAATCGTTTGGCAGGAATTTGGGGGAGTAAGGTGTTTTATTTGGTAGAGGTTTGGTCCCCGATTATAATAATACCACTCACATTAAAAGGTAATGCACCGTTATCGAAAAAATAAATAAAAACTATTATAACCTAAAATGGAATAATGTATGGAAAATTATATTTTTATTTTTATTAATAACTGACTTTACGACTCTGGGTTCTAGCCCTTCTGAGAAACAATTATACGATATTACTGTGAAAGCTGGATAGCATACAGAATTTTGTGTCTGTGGCGGGAGCAAAGGCAACCTGACTATAGATATCTGATCTGATCGAATCTGTACTAAAATTAAATCAGCACGCTCCGAATCCACGTGGTCTTGTCTGCCCTACTCCTAAAGTGTTTTTGTAAAGCCATAGGTGCGGAGGGAGAGCAGCCCCAACCCGTCGTAGCAAATCGCAGGCATCTGTGCGAGCTGTAGTGCGGTTATTCTTGTATTATATATTGTGTTTATAATTAAAAGGAATTATAAAAGCTAAATTTTGGTGTTTTGTTGAGTGCAAGAGCGAGCGAAGCGAGCTCGGGACTTAGGGCACCCTGACTCGGACAGGTTAGGTTAGAAGGTGATGGCGGGGCCGAGTGAGTGAGCGAAGCGAGCGAATAGACCCCGCCATTCCCTTCATGGTTATTTTTTTTGTAAACCACTCAGAAGTAGGAGCCCCGCGAAGCGGGGCTCCGTCGACCGGCCTTCCCTTGACTGCGCTACGTGGTGCTTCCCTCCTCCAACTCTCTCCCCCCATAAATTAGGTTTATAGTCAAAAACATTACAAAAATATAACCTCAAAATTAGATTTTTAAAAATTTATAAAAATGAAACTAAGCATGTCCGGCAGAATGTGGAAGTGGGGGGCGACTCTACAACTCCCCCGCCTCCCTCTCCACCATCTCCCACCTCTTAATTCATTTTGAGTTATGATTTTGAGGTTAGTTCTATGGGAATTCTTTTTGATTTTTCTCAAGAATGGTGCATTACCTTTTAATGGGAGTGGCATTGTTATAATTGGGGGCCAAACCTCTACCAAATAAAACACCTTACTCCTTCAGATTTCTGCCAAATGATCAAGTTAGTTGCTAACTCCACCTTGCATGAAGCAAAAGTTGTATTACAAAAATCTTTTCCTGGACCTGTAGTCATTAGCATTTACAAAGATCTGTATATAATTAAAGCAACAGTATCCTTAGAAACTCATGTCTGCATTATTTGTCATTACTGACATAGTAAGGTCAGAATTTATATAACATAGTAGACTTAACCCAAATTTTCACATTGTGGTGCTTGAGTTTAAAATCTGAGATTGTCTTTGAATACCAGCCTTAACATGCTGATGCACTTGCTCACATTGGTAACAAGAATGGCTGGTACTTTCCTTATCTATGAAACAAAAGATGTAAGAAAATAGTCCTGTTAAGGGTAAATTTTTCAATTCTCAGATGCGCTGAAAATGTCTTATAACTAAGTAACGAATAAAATTATTTTGCTGATGAACTAGTAAATATTATTAACATTGTGATAGTGAACTTTGATATGTGGTAGAGCCATGCTGCAGTTATATTAGTAGTACAGTTGTAGCATGAATGGGTAGGCTCGACTGGTGAAGGACCACACTCTCACAGAATACCAGCATAAAATAGTAGCTTTATGCTGCTGTGTTTCGTATGGTGAGTGTAGACAACCGGAGACCATTTTTACTGGAAACAAGGCATTCCGTCTTAGTCCTGAGAGGTGTCAACGCATCTGCATTTTGATTCGTAATCGAGGATATATGTAGATGTCTATAGGCTACAGCACTGACCATCAGGTGGACTGTGTGCTCGTTTGTCACCCTATCCTATAAAAAAAAACAAAGCCCACTGCAGAACATAGGCCTTCCCCATGAATTGTCTGCTGCAATTTTTTTCTAGTTGTTATTGGAAGGACACTGCTGACCGTCTCCTGGTTTGTTTCCCTCGGTCGCCTATTACGACACCCACAAGATTATATGGGGAAGTAGATATTCTTACACTGCCACAACACGGTTTAGATTAATTGAGGATAAGTGTAGATGTCTATGGGCCCACTTATCACAGCATCCACTTACCATCAGGTGGACTGTGCGCTTGTTTGTCACCCTTATTCTATAAAAGAAGAACTATATTTCATTTGTGATCTATCTCACAAATAGCTATCATACCAATGTTAACTTTTGAGAGGTGACACAAGAATATTACAAAAACAAACAACACAAAACACTACAAAATGTAACTGTCAAACTTCAGTTTAAATTTTAGGCTATGTTTCACTAGTAAATATTTATGCATGTAGTGTGTTTTGAGCTGTATTGTAATTCATTATTTAAATGTAAATGAATTAAAGAGTGTTTGTGAGTTTGGTCGAAAGATTTTAGAAAATAACTTTTTTAATTGATTTATGCTCAAATGGTCAAATGCCACTAAATTTAAGTTGCCGTCAAGTCTAATGCTGTTACTATCACTTTAAGTCAAAGTGGCCGTGCTGTGTAAAATTGAGGAGCGTTAGAGTATTTGACCTTTAGTGACAAACAGAAAAGAAATCTGCATAGGAAAAACAGAGTTCTTTAATTCATGTGGAGTAAAGACAAATGTCTGAATTAAAAAAATTGAAGTTTAAATAAGAGAAAATTATGAAAGTACAAAAAATATATTCTCTCTGGTAAAACCTAGCTCAGACATGTAGATTCTGGTAGTTTTCACTGCAGCAACAACTTCTTGATATGCTACAATTCTGTTATTTCCGCTGGACATATAGTTACACAAGTTTATGTGTTAATACAGTAGCACTCTCTTTTTTCTTAAATGGCCCTTGGCCCAGGTAATGTCTGTAAAGTTAGATCAGAGGTTGGTGTTAGTATTTTGAAAGATAACCTTTAATAATTGATGATTGCTGACTCTGTGTTATACTACAATAAACAGTGTGGAGTGCTTAAAAAAAGGATATATACTTATTTTATTACTATGCAGTATTTATGGGGCTTGGGAATAGTCACAACACATGCATACATGTTAATTAACCATACTTATTTCTGCATAAAAGTTTCAGCTGGGATTTAAAACCAGTATAAAAATAGTAGTTAGGTACTCTGACACCAACTAGTGCTCTTGCTTACACAATTATTAACAGCAATAAAAAAGCACACAATCATACACTGCAACTGTACTGCTAAAATAAGTAAGAGTTTATAGTTCTCTTCTTAATTCTTTTATCTCTTTTAATTTTCCACCTACTATCTGCAACAATAGCCAGATATATATATATATATATATATATATATATATATATATATATATATATATATATATATATATCAAACTATTGACGAAACAATTAAATGGTTGCTACGAAATTAGGCATTCTTCAATTTAAATAAAAAAACAGTGACCCGTAATACTTAAGATGAGGTAGACACAACATGTCAAGGAGGAAGGTCATATCCATTAGCCTCAGACCGGCATGAGTGAAAAAATATTCTACGAATAATAGCTATTCCCTGCTTGTGAGATGCAGTGCTAAAAATATTTCACTTTAGTTAAATATAAATATACTTTATGCAGGTATAATACTTATTTATATGTATACTATTTTGTCTTTATAGACTGGTGTAGGATGACTAATTCTTTATGTAGGTAATTCCCATTTATTCTAAAAATATGTAAGTTATATTTTATACCGTTTTTGATATTTAATTATCAACAAATACTATATAATATTTAAACTGTTTTATTGTTTACTATTATAAAATTGAGGTATAAAATTGAGTAACAGGTGCATTTTTGGAAATGCCCATCCCCAATCATTAATCAATCATTTATTAGTGCTCATTATAAGTACATTTATTACAATAAATTTAACATTAATAAGATACCCATGGGAGGGGGCTATTTGTCACAGTTGTCATGCTTGGTTTGACAACTGCAGGTTTATATTAATATTGAGTTGTTATGAGGAAGATGCTGCTGCCCATCTGTTCCAGTTTCCCTCTGTCTACATACAACGACTGCGGATAGGATAGTAGACTTTCCTTCGCCGCTACTGCACTGATAGTACATGTTCAGCAGCTAACAGGCTGATCATTAGCCTGTTTGCTCTTGAACATCATCATCACATGATCCTACAGTAATGATCTGACTTTTCATTAGCTACTAATGAAAAAGCAGATCATTACTGTAGGATTTATTGTCTTTATTTTGTATAATGAAAAGATTTTTATAATTATTATAACACACATATATTTACATATATTATTATCACAGTGCTTGACTACAATTCCACCGGTGGTAAGTAGTGATGAAGACCGAGATGACAAATCAACACCCAGATTGTAATCGGATGCAAAGACAGACTGGCAGATTATTCCACCCCTTTGCTGTATTGGTTCTTCGAGTTATATTTTTGATAGGCCCATTATTACTTCAGCTTACTGCTATATTTCTCTAAGTTGGTTACTCTGTTTCTACTGTTGACATCCTTATTACTAAGTCTATCACATAGAGAAACTCCGGTTATGCTTTGCTTCATTTTATTTCACTGGCTTCTGTCCTAAGCCTTCCTTCGTGTCCTCCTAGCATTGTAACTGCTTCTTGTACGAGAAAGTATCATGTGTGATTTCGGAAGATCCGATTAATGGCAATTAGGCATTCCGTCCGTAATGTCTAATTGCCATTAAATGGATTAGTAAGCTGAAGTGGCAATGGGCCGGCCATATAGCTCGAAGAACTGACAACCGTTGGGGAAAAAAGGTTCTAGAGTAGCAGCCTCGTACCGGTAGGCGTAGTGTAGGGCGACCCCCCACTAGATGGAGTGACGACCTGGTAAGACATGCAGGAAGTCGATGGATGCAGGTGGATCAGGACCGTGTTTTATGGCATACTTTGGGGGAGGCCTATGTTCAGCAGTGGACTTGTGAAGGGCTGTAATGATGATGATGATGATGAGGCATTCCGTCCAAGTTCTCAGGGTAGTAAAATAACATTATCTTTGTTCCTCTTTATAATATTAGATTGGCAAACAAGCTAATAATTCATATGATAGTACAGTAGTACCTACTGCAGCTCACAGGCACACTGCAAACAACGCTTTAAATCCACTGTGTGACAAGGCTCTGTCATCTCTGCGGACTAAGATTAAATATCTAGTATATATTTTAAATGATGATATTATTATAGTGATATAGTTTTCTTCCTTTTTATTTCTTTTTTGCAGGTTGTCTGGAAAAATTGCTGAACAGCAATAAGGCTGTCTCTTGTTTTCTCTCTTATATTTCTTTATTTTATTATTATGTGATTTCCTCTTTGCTTTGGTGTGTAATAAGGCGTATTGTATATTAAAATCACGGTGTTTAATTTACTTAATGGTATCTTTGTCTAGAATAGTAGTAGCTGTAGCACCTAAGGGCATTATATTTCTCGCAAATTTAGCAACTCGAAATTTCTCATACTTGATGGAACTGATCAACAGAAACAGAAACTTTTTTATTCAATGTAGATTATAAACAATACTTATTGAAAGTCAATTTTTTCATTTACCACTGGTTCGCAAAAAAAACTCTGTCCTGGGAAGAACCAGCAAAAAACCCAGCAGGACAATTTTTTTTTCTTCAAATAATAGCTTACAATCATGTTACAATAACAACACAAGACAAATTAGAAATAGCTTGGTAGCACACCCCTTCCCAGGGGTTATACATCCAAAATTCCTAATATTATAATAACCCTTTATACAAACTTAGTTTAATAAATTTTGAACTTTGCGTATGACAAATTTTGTATATTTCTGACTTTTTTAAGCTATAACCCCAATGAATTACTGACTCGGTGGAGTCGAGTAACTGGTACTACTAGCTTGTGTCTGTCTGTACCTAGTATTTACAGAATGAATATCACTTATTTTAGCAAAACTATGTTTATTCTTGTGTACATTTTCATAAATAATATATGAATTTCCTTAAATTTTTGTCTCAGTGACTCTTTTGGTTTTAGATTATATATTTTTTTTTATTCTTAGAAAAAAGGGCTTTGTCGCTGAAGCGATTATGACGCCCTGGTACAGGAAAATTCTTAAATAGGATAAATACTAACAACTATATAAACTTATTAATTACTTAATCTCTTATTTACTAACACATAAAGTTTTTTGGCATCTTCTGATAACGGGTCTGATAAAATAATATTAATACTGCCAATCAATGATAAATGTATATTACAATTTTTTCTTTCTCCAGAGTTCTGGACACATTCTATCAATATGTGATAAACATCATCGATATTGTTGCAAGTTGAACAGTTTGGTGAGGTAGAGCTAATGGTTCTCTTCTGTAAAATAAATATAATTTCAGTGTCAGTCGCGTGTCCCCATAGCAAAATACCATACGACATAATGCTATGGAAATAACTAAAGTAAACTATTCTTGCTGTTTCAACACTGGTAAGAGTTCTAATCTTTTTTACAGCATATGCTGCAGAACTAAGTCTGCTAGCTAGTTTTGATATATGGGGGAGCCAACAATGGTCACTAGTCTTTTTGCCGCTTTTATAACTTAGTATGGTTTAAAAATAGTAAATCGTTTAATCTGTCTGACATAAGTACGCTTCCAATCGAAATAGGTTAATAGAGAATGTCACTTTTCATTATTGCTGCGGATTTAGGATGCGGGTTCGTATTGCTATCCGCCAATAATACCTAGTTTGCAAATTTTAAATTTTAGCAACATGAAATCCAATGGAATCGATCAAAAAGCAATTGTTTAAACACTAGCTTTGGCTGCGTGAAGGAATACGTCATCATGTCGAAAAATCAAAGCCAATGTGTTATTCAAGTAGGTGTTTATGTGCTTACTAAGGTCGGCCACATACTTGCGGAATCCCGAAACTGATTTTTTTCCGAAATTCCGAAAGGGACAGCCACACACATTCGGAATCGTGTTTTACTCTCAAAATTTCGAACGGATAACTATTGAACGTGTGCGACGGGTCTTGGATTTTATAATATAGACTTGCTGCGTTCGGAATTCCGTATGTATGTGCTCGGCTTAAGTGTATTACGGTACAGTGTATAAGATCTTAATATAAATCATAATTGATACTATTCCAAGACCAAAAATATTTAAAAGACCAAGACCATAGATAAAGAGTTAGGCTGGCCACATACATACGGAATTCCGTTTCGTGATTCCGAAACGGAATTCCTATGTGGCCAGCCGGCCTTAGTGATAGAATAACATTCCAGATCTATCGCACAGGATAAAATGTAGTCTATAGGCTCGATGATACTGGGCTCGTTTACGAACTGCTATTCGATGAGTTTAAAAGCTATCGAGTTAGCGAATAACCGAGTGTCGATGACACAAAATTTCTTTCCACTCGCTCAGTAGCGAACTAGAAGGATCTTGGTCCTTCAACTCTCTCAAAAAACCAATGGAAGCACCATATTTTTAGTTTTTCTATCCACGATCTTACCCATTTTCTTTTCTCTTTCAAGTTTTTTTTAGTTTTTGTTGTAAATCCTTCTTGATAACATGAGCTAAAAGAACTATTCCCGCGTGAACTACTTCCTTTGACAGTTTAGATTAAACTGCCAAAACGAAAAGATGCTCGCAACTAATTTAACAGCAGCGATGATGACACACAGCTAGTTAACTAGCTTACAGGCCAACACGCCAGCGAATGGCGAGTAAATTAGCCCTATTTTTCAAGCAGCTCTTGGATCGGATACTCAAAAGCAGATTGTAAAAAAAGCACAATGACACGGGGCGAGTTTACAAGCTGCTCGCGAACTCGGTGTTTTGTAGCTTGTAAACTAGCCCAGTGTCATCGAGCCTTTAAGTCAATCTCAAGCCCTAAAAAATCATATGTATCCGTTTATTACCCGTTGCTGCGGAAAAGAAGGACAAACCAACAAATACATTCTCGCATTTATAAGAGAGATCATGTAGCTGGAGGCTTAACAGAATGTAAAAAGAGGCACTTCGCATCATGTACGTGGGCTTTTTTAATCTTAATAAGGACAATTTACCAAAACGTCTGTCACGGCAGGCGGATCCATGAACTGTTAATAGTTTTTAAAAAAAAAACTTGTGGATCAACCCGCTGTGATGATTTGTTTTTTTTAAAGAAAAACGACAAAAGCATTCTTGTGTAAACAATATTATTACGCGTTCACAAACTCGTTAAACGACAAACCGTTATCGAGATTACCGGTCGACTTTTTAAAAATAGTACGTAATAACATCCATTCATAAACTCTACTACTAAAAAACGTGTTTTATTAACCATTCATATGATTATGTAATGTCTCATTAAGTGAAACGAGTTCCTTTGTGTATATTATTGTGTGTTTTAGCCAGCGAATGTTGATTGTTTTTGCAATGTGTGAATCAATGCCGATTTTTTATTTTTTTATATTGAAGCAGTAAGTATCGTGTTTTATAGTAAACGTAGATCAGTAAATATCGTGTTTTATAGTAAACGTGGATGCCGTCCCCCATTTTCATAACGTCATGTTCACAAAATAGGTATTTACATTTTCAATAAAAGTAAATCATTTCAAACGGAAAAATACAAATTTAAAAATCACACTGATTATTTAAACAACGCCATAAAAACGGGCGGAATATTAAAATTAACAAACACGTTAAAGATGACAATGGCCACTTACTAACGGAAGACAATAAAATCAATTAGCGATGGTGCCAATATTATCAAAAACTGAACGGAGAATTCCCGAGTCAACCACTGAAACTAGCGTAGCTGGCCCATTGAACAAAATAAGTGAAGAAGAGTTCATAAGAGCCCTAAAAAGATGAAAAACTATAAAGCAGTTGGGGCAGATAGTATACCCGGTGATCTATGGAAGTTGCTGGGGCCTATTGCTGTGCAGTGGCTAACGAAGCTCTTCAATGGAATCTTAACCTCCATGAAAATCCCAAAGTCCTGGCGTCATAGTTATCTGGTACCTTTCTACAAGAATAAAGGAGATGTCAGTGACCTTACTTCCCATACACTGAAACTATGGAAGCGCATACTCACCAACCGCCTTGGTCATCTGGTGTTAATATCTAATTCGTGATATGTATCAAGACATAAGCACAAAGGTGAAAAGCCTGGCAGGACTTAGCGAACCGTTCCAAGTTAAGGTCGGAGTGCATCAGGGATCGGCACTAAGTTCATTCCTGTTTAATCTATCTATGGACTATCTAACTAAAGACATCCAGTCCTCCCTCCCATGGTGCATGATGTATGCAGACGACATTGTGCTCATCGACAAATGTGCTCGACACACTCGAGCATTGGAGACATGTTCTCGAGAACAATGGCCTACGTATCAGCCGTAGCAAGACTGAGTTTCTGAGGTGCAGTGTCAGTTAACAATATACGCCCAACATAAGTGTCTCCATTGACGGTCAGCCATTGACCTGCGTCAGCAAATTTAAATACCTCGGTTCGGTGATAACGGCAGACGTCAATATCGACACAGACGTAACGCACAGAATTAATGCAGCGTGGTTGGAGTGGAGAATGCTTTCAGGAATACTTTGCGATTGCAGGATGCCAATACAATTAAAGGGAAAGGTTTACAAAACGGCCGTAAGACCTGGGCCTGGGACCTGGGCGGTCAAGGTAAGCCATGATAAAAAGTTGCACACGAATGAAATGAAAATGCTACGATGGTCAGCAGATATAACGAGGCTCGATAAAGTGCGCAATGAGTACATCAGAGGTTTCTTTAAAGTTACGCCCATTGTAGACAAGATAGTCGAGAGTTGTATGCGATAGTATGGCCATGTAATGAGACGGGAAGAAGAACACCCAGTGAGAAAGGCCTTGGTAATTCCAGAGAAAAAGAAGTTCAGAGGACGCCCGTTAGCCACGTGGTGGACCAACTGTAGCCGAGGATCTGGAACGAGCACAGCTTGAAACACATACAACTCAAGATAGAATATCTTGGCGCCTAAAAACGAGGAGGGCTGACCCCAAATAAAGGAAAAAAGCAAGGAAGAAGAAGAAGACTGATTAAAATGAAAGAATCAATATAATATAATATTCAATATGAAGTATAAAATGAAAAGATTTTTTTTGCCATGTGAATTTTTTTGGAAAAATTTCAGCCTTTACAAATATTGATTTTTGTGTAAACCTACGATTGCGATTTCCAGCAAAAGTGACACATTATTTAAAAATGTAATTACGCATTATGCACTTATATGAGTTTGCTCTAAAATGAAAAGCTCATGGCTCTTAAAAATGAAAGTCAGTACAATAGACGTCTCGCCGCTAAAGACTTGTTTCAGACAACCTTTGGTTGGGCAGGATTGCAAAACAACTGAAATACACAAAACAAGTAGGTCGGCTGTCTATGCATTGGGCGATTAAGTGGAAATATTAAAAATTCAATTCTCCTCAAATGGCTTAGCAAGATCCTCCGTTATGCCGAAAATATTGCGGCATTAATTTTGAAATAATTATATGGTTAAGTTCAGGATTAATGTTAAGTACTATGTTAGACGAAAACACGATTCCTTAAAATTTTCTCGATAGAAAAAACCAAAGTTACCTCCAAACCGGACAATAAACCGCTGGTATTCACGAATTATTATACTTCACCTTATAAAATACTTTAAATTAGATCATGAAACTTTGCATACTAACTGAACTAACTATAAAGCAGGGCTTATGTTTTTTATTTTTTTAATTACCATTATTTTCACTGTAAAAAGAAATTATCTAAACTATCGGCGTCTTGAGACTTGTTTCCTGCCGCCCTGTTAGTTTCGTTTCGGCCTTTGAGCGGGGAAGCTGTGTCACTTACGATCAGAATCCACATTACGCAACAGGGCGACGTAAAATTAAAATGGGAAATAACCGTAATAAAAATAAGAAGCGACTGGGTTGGCGTAAAGAAACAGGCATAAATATGATAAACCTAATGAAATAAGTATCTAACGACCTATCTACTTACAGTATTAGGGATTACAAACATGTCGGTACATAGCATACGACGCGCGAGGAAGTGGGGGCGAAATTAGAATTTGAGCTGTGTTACTATATCCCCTTAAAACTACAATAATAATGTGTAGTTGTTATAAATAATAATTACTAGCAATCCTCCCCGGCTTCCCACGGGTGATTTCTGAATCTCGACAACAGCGCCACCTACCCTGTCCAATTGTAAATCTAAATCATGCAGGGACCTATTCAAACACTGAAAAATTTTCATCAAAATCAATCGAGCCATTTTCGAGTTACAGCGATACTAACGGACCGCAATTAATTATTATACAGTACCGAGCATATAGACTCAAATAACTTTTTCTCAAAAATCATATATTCGGTCAAATGTACAATTTAGAAACTACTTAATTTGCTAAATGTCCTCCCTTGGCCAGAAAGCACCAGTTTTACGCGTTTAGGCATAGACTCCACCAGAGTTTTGCAGTTTTCAAGGATTTTTTCATCCCTGTACCATACTTTAATTATAGAACATATTAAGCTGTTTTTTGTTCTGTAATCCATTTTTGCAAGCCTTCGCTTACAAACAGCCCACAAATTTGCCATGGGGTTTAGATGTGGTGAGTTCCCTGGCCAATCTAACACATTCACCCGGTTCCTTGCAAAATATTCCTTCATTATTTTTTGAGGTGTTGCATGGAGTCAAATGGTTTCCCCGAAGAGGTCACTGAAACGTAGCCAGTTGAGGGAGGCGACTGTATCTACGTAGGGCCCATGAAGAGACCTGTAGTACCACCCTTGGTATCGTATAATATACCAAGGAGTGTCGTGTAATATCGTATTCGTCGTGTATAATCGTGAAATAGAATAACTATAATAATACCCACCATACGATTATATATGACTTTCATCACAGTTTTATTATTTGTTATGAAAATTTAGGCGAGAATGGGTGCTTAACCCACTTTAAATCGTTACAGATCCTAAAAGGTCATTGAAAATGGAAAATGACTAGAGAAAACTAAATATGATTTTCAAAGATCTAACCAATGATACGCCACTTGACATAGTTCGTCGTCTTTCATTTTTTTCTTTTTAAGCAATATGGCATCTGTTAGTCGCCATATTGAATTTTGATTACTATTTTTTTTATATAGGATACAGTGACAAACGACCACACAGTCCACCTGATGGTAAGTGGTTGCTGTGGCCCATACACTTCCACATCTATCATCGTTTGCGAATCAAAATGCAGATGCGTTGACACCCGTTAGGACTAAGATGGAATGCCTTCCATATGGTCTCCGGGTCGGAAATGCTATGTACTGCTGGGTCCTGCCATAGCTTGTTGGCTAAGGATAGAGGGAAAGCCCTTTATCACAAGAAATGACGTCATTATAGAATGGATCATCCGATCTCGCCAGGAAGTAATGACGGAGGCTGCACACTTCGCGATTATGCATGGAAAACGCGCAAGTACAGCCTCATTATCGACGATCTCGGATGATGCATCCTATGGGACGTCATGGTAGTGCGTAGTGCGGACTTTTCTATCCAGGGTGTTAAGTTCAGTCTGAGTCCACCTGAGTATGCCAAAGGTATATATGACGACAGGCATGACTCAACGGTTATATGCGTATGTCTTATTCACAGCGGACAAGATAGGACAAGCGGACAAAAGCGCTTTGGTTAGGCGTGCATAAAACACGTCGCTAACTGATTGCTTCTTACCAGCCTCATCGATACCGATGTTCTGTGACATACGCAGGTATCGGTATGTTTCAGCCTCGGAAAGGTTCTTTAAGTTGACAAGCATAGATAAGTCTATGCCCTCAGAGTTAGCAACCCTTACCTTTTCAACATGGAGGACCGCACACTTATCCATCCCCATCTCCATTCCAATAGAATTGGTAAATTCACAAGTGATGTTTAGCCATTCCATGAGATGGAAGCGACTGACCTTTCCGAAGCTGAAATCTCCTCCCGGAGCCCTCAGTATAGTACTGAGAGGGTTCAAAGACAGGCAGAACCATATTGGACCAGTCGTCCTGGAAGATACCCCTTCTTATCCTTATGCGGCTTTCCGAAGCCGTCATCGCTCGCCCAGATGACAAAGGATCGTACTCCAATGCCCCATACACTGCCCGAGGAAGTCTAACTGTACAGTAAATCTTGTACAGCTCGAGGATCCTCTTTAGCCATGTATACATTAGAAAAATAATCTGCAAATTCTTCCGCTATTTCTTTAGGACGTGTCACAGATTGCCCTTTACTGTTCCGTAAAATGTTTGGTGTACTAACTTTTGAGGTGATTTGCTGCCTGATGTACGAGTAAAATTTTTTTTGGTCCTAGTTCCAATAGTTGATTCTCGTAAACTGCCCTTGCCTTGCGCCCTAAATTCGTCAGTTTGTTATTTAGCTTCCTTTATTCCTTATAGCCGTGGTAGCTCAGATGGTTAGCGCTCGCTGTAAGTTTCACAATACGCGAGCAAACCGGGTTCGATCCCCGCCGGCACCAATGAAATTGTTAATTGCAATTTTAAGTGCCGATTTACCACGTGCTCGGCGGTAAAGGAAAACATCGTGAGGAAACCTGCATGTCTGAGAAATAAGAAAAAAATATTTCGAAGACATGTGAAGTTCACCAACACGCATTGGGGCAGCGCGGCGGACTATTCCTTGCCCTAAAACTCTCTCAAAAGTGAGAGGAGGCCTGTGCCTAGCAGTGGGACGTATATAGGCTGTAACTTTACTTTACTTTATTCCTTATAGATTATATCTGACCCTGTTACATTATATCTCTTTCAAAGAATTTTTTTTTCTTATTAACTCAGACGTAGACAGAGAAACCTATAGACTAATGATTAGCGTGGCCTCAAGTGAGAAAGGACGATAACGTAGTTTTAGGTTATACAATAATCTTTATGACTTTTAAACATATTTAGATAAAAATTTTAATTGTGAGAATTGAACTGAACAAGATTCACCAATCTTACGAATCACCAAGTCACGAAATGAAGGAGCGACCGATGGGAATTTAGTGCCATGGCGTTCCTTCACCGGAGCACAACGTGCGTTCTGCGTACGCGAATATTACAAAAATAACGATTTTTTGACAATATCGCAACGAAAATATTGTAGTCATTACAATATACGCCATAAAAATGAAGCTCCATCGATTCAGTTGATTAAGAGTTGGGTAAAGAAATCGAAAAGACAGGTTTAACGTTAAAACAACCAAGATCCGGCCGACCTAGGACATCAAGAGATCCCGAAAATGTGGAACGGGTAAGAGCGTCTGTTCGTGAACAACCGAGACTCTCTACTCGAAAGCGGTCTAGCGTCTTAAATGTGCCCAGAACGTCTTTAAACCGCATTCTTTATAAAGATTAGAAGATTAGAGATTAGAAGATTAGAAACTGCAGCCTGCTAGCGTGATCTTGAGGCATTAATACTATAACAGGCTGCAGTTTGCCAACGAAATGCTAGAGAGGTTTACCATCTTATCAACATTTTTTTCTCAGACGAGGCACACTTTCACGTTAACGGGGGTGTCAACAGGCAAATTTGTAGGTAGGATGACAAACAAGGAAACACCCCAACCCTACTCCCCATTTTCAAAATATCATTTGTTACCATAATCTCTTTCCTCATCATTCTTTCCGTTGGAGTGACAATAATCCAAAATTGAAGCATCAAAAACCCCTGCATTCACCCAAGGTTACTGTATGGGCAGCTTTGTCAGCAAGAGGCATTATTGGTCCCTACTTCTTTGAAGACCAAAGGGGACGCACTGTTACAGTGAATATAGAGCGGTATATTGTCATGTTACAAAACTTTTTTGCTCCCTCGCTACAAAATTTTGATGGTTTTAATCAACGATCGTGGTTTCAGCAAAACGGGTCAACATGTCACACTCCAATAACTCATTGAGTGCAGCTCGAGAAATTTTCGGCCAAAAAGTGATATTCAAAAGAGGCGACATTAACTGGCCTCTTCGCAGCCCGGATCTGTGCCCAATGGATTTTTTTCTTTGGGGATACCTTAAAAGTAAAGTTTTTGAGACCAACCCCGTGTCTGTTGCGGAATTGAAGCAACGTATTCGCGAGGAAATGCAAAACATTTCTCGGAACAATTGTCAGACCGTCATTGAAAATTTTCGCTCCATGTTACAGCAATGCCAAAATAATGAAGGAACACATATGGATGATGTAATTTTTAAAAACTAAATTTCCTTTTTATGTATTTTCATAATTAATAAACGCTTTTCACCTGATGTAATTAGTTTTCATTTTAATTTAGTTTCAAAAATAAAAAAAACTTATGGCCCACCCTGTGTATATTCGGCGTTTTGTAATCATGTAGTAAAAAGATATCATCACACAATCAAATGAATAACAAAATAACCAGAAGATACCTAAATCTTGAAAATAACAAACATTTCTCTTATATCAAACTGAGCACTGACTTTTTATATTGATTTAATTTATAAATACAATGATTTAAACATAAACAGGTTGATAATTTGAATGTATACAAACTAAGTTGCATGATATTACTAGTTCATCGATAAATTCCGCACAGTTCCGTCGTTTGAGTCACGAGACTTGATAGCATCCTGTCTTTAATTACGTTCATATAGGTAATATATTATTATAATAAATTGTGCAATTACTTAAAGGAAGCTTGCATATTTCTCGCCGGTCTAATGTTTTGTAGTGATGCCCAGTTAGGTCAGGGTACTTACTACCTTCCTTCAGAGATGATCCGACGCCTGTCATATAATACCTCGAGATGGCACCTGCAGTGTTCCTGCGGCACTCTACTCAAAATAAGGATAGGGAATCTCTACCTCCGTCTTTGGATAGAGAGGGAGCTTGGCATGGGTCACCCCCGCAGGGACGCGTTCCTAAAGCTTTGACTAAGTGCAAAGACCGAAACTCTGGGTTTTAGGCTCCGTGGCGAAAGGGTATCTTTGAAAATTTCCCTCTTATAAATGAACCTCTGTTACACTTAGACCTTGTTTTTATAACAATAACTGCTACAGTCGGGATCGCTTAGTGAGTCTTTAACTGTTTTTATATACAAATTTTAAAAGATTTGCCAGTAATCTGTTGAGTACAGATTTTCCGCAAGCTTTCGACACACTATGCCTAAATACTCATTATGCCGTTAAGTCTCGTGCTGTCTCTATCACTTTAAATCAAAGTGACAGTGACACCACGAGACTTAACGACATTTTAAAATTGAGAGCGTTTGAGCATTTGGCCATTAGTAAGCAGCTGAAGATAGCTTGGTGCTTCACACTCTGCTGCCCATCCTTTGTTAAAAAGTTTCATATCGGGTTGCCATAAAGTAAAGTAAAGTTACAGCCTATATACGTCCCACTGCTGGGCTCAGGCCTCCCCCTCATTTCTGAGAGGGTTTAGGGCAAGGAAGTGTCCGCCGCGCTGCCCAAATGCGTGTTGACGAACTTCACATGTCTTCGAAATATTTTTTTTTCTTATTCCTCAGACATGCAGGTTTCCTCACGATGTTTTCCTTCACCGCCGAGCACGTGGTAAATCAGCACTTAAAATTGCAATTAACAATTTCATTGGTGCCGGCGGGGGATCGAACCCGGGTTACTCGCGTTCTGTTATATTTACAGCGAGCGTTAACCACTGAGCTACCACGGCTTGCCATATTTTACCATATTATTTTGAAGGCTATTTACATTATTTTTTTGCCGAATATGTCGAATTGTATTTCTACCAACAAGTGTTATTAATTTGTTTTAGTTTTTTTTTCGTTCCATACAGTCCGTCAGGTGTTCAGTGCTGTACACCCATGGCATGCCTTATAGACCCTTATTAGTTATAGTTGCCACGCCTGGCGTGCTGGGGCTGTCCATCTCCTGTTTCAGTTTCATCCTCTTACAAAATCCACGGGATGATATTGGATAGTACGAGTTGATGCTCGTACGCCGCCATTACAAGGCAAAATAATTTATATAATTGATAAAATCAGGCGTTACTTTGCGGAAATCCATTATAATAAAGATATTAATAGTTACCTCGCAACCATCCGCTTAATTAAATGATGTGTCTTACCTAGTTTGAAGAGCACCTCCCGCCCTCCCTCAACTGCGTGCACTAATCCCGTCACCACTAATCCCAGCACCACTACTCCCAACACCACTACTCCCAACACCACTATTCTAGGAAAGGCACACCATCGATAGTTAATACGTGGTTGCAAAGTAACTATTAATATCTTTATTAAATTAATTTATTATAATAGAAACTAAAATTTCAAGTAAAGTACACATTTTTAATTTACAAATCGTCATCATGCCGCTCTATCATCACCACTTCCGGACATAGGTCCTCTCCTAAGGTGCGCCACTTAGCCCGATCTTCGGCTTCATGCATCCAGGTACTGCCAGCCGCCTTACGCAGATTATTGCCGCGAATTTACAAGTGTTAATCCAAGTTCTGTGCTGTTTGTATAGGTATAATGCTAGAGAGCTTGTTAAAGGAAGCTTTATGATGTGAAATTCCTTGAAAACTACCGGATTACTATTGTTTGCCTGAAGAATTGTTAATTGAAAGAGGCCGATTAGCATTTGTATTACTTTGTTGAGTCAATATTAAAAAAATAATCTTATCATGATTAAGAGGGCAAATTTGTCATTTGTTTTACTAAATTTTTAGAATTTTAAGTTGGCCAGAAAGGCTTTATCGTCAACGTAGTTTATATTTTAATGATTTGTTATATTTATGTGAACACAGCCGTGGTAGCTCAGATGGTTAGCGTTCGCTGTAAATTTCACAATACGCGAGCAAACCGGGTTCGATCCCCGCCGGCACCTATGAAATTGTTAATTGCAATTTTAAGTGCTGATTTACCACGTGCTCGGCGGTGAAGGAAAACATCGTGAGGAAATCTGCATGTCTGAGAAATAAGAAAAAAAAATATATTTCGAAGACATGTGAAGTTCGCCAACACGCACTGGGGCAGCGCGGCGGACACTTCCTTGCCCTAAAACCCTCTCAAAAATGAGAGGAGGCCTGTGCCCAGCAGTGGGACGTATATAGGCTGTAACTTTACTTTTATGTGAACTCTACATATTGCACGAAACTTTTTTTTACGAATTGTATTGTGTTTTATTAACTTATTTTAATATACCCGATGTTATGAGTGCCTCACTCATGATCATAGGGAGACTGAACATACAAATCTTATAGCGGTTACCTTGGCTTCCTTTACTTTAAAATAAGTGATTTTTTTTACCGATCTTTTGTATTTTTTTTAAAACATTGTAATGGATCCGTCATCACTAGCATCTAAATTTCCCATGGTTGGACGTAAACCGGGATTCACTGTAATTGCGACCTTTTTAGTATTATAAGGCGAATTTTAACAGTACAAGTTTCCGGTCATAGTTAGAGTTCATAGGAGTAAAGAAAGAAGAAACAATCTTCTTAGTTCCTACTACTCTTCACAGAGCTATAATCTTTTATACATTAATTGGACGTAAACAGGGATCTGCTAAAATTGCGACCTTTTTAGGATTATAAGGCGGACTTTCACAGCACAAGTTTCCGTTCATAGTTAAGACAGTTTTTCGTCATCGCAGTAGAGTAAAGAAAGAAGAAACAATCTTCTTAGTTCCTACTACTCTTCACAGAGTTATAATCTTTATTTATTGTTTATTAATTACAGTAAAATTATTTTCCAGTTCCGTCCGCCCCGCAAAATCTAACAGCAAACAGTGTGACCAGCGAACTTATCCACCTCTCGTGGATCCCGCCCACCACTTTCACTCTCCACGTGCGCTCTACAACAAACCCTGGCCCCGATAATGACGACACATCCAAAATAGAACCAGATCTCACCGTGATCGAGAAGATGAAACAGGATACCCTATCTGACGAACCGTTTGATGACGCAATTGAACCTCATGCCTCTTTAACCGAGGCTTCCATAAGTCCAGAAAAACTTGACTCTTCACCTTACAATTGGTACAAGAATGACAAACAAAAATATAATGATGGGTATTCCAATTCTGATATTCTGTTTGACGAAGCGTACAAAAGCAAAAGAGAGAGGCGCTCTCACAGACACAGAAAAAGAAGACAGGATAGCAGTTCAACGGACTCGAACATAATATTACATTTGGAGAAAGTGTTAGAAGACACGCATCAAGATTTCGAACTTCCAAAAGAGGTGGTGAAGAAAGCCTCGTCGATTATTCCGCATAAAGATTTTACGGAGATCGCTTACGTTCTATACTATGAGCAAGGGGTGCCAAAATACAATGCTGCGTCGGTAATTGGTATTCAAACATCTTCTGATGTAAAGAGAAACAACGTATTTCCCAGTGACTTGGGCATGGAGAACTATTCCAAAGCAACGAGAAACTTGACGTTGCTTAACAATTCGGGAGTGGCTACTAAAGCTGTCGGTTTCCGACTAAAGGATTTGAGTAAGTTTTGTTATTATTTTAAGAAATTTTTATTTCTACAATTGTCCAATTTTTAACAGGTTTAAAAAAAAGAGGTTAAAATTCAACTGATTGTTTTTATTATGTATCATATTTACAAAATAAAAACATACAGTCGAATTTTTAACCACTTTTTTGAGTCTGTTAAAAACGTTACGTTGCGTGATATCGTCGGCAATGGTGAACAGATTTTAATTAAACAGTATATACTTCAGGGGCGGTTGAGAGAAAAAGCTAATAAAATACCATAATTCGGAGAATAAATTCTACCCTTGATGTTGGCAGAATAGGGGATGAATGTTTTGATGGAACTATTTAGCCGACATTGAGATGTGATATTACTAATGGGATTCTTTATTGAAAACGCTTTGTTTTCTTTCACTAGCTGTTTTACAGTATATAAAGTGCAAGTGAAAACCCATTTCTAAAACAAAGTACCAGTTCAACATAAATGGTTCATAAATGAACCGATTAAAGTTTTTTTTTTAATTTTATGTCATCCAAGTTGCTGAATGAATAGTCGTCAATCGAGATCGTTACGGAGAACGAAACGTTTCTTGAATATAGAAATCAGGCACCTTAAGAGCCCAGTCTTTCAGAGCAAAACAGAAAAATTGCGTTCTGGTGACACATCTACACCCTCCCTGCCCCGCCACTTCATGTACCGCCACCGCAGTTATCTTTCTGGCCGTAGCGTGGAAAGTTGCTCTACTAAGATTTTCCAGTATCAATTTATCTAATATACAGGATTATTGATAATTAGCTAACAAATTTTCACATACAGATTTTCTACCTCGTATCTATTTTTGTTCCATGCTTTTATTACAAAATTCGTTACACAAAAAAAAATATTTTAAGTTTGTATAATTTTTGTTGTTTTGTTGAAAAGGTTTCTAAAAGATAATCATCTAGAACCTGTATAACATGTACTCGTATTATTGATTATTCAAATGAATCTGGCAAGTGCTAGAATGAGTCGTGCACTGAGGGTTTCGTAATAAGTCGATGACACTATCGAAAATCCGTCAAGTACGTCAAGTAGTTCTAAATACTAAAATAGATTAAAAAAAACTCAAAATAATTTCTATATAAGTACAAACAGTCCACTATCACACATATTTATAGTTTCTCATTAAAGTATAATGTAACTTTGTATAGCATTTACCTATATGCATTACAAATATGCAACTCATTTATAAACTATTCTTAAAAGTACCTACCTAATTATATACCTAATATTTAACCAAGTGCTCACACATATGCACGTTGTTAACTATTTTACTATGAAACACAAAAAAACTTACCTTTGAATTCTATTTCTGTTCATTGCTTCAACGTTTGATTTCAATTTTTGTTTTCTGGTACAAGCATATTTTTTACGTTTATGGTCCATATCGAAATTAAAAGTTATAAAACAAATACAAAATGATTTATAAACCCTTAAAGAATTATATGCAAAAAATAATAAAGTAGAACAACTTTCAATTCGTAACAATGCGCAACCAAGATTAGGGAAAGAGAGAGAAAGAGGAATGTTAGAGCGAGAGGAAGTGCAAAAATTTGGCACAGACAAGACGTCTGAACGCTACAGCCGCTCAGCGGCTACTAAGGAATATTGCCCGCAATTATTGTTTATAAAGTCAATATTTTATAGGTCGATCGAAATAATTATTAATTTTGAAATAAAGTGGTTTAAATTATTATTTTTTAATATTTGTCTAATTAAACACCTGCCCTTGAGAAAAAAATAATTATAGCATAAATATTTTCAGCTATTGCTATGAAACAAATAGTTTTTTATGAGGCGAAAACAGCGAAATTTAACGAAATTGAGACCTCTTATTTAAGACAATGAAAGATATTTAGAAAAAAAGAAACAGCGCATTTTGGAGATGAAGATGTTTAGCTATTAACGCGCTGAATAGATTTCGCCTTTTTATTATCGATTGCCTTATAATGGTACACGAACAAAGCTCGAAATTGCGTTGGGTGCGAGAGAGCTCTATTTACCGTTTGATTTATCTAACATAGACCACATAGATGAACCAAAAAAAAAAATTTAGCCATTACTTATAATCTGGGTATTTATGTGTTATCAAAATATTTTACTCTGAAACAATAATTTGCTGTAAAAAAAGAAATCAAAGTGGCGCTAATGATTCGATGTGAGTCAACTTTAAAAGACTGTAGCCTTAAATAGTAAAAAAAAATTAGAAAAAGTATAAGCCGACTTCAAGCAACTAAAAATAAAATTATTTCACAATTTGAAATCTTCTGCTTCAATAGTGTGTAATATGCTCTAAGTGCCTGCCTCATAAGTCTAGTGGTCGTAAACGCGATTGTCGATCATGAAGTCCCTAGATCAAATCCCAGGTCAAGCCAAAATCAGGGTTATTGGGTTTTTCTGTTAACAAATGCTCAGTAACAACCTGTAGTCATGAAGTTGGTGATGTTTTATCCGCGTGTCTTAGAATGCAAGTTAAATTGTTGGTCCTGCGCCTGATTTCTCTCCGGTCGTGTCGGATTACTATCCCATCAGACTATGAGAGTGAGGGGAAAGAGAGTGCACCTGTTCTTGCGCATACACCCGGACACTACAATCCTGTCCTACTCATATGGCTAATCTCCGTTGACGTTGACTGGCTGCCGTGATCGAAATTCGGTCTGGAAGACATTATTATTATTTTTAACATCACCATCATACGCAACATTAAATCAGTAGTTGTCAGCATCAGTCAGTGTTTGTAGTAATATCCTTAGCTGACACTTACGACACCCGCTGATCGAAACGGGACAATGTCTTTGGCGTTATGGCAGTTTTTACTTCTTGGTCATTACATCGTGACCTTAAAATCTACCGATGTTCAGATATTTCTTGATTATCCGTGAACCAGTTTGTTTAATGAACTTCACACTTGAGATGTGAAAATTAATTAGTGGTTGGCTATTTAAGTGCCAATTAGTTTCAATGTAACGCCTGGTTGTGTATATCAACTATATACTTCCCAGGGAGTTTTAGGAATAATTTTAAAACATTCTTATAAGCGATATTCGTCTGCGTAAATGACTATACTAATTTTAATTTAATATGTTTTCAGAACCATTCACACCTTACAAGATCTGGGTCCGTGCATTTTATAAATTTTCGCTAAGCGGTGTCAGTTCTTCTGGCTTGTTAGACCGCCTGGGCCCAAAGTCAGAGCCTCTCTATGTACTGACTGATGTAAGGCCACCGTCTGCACCTATAATACTTAACTTCACCTGTGATCAACCTAATGGTAAGTCCTCGTAGTTTTATACAATTCAGATGTAATGTTTAAAAATAAATTGATTTATTTGACATCGGCCACTAGTAGTGGTAAAAAAAAAGATATTTTATTTTTATTCCAAAACTTTTAATTATCATTGACATGTGAATAGTCAACTAAACCTGCTTTGACTATATGATAGATTTCTCAGTATGAAAGGAACCCAACCATTCGGTAGCCCATAAACTTTGTTTATAATTTTAATTTTTTTTCTGCATTGCTACACCTACCTCAAATTTTCACCACACACACACACACAGTCCGTTCCTTTTATGTTAATACTTTTATGTAATAAAAAAAAACATTAAAAGTTACAGTCTATATAAGTCCCACTGCTGGGCACTCATCAACATCACAGGCCTCCTCATTTCTGAGAGGGTTTTAGGGCAAGAAAGTGTCCGTCGCGCCGTCCCAGTGCGTGTTGGCGAACTTCACATGTCTTCGAAATATTTATTTTTTATTTTTCAGACTCGCAGGTTTCCTCACGATGTTTTCCTTCACCACCGAGCACGTGGTTAATCAGCACTTAAAATTACAATTAACTATTTCATTGATGCCGGTTGAGATCGAACCCTTGCTCACGTCATGTTGATTTTACAGCGACCGCTAACCATCTGAGCTACCACCGCTTATATAATAAAAAAAACATTATATAAAGTAATTGACTGTCAAAAATATCTTTGTTGACTGTGCAAAAATTACGCAAATGCAATTAATTTCTTCAGGATTACTTTACCTACAATGGCGTCAACCCCTGGAGTACAACAACTCGTTGGACCAGTATGTGGTGACGCTTAGGAAAATACCAGAGCAGCAGCCGCGTACAAGACTGACAATGCCTACTAACAAAACTGACATAGATACTGCTATTAGTGTGGTAAGTTGTAATTTAATCTATATTTACTAGGGTGAGCAAGTGAAAAAAATAAATTGATATACAGGTTGTCCCAGAACGTAACGATCAAACGAAAGGTGGTTGTAGACCATGGAAGGACTGTTAAAAAAATTAAGTGCTATACTCAAGTTGAGTAGTTTAAATTTTCCAGAAAGTCATCTTTGCGTCAATATTTTAGATGCTGCAGCTGCAAATGAGGACCGATTTTAATTTTTTTTGTATAGCCTAATGATATGCCTACTATACCTACTGTTTTGCGCCATATTTGATACATTGCGAGTACCCACTAGCGCCATCTAGTATCGAGTAGCAGAACTAGGAGAGCTTTCTAGAAAATTCCATACTAGAAAGGAGACAATCAATTTTTCTATGGAGAATGGGCCCACTACAAATTTTAAAGATTATCAATGAAATGCATGTCGATTTATTCCTTATAATCCATAGATTACAATAAAATTATTAGTTTTACTGCATCTAAACGGAGTCCTGAGAAATTAACAAATAAAATATGAATCTAACAATAACCTAAAAACAAACTGAAAGCGATTTTCTGGTAGTATTCATCGGTATTATAAGTTAAAATAGTGCACACTTGAATAGTAGTACATATAAAACTAAGCTGTAGATATATTCAGCATTTATAAATATTTTAAAATCGATGTAAAACCTTTCACTAGTTCCGGCAAAACATAGTGCCTGTCTATGCACAAATGTCGTATGGATTCTAAGTTTGACATGTATTGATTGATTGTGAGTGTAATTCTAAATACCAAGATGGCTAAGGGATAATGTCTATTTAAGTAAATCATAATTTATTTAAGTATTCTATTAACAGTAGTAGGTACAGAAACAGAAACCTTTTATTCAAATTAGATTATAAATAATACTTATTGAAAGTCACTTTTTTAATTTACCACTGGTTCGGAAAAAACCTCTGACTTGAAGAGAACCAGCAAAATACCCAGTGGGTCTTTTAAAAAAAAAGGCAGCTTACAATCATGTATGTCATAATTAACAACACAGAACAAATTAGAAATAGCTTGGTAGCGATCACCTTACCCACGGGTTATTGTCAGCCATAAATTCCTTTATACTATAATAACCCCTTTTATACAAACTTAATTTAATAAATTTTTTGAACTTTGATGATTGACTGACATATATAGACAGGAGCGGTGTCAAGACGTTGTTTTAATATGTTCTGGTTGATTAGGAAGTAGTATACATCATAATAAAATGACTAGGAATTAACATGCCTTATCTATGTTATTACACAATGATAAATAGTGAGGAAGTAAGATGTTTCAAACTGTTTGTGTAAGGATTACAAAAACACAGGCTTAATTTAAATGTATTTATTACGATGCGGCTCACCTGCAGCACTGGTGATTTATGGATCTCGACAACAGTGCCATCTACCGGGTCCAAATGTAAATATAAACCATCTAGGGATCCATCCAAATACACACAAATTAAATAATAAAATACACACAAAATAAATACATTTTCATTGAAATTGGTTGGATGGTTTCTTATGTTTTGTCTATAACGGACATAGGTAGAAACATTTTAGTGTTAGATATATATCTGAAGGTTTTTTGAAAATAGATCCACCTGAAAAGAAGTTAATGACAATTGTAAAGGTGTCTTAACTAAATAATAATTCTTATCAATATATTATTTTTTTCTATATTATATAGGAATTAAAAGGACATTTTTAATAATAAGAGATATGAGATAAGACTATGCCTTCAATGTCAATAAACTGTATTTACATATTTCTGTAAGCATTTTCTTATATCTGCCTTTTCATATGTTAAATAATAAAGAAATTATTATAAACTATACAGCATTAATCAGCTCCAGCTGATCAAATACAGGAGCAGTAATTACTGATCAACATCTATGATATTCAACCATGTAAAAGTTGTCTCACATTTTATTTTTTCTGGTTTCATGTACATAGGAGACAAAGATATTATTGTTATATTAAGTATATCTGATTTTGGATGACAAAATAACATTCCTTTCTGCACAGTGAACAACACAGCTGTCTAAGCATAATAGATACAACCATTACACTTTTTTATGCAAACTATTATTATTAAACTTATATTTATATTTGCTTCTAGTACAAATAATTACTACATTTTTTACACATAAATATATTATGTAACATTTATATTGCCTATCTACTATGGCTAGTATAAATCCAGGATCTGTGTCTGGCTTAATGAAAAAGCCATTTAGTATTTAAGCAACTTGCTGAATACATAAGGTACCTATTTGTACACAAATGTAGTTATATGAATTGCTCTTCAAAACCCTCTTTAAGTCCCTCGACCTAAAGATTCTTTTAACATTATAATAAATTATTTTGTGCATTTATTCTATTTATTATGTATTTAATTTAGATTTTACTAATAAAATAAACTTAATACTTTGTCACTTTTAACAAACTAATAAGGTTCTAAGACCTGTTTATTATTTGTATTTATTTTGTTTTAGGTAAAATATACAAACTTAATAATAGATTTTCACAACCTAGAATAGGTGTAAATTAATAAACTCTTATATTCTATTTGCGAATTTTACCACAAAAACTATAAAGAGAAAAACATACGTACTTGTGTCAATTAATATTTGGCTAACCTTTCTGATAATTGATAATATCCATATTTTCTTAAACATTAGTTTAATAATGCTTGTAAATAAAAACTCCATTTTGTTCTTACCATAATGATGCGACTCCAACTATGTTTTATTTCACCCGAGTGAATCGAGTGAATTTGTCCAACTCGTAATCGATAGAAAATAAATTTTACCAAGTTACCGAGTTAACTCGGCGCATCGTATAGATTCAGAGGGTGCTATATAAATATTACTTCACTAATTTACTTGTATATATAATAAGTCGCTGCAGGTGACATCACAAGTTGCATCCAAATTCAAACTTGCATCTGGCATGTTGTAAACAAACCTGAAATTAGTTTTATTTATGATATTGATTTATAGTTTTAATTTCACATATTACTTATTTATAAAAGTACATATTTAAAAATTGTTTAACTAAAGTAATCGCTACTCTCAACTCTAGTGATGAACTTTTCTGTAAATAGTTGATTTACTCAAAAACTAGTGTACAACTAGAATGACACACATACATACTCGTAAATTAACCCGAGTGGCTCGAGTCACAAAACTCTACTCGAATCGCATCTTTATCTTACGGCCAATGCAGTGTTTGTCTACAATTTAGTGATTAAATCGACTTACTAATTCGAGCAATTTATTGATATATTATGTAATAAATAAATTGATATTAGGTAATATGTATATAATGTTGTATCAATTTATGTTATACATAATATAAATTGATTATATATACTTTGGATAGTCAAATTATTAATAACATTAAGACTTACGTCATAACGTTAGAGTGATATTATTTTATGAAGATATCGATACGCATACCAAAAATAATATATAACTACCTATTAAGTGTAGTAATAATAATTGTGTTGTATGGAAGATCAATTATAAAAATAATTTGTGACATATTGACACAGCTTCGTTCATCTAATTTGAATTGTTTAACTCGAGCTCAAAATCAAGTTACCTGAATTTCAACTCGATTCGATTTTTTCCGAGTTATCACGGCACATCTCTAAGACAATAATTTTTTAAATATTACATTACCTTAGCCAATGATCAGAACACGAATGTCAAAACAACTAATTTTTTTTTCAGATTTCTTGTTTCCGTTTACATTTTCGAAAAATCTATAGGCCATTTACTATTATAATTTGGTGTCTTTTTTTGGTGTAAATACCATTAAACGACGTTAATATTTCTAGTGGGCCCAAAAATGATTGTCTCCTTTCTACACCTAGTCGGTCGGAACCGGTATGTACTCGAACATTCTAGATATTTCAGTAGAAAAGGCCCTATATATAACTGGTATTGACCGCGAGTCGAGTCAGTATTGAATTGGTGATACAAGCGAATACTTCGAAGAGATATAACTGTAAACTAAAGTGATTTATTATTAGTGTCTTTTAAGTTGTAATTGGTATTCGGTAATTAAAGTGTCAACTTTGGCAATTCAATCGGCAGTTTTTATTGTCACGAAGCCCAATCTCGTTACGCTACTATTTTATTTTTCAGTACCTATTACGGTTTGGTGGTAATAAATACATAAAAATTCGTAAAAGTATCAAAATGTAACATTAAAGTTTTGTCGAGCAAGATGGACCCTTCACCCTGTAAAAAAAGTGTATCCACATTGACCTGGTAACTGCATTCAAAAGTTGGTGCAATTCATATAGATTTCAAAATGGTATAATATTTGGTACTTTTATTTCAATTTTTTGTGCTATTTTTTTCTCGCAGAGGTTACCAAAATTGGATAAAAAAAGAACTAGGTTTTACTTTTCTATGGATATTAGGTCTGAAATCGGCCAAATAAGCGTGAAAACTAATCTTTTTTTTTACATTAATCGAAGGGATCGATTTAAAAAAAATCTAATTCAGTAATTTCGACAAAATCTACCCTTTGCGAGAAAAATAATTATAGCACAAAAAATTGAAATAAAAGTATCAAGTATTATACCATTTTGAAATTTATGTATAGAACCTGTTCCTACCACCTCCTATACCTATTGTTACGAGCTTGGGGTTCGTGACAATAAAAACTGCCGATAGAACTAACAAAATTGACACTTTAGTTACCGAACATCAATTAAAAAATAAAAACAAATAATAAAACACAATTCGCAGTTATATCGCTTCGAAGTATTTGCTTGATTCGCCAATTCAATACTGACTCTACTTACTGGCCATATATAGGGCACATTGAAACATCTAGAATGTTCGGGCACATACCGGTCCCGACCGACTAGGTGTAGAAAGTTCTAGTAGGGATTTTTTTAGAAAGCTCTCTAGTTCTGCTACTCGATACTAGATGGCGCTAGTGGCTTTGATTATGGCGCGCAACATAATGAACATTGTACTTTTTCTAAACAACTTTGAACACCGTAAGTTCAAAGTTGCAAAGGACGACACATTAAATTTTTTTTTTCTAGTGTAGGTAGATGCAATAAGTACATTGCTTTAGTGAAGTCTCCCAATTTAATATAATTTTTAATATATAAAACATTACAATAGTGTTGTTACTATATGGGAAACTAATGTACTAACCATTATACCTGCCAGGCAAAAAACTACAAACTTAGTCAATAAAAATCTGTCTCACAATTTTCTTACATTATCACTGCACAAGATATTTTCAAAATGGATGCCATTCAAGACTCAATAACACAACTCCAGAAGATGTTTACTCAGCGCATGGATATCTATCAAAGTGAGCTTCAAGCTGCAGCACCTTCAGCCTCCATTGCCAATTTGACATCCGAGTTCTCCTCATTCAGATTATTTATCATGACAGCCCTACGCAATCTTCAAGACCAGGTAGGCCTGTTGATGCACCAGGTGGATAATATGGAGATGCGGAGCCGGCGGAAGATTCTATTACTTCATGGACTTCCGGAGGAAAAGAACGAGGACACTGTACAGGTATTAGTGAAGACTTTTGCTGACCGTTTCAAGTTGTCTGGTTTCTCGGACAAAGATATATCTCGCTGCCATCGCATGGGCCATACTTCTTCTTCTGACAAACCAAGACCTATCTTGTTTAAGTTGTGTGAGTTAGAGGTGAAGAACAAAATCTGGCAAGCTAAGACGTGTTTGAAGGGCACTGGTATCACTCTGTCGGAGTTTTTAAGTAAAACTCGACATGAAGCATTTATGGCAGCTCGACGGAGATATGGAATATCGAATTGCTGGACACGTGAAGGCTTTGTTTTTGTACTGGGTAGCGGTGGCGTTTGACATCGCATTAGCTCTGTGATCGAACTCGGTAAAATTGCTGAGCCTCCTGTGTCGAAGTCGAAGACAACGACCGCGGTCAGGGAACCAGCTGGAGCTTCCAAAAGTCGACGTACTGGCACCGCAGGCAAGAGATAGTGTCTTCGCGTTAACTTAGTGTTTATTTACCACAATTTATTTGTATTTTTGTGTAGTCTCCATTTGCATAGTGTTGCATCTCTTCAATTTTGTGTGTTAACTGAAACATCGTAGTTCGTAGTTATCTCTAATATTATAATAATTTACCTTCATAATTTTGTTTACTATGTGACACAATGACATTAGTGATTAAATAAATCATAGTGACAGCTATTAACATCTGTCATGCTGTCATTCGATTGCTTATACTACTAGTCTTTTTGCCAGACAAGATCCGTAGATAATATTTGTCTGTCTTATTATTTATGGTAAGACTGTGCTTTTTCTATATTTTTTTTTATTATATTAATTAGTCTTAAGTAAGTTATCTAAATATAAATTCTACCGATGCCACTGCCGGCAGGTATGAAAGAAATGTTTTGTTAAGTGCATAATTGTTGGCAATTTTATTTTAATTTTAATATATTTACAGTTTCATAATATTTCATAACATATTATTATTTATTTTGTAGGTATTATATCCAGACTTATATAATATTTATTTGTTTTACATTATACAAGTATATATTTAATTTTTATTGATTTTGTTATAGCATAGTTTATGTTATAGTTTTGATTAGCATGTGTGATATTTTGGAATTTGATGATAGTTATTTTTCTTGCTCTTCTTCTAGCTCATCCGATAAGACCTATAAAAGCGCCTTAAGCGATGATTCCACTCATTTACATGATCAACTAGTAGCCGTATTCTGTAATTATAGTAAAAATCTTAATATAGTCCATATTAACGCTCAAAGCATTCATGCTCATTACGCTGATCTTTTATCAACCTTCGATTCTAAATATGTTGATGCCATACTTGTTTCTGAAACTTTTCGAAAGCCTGAACTTCCGTCGGTACAGTATTGTCTCCCTGGTTTTCAACTTATACGTAATGACAGGGTCGGCAAAGGATATGGTGGAGTGGCAATCTATTTGAGAGCTGACATTCCTTATAAAATAGTTGATCATTCACCCAATATATACACAAATTTTGCTGAACATTTATTTATTGAAATTACTATTAATCATTCTAGGACTTTGCTTGGGGTCTATTATCCCCCCACTCGCAATATAAATTATTTTTCTTCTTTGGAAGAAAAACTTGTAAATCTAACTCCGCTTTATGATAATACCATTATTTTAGGTGACTTTAACACACGCCTGTTAAAGAATGATTTTCGTAGCAAAAAACTGCTCTCCCTGGTGTCATCTTTTAATTTACATGTTCTTCCTCTTTCTGCTACTCACCATTCGCCTAATAATACCCCTTCTCTTTTAGACCTTATTCTTGTTTCTGATGCTGACCGGGTTGCTTCGCATGGACAACTATCTGCGTCTTTCTCTTACCACGATCTTATCTTCCTCTCCTATAAAATTCAACGTCCTAGGCGTAAATCGAAATTCTTATTCCTAAGAAGCTTTAAATCAATTAACCTGGAGCGTTTGAGAGATGATGTAAATAATATTGACTGGTCCCCTGTTCTAAATTCCGAAGATGTTAATCATAAGGTTTATGCTTTTAATCACCTCATTTTAAAACTATTCGATACACATGCACCACTTAAGCGAGTCAGGGTTAAACACTTTCCAGCCCCCTGGCTTTCAGAGTCTATAAAAGCAGTAATGGCCAAAAGAGATAAAGCTAAGAGGCGTTATAAGAAGCACCCTACTAATGAAAATTTATTCACATATAAAAAACTGCGTAATCGCTGTAGTAAGATGTGTCGTGATGCTAAGAGGAGACATATTTATGATGAGGTTGAAAATTCTCATTCTGCTCAGATGTGAAAATTTTTTAGAACCCTGGATATAGGCAAATCATATATTGATTCCAATATCTCGTTTGATTTGACTGCACTCAACCGGCACTTTTCTGAGCCTCCGATTTCTATTGATGACTCTATTAAGTCTACTACACTTAATCTTCTCTCCAATATTCCTAAACCGCTGTGTTCTCCTTTTAATTTCAGTAAAGTTGCTGATGGTGACATAAAAAAATGCCTTTTATCTATTTCCACTAAAGCTATTGGCTATGACAATCTTTGTATGCAAATGATTAAACCTATCACTAATGAACTTGTCCCTATTATCACTCACATTATCTCTTCTTCGCTTGAGACGAGCTCCTTTCCGACTTGCTGGAAAAAAGCATTCGTCATTCCCCTTCCAAAAACTTCTAATCCTACATCATTATCCCAATTCCGCCCTATTTCCATTCTTCCGATCTTATCTAAAGTACTAGAAAATATAGTTCAGAGGCAACTATCTCAATTCCTAACTGTTCACAGCCTGCTGAGTCCTTTTCAATCTGGTTTTCGTCCAGGCCATAGCACAGTCAGCGCTCTGATTAAAGTGTCTGATGATATTCGCTGAGCCATGGACAACTCACTTCTCACTGTTCTAACATTATTGGATTTCAGCAGTGCATTTAATTCCGTTGATTATGACATACTTCTTGGTATTCTTGCGTCCTTAAACATTTCACCATCAGTAATCTCTTGGTTTAATTCTTACCTTAGGGGTCGCTCGCAGTGTGTCCGCCATGAGGAGGATTTCTCCGAGTGGTGTGATCTTACGACGGGTGTTCCTCAGGGTGATGTTCTTTCCCCACTTCTCTTCTCTATTTTTATCAATGCTCTCACTACTGTTCTCTCCTCTCATTATCATCTCTATGCTGATGACTTGCAATTATACCGTCATTTCAAAGTCCAAGATATTGATGAGGCTATTAATAAGCTGAATGCTGACTTAAGTAGCATAAGCAGTTGGGCAAAATCGTTTGGTCTTCTTGTTAACCCTGCTAAATCCCAAGTAATGATTATCGGCAGCTCATATATGCTTAATTTATTAGATCGTTCGAAGATCCCTGCAGTAACGTATGATAATACTCAAATTCCATATACAGAGACCGCTAAGAACTTAGGTGTTATTTTTGATAATAATTTGTCTTGGGTCGCTCACATTAATATGATTAGCAGAAAAGTGAACTACTCTTTTCAATCTCTCAAGCGTCTCCAGATGTTTTTACCGTTAAAAACTAAGATAACCTTAGCTCAAGCACTTCTTCTTCCTCTCATTGACTACGCTGATGTTAGTTTTTTGGATGCTTCAGAGGAGCTGTTGAACAAACTGGAACGTGTTCAAAATTTGTGTATACGTTTTATTTTCGGTCTTCGTAAGTTTGATCATGTTTCAGAGTACAGGGCTCAATTAAAATGGCTTCCTATCCGTAGACGTCGAGACTTACATGTGTTATCATTTCTATACTTTCTACTCTTTAATCCTCTTGCACCTCCATATCTCCGCGAGCGTTTTGAGTATCTTGTACCTCGTGAAACTCAGTGCCGGACCACTAAACAACTACTTCTCAAAACTCCTTTTCATTTCACAAGCCGTTGTGGTGGATCCTTTACTGTAAGGGCGGTCAAGCTATGGAACTCACTTCCACATGACATACGTGGTAGCTCTTCTCTTGATATATTTCGGAGCAGAGTAAAGAAATATTATCTGTCAAATTAGAATTATAAATATTTACATATTTTATGTATTTATATGTATAATTGTATATATATGTATGTGTGTATGTATGTATATGTATGTATATATATATATATATATATATATATATAATGTGTGTGTATATGTGTATATATGTTTATATTTATTATCTTTATTGGTATATATGTATGTAAATTAATAGAAATAAGAATAAAAGAAATAAGAAAATAAATTATACTTATATGTTATACACTTATATGTTAATTGTTAACTGTAACTTATAGCCAATTTCTATTAAGTAGTGTTATGTTAATTATTAAGTACGCACGCTGCTACCTACTTGCTTTATATATAAAACTATTTCTCTTTCCCAATAGGTTTGCTGGAAGAGAACTCTTATTAGGGTTAAGCTCGCCTTTGTACATTTATTTAAATATTTAATAATTGTTACCAACTTATTGTGTGTACAATAAAGAATAAATAAAAATAAATAAATAAAAAATAAATCATTTCATATTTTGGAGACAACATATTTAAAATATCCTTTCGTTTTAACATGCTTTTAAGTTGGAAGTATAACGTAATATATAAAAGTTAATATTTGTTTGTTCGTATTTTATGCGCTGCCATATCATTCATCAGATTAAGCTAAAACTTTGTCAATGCTTATTGTTGCAACTGCGCGAAGGTAATAGGCATAGTACAATTACCTTACAGTAGGTGGCGCGCGTATCGTACTGACAAATTTATTTGAAAGCTATATATCATTTAATTTGATCATGAATGTATTATCATTCCTAATTAAACAATATAACTCTTTCAGTGGCGAAGCTAGAGCTCCAAGCTAGGGCAAGCCCAAGATATAAATGATAAAAATATAGATTGTTGTTTTTAGCAGTTTTATAAAAATACACCAATCTTGATCTGTCTCCACGCTTCAATTTCATATTCAGTGCTGTCAAGGACGTATTTAACAAAGCACACAGAAGGCATACCACTGCTAGATAGATTGTATTACATATCAGCAATTGCATAGCTTCCGTGGCTTTGAAGAAAGCCGTTTGGGTTTGTTTAAGCGAAAGAAAAAAAATATTTACATCCAATACAATACATGAACAAAAGTAAAACACGAACAAAGTACAAACAAACAATGTACAAAATAAAAAAAAATAAAAAAATTATTTACATTCCAATGGATAAGAGATAAGATAAAATAAGTGGAATCGTCTCGCTTTCTTATGGAAAGATTTAATTACGTCCACGTAAAATTTTTGGTGAACGTTTTAATTGTACCAATAACTGTTTTTAATTGCGATAATTGATAAGTCTGAAATACACTCTTAACCTTGTGTATTATCTCAACAAAGTTTAAAGATTTCCTCTCCGATTATCACTTTAACACACTTCAATTCATCACAAGGAACACTATTATCCTCCATTTTCATTAAAAATCTTTAAAAAAGCATAAATTTTGAACTCGTAATATTAAATAGCTTAAGATAAGCACACAGAGTAAATAAACATTGAAACGTGAAATGAACTTTTTTTTTTTTATTTATTAAAGCATCACCAACATTTGTATACATTGTTAAATTATAATTTACATACATACATAGATAGGGTATTACTTTAAATGCTACAAACTATTATAGGTGATTACAACATGCACTGGAATAAACATCAAGAATATTACATAGTTACAGAAAACCAAAACGTTAAAAAAATACAAAAACTTAATCTATTACATTTGCATAATGTTTGAGTAGTTCTTTTCTGAGCTTGTTAGGTGAGTCGGAATTAATATCAAAAGCGTGGGGAAGTTCATTGACCAATTTACTTAACCTAGAGATCGGGGAATTAGCGCCAAATACTGTTTTACGAAGAGGTGATCTAATAGTAATTACTCTCTTACGGGGGTATCTATGAGGTACGCGAAATTTTATCTTATTCAACAATTGAGGGCAGTTAATTTTATTATTCAATAATTTGCTTACGAAGAGTAAGTCGGATATTTGTCTGCGATTAGCCAAGGACGTAATTTTGAAAAAAGATAGCTGTTTTTTATACGAAGAAAGTTTCTTTTTTGAAATTCGATTTGAGTATACTAAATGCCACATGAATCTTTTTTGTATTCGTTCTAAGCGTAAAGAATGCGTTGCATAATGTGGTCTCCAAACTACAGAACAGTATTCTAAGATACTTCGTACTAAATTGTTGTAGAGCGTTATTTTGATTTTATTGCTGCGGAAAAATTTAATATTTCTGTAAAGAAATCCTAACATTTTGGTGGCACGTTTTGTAATATATTCCATATGAGGCACGAATGTGAGTTTGCTGTCGAATATGACGCCTAAATCCTTGGTCTCTTGTAGTTCCTGTAAATTATTATTGCCTATATGATAACTGTAGTGAACTAGATTCATTTTCCGAGCAAATTTTACGTAGAAACATTTTTTTGCATTGAGTTCCATCTTATTCAAATTACACCAGTGAAAGATATTGTCAAGATCGCACTGGAGTTTACGTGCATCATCTGTCGTTTCAATTATTCTGCAAAATTTTAAGTCATCAGCATACATGTAAGATTCAGAAAATTTTAGGCACAAAGGCAGGTCATTAATATAAACATTAAACAGAAGTGGGCCCAGGTGAGATCCCTGTTGTACGCCAGATGTGATTTTACGCAAACTCGACTTAAAGCCATTGATGACCACATAAAAAGTACGGTCGGTTAGATAAGACCAGATCCATTGCATTAAACCATTACAGATTCCATATGCGGACAGTTTTTTTAGGAGTACACTATGTGAAATGCGATCAAAAGCCTTACTAAAATCCGTGTATATGACGTCAACTTGTTTATTGGCATCAAGTGCTTCATAAAGAGTTTCAGTGAAGCTTACCAGATTAGAGTTTGTTGATCTACATTGAACAAACCCGTGTTGCTTATCACTAAGTAATTGCTTAAAATGATCTTGTAGAAATGGACATATCAAAGCTTCAAAAATTTTAGCAAATGATGACAGTATTGAAATGGGCCTGTAGTTTTTTACTGAATCTTCATTTCCCGATTTATGAATAGGAATAACCTTTGCAATTTTCCATTTAGCCGGGAACATGCCTGTTGAGAGTGATTTATTGTAAATTAATGACAGGGGTGATACTAAATATTTAGCACATGCCGCTATAAAAACGGGTGGGATCCCATCAGGGCCGGGACCTTTATTACAGTCAATACTTTTTAATTTTTTTGAAAGTGATTCGTTATCGATAACAATAGGCGAAAGATGTAGACTATAGTTTTCTAAATAATTTAAATAATTAGAGAGAACGTAATTATTCGAAGCATTGTCAACCCCGTCAGTATATACAGATGCAAATTGAGATGAGAATAGTTCACATACTTGTTCCCCATCTGTAGCAGTTACATTTCCGTCAGACATTGAAATAGGGTATGCACTAGTACCTCCGCGTTTGTTTTTTATGAATGACCAAAATGATTTTGAATTACTGGCTATTTGCTTCTCCAAGTTGCTAATGTAACGATTATAGCACTCTGTTGCCATTCGTCCACAACGAGAACTTAATAATTGTAACTCTAATTCATCCATAGGATTTCGATATTTTTTAAACCGACACCTGATTTTATATTTATCTTTAAGGGTTCTAATAAGATTTTTATCAAACCAAGGTGGGTATTTATTATTTCTTATTTTCTTCTTAGGGACAAACTTTGCAATAATGGCGTTAATTTTGCTATAGAATGTTTCAAGCATGACATCTACACTATGATGACCCTTAAAAATATTTTCCCAGTTGCATTTTGACAATTCCTTATTTATCTTTTCATAATCCCCTTTGTAAAAGTTTAACTTAATAATATTATTATTAAAACAGAGTTTTGTTTCATTAATCAACGTAATATCAACCTCAAGAGGTGGATGTAATTGATCAATAATACTTAATGAGTTATGAGAACGGCTCACAGTACAAGATGGCAAGTTAGATAAAACAAGATCGAGAACTCGGTTTGACGCATTAACTATATGATTAAGTTGTTGTAAACCATTCATATGTGTAAAGTCAATTAGGAATTGATTTAGTCTTGTTAGTTTGTTATCACTCGCGACATGACCTAACAAACTCCAGTTAATACTAGGTAAATTAAAATCACCAATTATACAATGACTATCACATTGTTCGAAAACAAAACTACAATTATCTAAAAAATGCTCTAACAAAGAATAATGTACTGGTGGCGGTAAATAAACGACACAAAGAGCTATCTTGCGAATAGTTTTTGAAACCGTTGCATCTATTACAACCCAAAGATCTTCAACTTTAGATTCCCACTCAAACGTACGACGAGACTTTATTTTTCTGGACACAGCAATTAAAACTCCACCTCCATCTTTTTTAGAACAATAATCAGCATCCTCTCTATCTTTTCTGTAGACAATATATCGTTGATCAAAAAGCTCATTATTAAGAACAGATTTATTTAACCAAGTTTCCGTGAGTACTACTACATCGTAATCGCAACAAAGAATTTGCTGATAAAAAAAGTTAGTTTTTGTTCTCAAACCCCGCGTATTTTGATAATACAAATTTAGAGAAGTGAATTTTATATATAATTTGTTCATAAAGTTTAAAAGCCACAATATACTTAACTACTAAATTTACTTAATAACTAAATTATTCTATTTTTTGTAGCATGTCTTTGTTTCTGACGTGGATATAATTTGCTTCATCATTCTTTCGCATAAAGATTCGGCTATTTCTTATCCAAACATATTGGTATCCCTTTTCTTTTGCTTTTAGTCTAACTGCAGCGTGAAGAGCTTTGTTCGAAGGAGACAGATGCTCAGCCACAAATACAGGAGAAGAATTGCCAGGCACTCCTAAAAGAGTGCTATTCAATTTATTTGCAGGGTTTCTTTTATTATATTTAATTACAGATGCAAGGAGCTCATCGCGTTTTCTTGGGGACGCCAGTTGTAGAATGATAGACCGTGGACGAGTATTATTTCTATTCACCTTTGTGATGCGCGTGTAGTGTATAATGTCATTATCATTCAAAACACAACCCACGGTTTTACTTAACTGCGTAATGATATTTAATAAGTTTTCATTTTTATGCTCTGGCACACATTGCCGTTCAATATTATTCTGACGCGCATGCTGCTCCATTAGGTCAACACGCAAGTTTAAATCATTAATTGTACTCTTCAATATGTCTTTCTCTTTTTCCAATTCGCTTATTTTCATTTTAGAGTATTCGTTCTCCCTCTTCATATCTTCATATTGGCTATTAAGAAAATTCATAGACTCACTTATCTGTAATAACTCATCCCGTACTGGTTTCAGCTCATTATTAAGGATGTTGATTATACTCTCTTGCATTTTTGAAACTATGTTACTCGTGCTCTCTTTAATGATGTCCTGCACCACTTCCCGAATAATTTCCTTGCTCATAACAATGTTTTCACTTGAAATCGGAGGAGAGTTAGGGGTAGTTCGTTTGCAACCCCTGGTGGAAACGTTGCGTACTGGAGTGTTATCATGTTTTGTTGCTTTTGGAGCAGCATTTAAACATTCAGGACAACACCAAAGGGATCGCATCTCAGCATTATATGCGGAGTACTCGAGGCACATACATGTGTAATGATATTTTTTATTACATTTTTTACATACAATATATTTCTCATTATTATCACCATGTGGTGTACAGCAACCCCAAATCATTTTTGACATCTTTAGATTTATTAGATAACAAATTATATTAGAGATTGTTATTGAAATAATTACACCTTCACTTTTGTTATGATAACGTTTGCCCCTTTAGTTCTTATGAACGTTACAAGCCAAAGGAACACTTATGCACATTACACAACCGTGAATGTCGCGTACTATTCACGCTGGAGTCCGTCGCAATAAGAATATCAATCCACCGCACAAAAGTCGCTTATAATCCAATGTAGGGAACAATTTTTTATAACTGATTTTAGTATATTTATACCCATTAAAAGTTATGTAATATAACACTATATGGTATTTATCAGATCACCATTTAAATTTTGATACACTGAATGAGAAAAAAGTTTGGAATATAATTTTAAAACGCTAGTTTACGGAACGCGTAACAACACCGATCGTCCAGTTCAGTTTTATTCGAAACATTTACTTAACTTGCAAACGTATTGCCCGCGCGCCTCCGCTTTTAACAAATTTATTCCCAAAAGCCTGGCTTTAAATCTCTATACTAATTGCTACATATACAATCGTAGTTATATTTCATTATAGAATATTTTGCCATAGGTTAGAAAGAGCGATCGTCTTCTCGAAAGTCCCGTAAAAAGCCCACGCGAGTGAGGGAGACAACTATTAGCTCTATTAAGACTCATTTTTTATGACAGCAGCAGTATCGCTAAGGCAATACGAGGTCATCGGTCGACATGTGTCGAACAGTGGAGTGCGCGGGAAATTTGAAATAGCTTGAAACATTTTACGAGTTATTTTATTAGTTGATATTATTGATTGATTCAGGTTTAATAAGGCAAGCCTGGCTTTTCGGCTTTAATGGAAGCTTCGCCACTGAACTCTTTCAAATTTGAAACAATATTTCCACAATTATTTCTGCGGCACCAGCTAGTATTTTTTTATAGGATAGGGTGACAAACGAGCACGCAGACCACCTGATGGTAAGTGGTTGCTGTGGTCCATAGACATCTACATCTATCCTCGATTACGAATCAAAATGCAGATGCGTTGTCACCCGTGAGGACTAAGATGGAATGCCTCGTTTCCAATAAAAAGAGTCTCCGGTTCTCTACACTCACCATACGATACACAACAGCATCAGGCTACTAATTTACGCTGGTAGGTATTCTGTGAGAGCGTGGTCCTTGCGCGGTCGAGCCCACCCATTCGTGCTACAACTATACTACTAATATATAACTGTAGCATGGCTCTACCACTCCAGAAAGTATACTATAATAATTTCTCTCTGCGTCTCAAATGTGTTAGTTGATTGTACAACACAAGAATATTCTAGATTTCTGGTGTAATAATCGAAGTAACAATGTATAATTTGAATATTTAAATATGGCTTAACAAAATATGTTGCGGATTTAGCAAGCTACAATTGCCGAAAGTGTTTTTTATTACTTCGATTAATAATTGTTTTATTTTAATTTAATAATTGTTCCTCACAGGCGGTGGAACTTTGGAACGTAACGCGCTATGAGGTCAAGATATATGCCGTCACTTTATCAGTAGCAAATCCCAACACTCTTATTAATGGATCGGAATCCCCTCCTGAGGTAAAATATTTTTTTACTGTACATATATGTTTTTGTTTTATTTCTTTTACAAACGAAGATAATTTATACAATAGAAATATACATTAAAATATATAAAATATGTAGTACTACGTTGATAATATTGTTAATGATAGTATTTTAAGATTACAAAAACTGCTTTTTATTGCCAATCTCGGGGCTAGTAATTATTAACCCTTTAGCCCCCAAGCGGTCTCATGAGACCGCGGCCATATTCCGTCAAATCCCTAGCGGTCTCATGAAGTCACACCCACCCACAGCACTTTAACCCATAAAAACTTATATATAGAGACTACTTTTCTATGAAGAAATTTGGCATAATCAATATGAAATACTCTATCCTCTAGTGCAATAAAAAAACTGTTATCCTATGAATATTTATTTATAATCTACGTTTATTTCGTACGCCATTTTCGCGTGAATGTTATTGTGTTGATTTTTTTGATTTTTCTAGTGTTTTATTAGTGTTTTAGTATAGTGTTTTATCATAAAATTGTAAGGATAGTTTTTGTGTGAATATAATTTATCTTTTTACGTAAATAATTTCGAGTAATATATATATTGAAATAATTGTGATTTTCACGCCGCCGACATTCGCTTGGTATGTTTTGTTTTTGTTATCAAAATACAATAGTCTTTTTGGAATGGACTAAAACCTGACTTTTATATAGAGAATTTTGTATAGATTTTATAATGCCAAACTTCTTCATAGAAAAGTCTCCAAATATCAGTTTTAATCGTTTTAAGTGCTGCGGGTGGGTGCCGTCGCATTCGACCGCTCGGGATTTGCCGGGCGGGAGAGCATTTTAAATTTGCATGAGAATTTTAAGGGGCCGAGGGGCTAAAGTGAAATTTTAAGCTTGAATATGTAATGGCAGAGTGAGAATATTCACTACCCCATATCCTCCTGTGGAACTGGAAATGGGCAGCGGCGTCTTCCTTGATAACATTTAGAAAAATATAAAAACTGCGATTGCCAACCCGCGTGCTAACGGGACAGCTATGGCAGGTGCCGCCCATATGAGACAATCTAGATGCAGGCTTTATTCAGTTGAAGACTTTGATAGGCTGTAATGATTATGGCGGTGATTTTTACCTGTGGCATCGCCGAAGATTTTTTTAATTTTTGAAAGATCACGAGGTAGGGAGGGATTTATTTGCGGTCAATACATGATATCCCATCTCCATTATTACAGTCTATTCTAATGCGATATTCTACAAATATAAGCAATTTTTGGCCACTCATTTCAATAATTTCGCAAAATGATTTGTTTGATGTTAATAAACACAGAACAAAACTGCCAAAAGTAAAAAGTACCATGCATCCATGTGTCGCACATCTGTGGACAGGCTTGAGATGGTTTGAAGGAGGGGATAATCCCAAAATAAAGTAATAAAAACTGTGTAAACACTAAGAACAAACACAAACTAGTGATACCAGTTTTCTGGACACCACAGAGCATCAATTCATTCTTGGGGTAAAGTATATGCTATAACAACAAAGTCCCAGAAAATATACAAGGTCTCTCTAGTTAGTCTAGTCTAAGTTTAAATAATTTAATTAAACAAAACTATAAAAAGGCTATTTTAATATATGACTACTGAATACATGGTTAATAATCCCTGAGAATGGGGTGGTCGTTTTGTAAAAAGTTTGTATAACCTTTCATGTTGTATACTTTACGTTAAAAGAAGACCCGCTGGGTTTCTAGCTGGCTCTTTACAGTGCAGAGGATTTATTTGATCCAGTGGTAAAGTAAAAAACGACTCAATAAGAATTACTTGTAATCTATGTATAGTCATCATCATCATCATCATTACAGCCCTTCACAAGTCCACTGCTGAACATAGGCCTCCCACAAGTAATGCCACAAAGCACTGTCCTGAGCCACCTGCATCCATCGACATCCTGCATATCTTACCAGGTCTCACTCCATCTAGGGGGGGGGGGTCGCCCTATACTACGCCTACCGGTACGAGGCTGCCACTCGAGAACCTTTCTTCCCCATCGGTTATCGGTTCTTCGAGCTATATGGCCGGCCCATTGCCACTTCAGCTTACTAATCCGTTGGGCTATGTCGGTCACTCTGGTTTTACTGCTGATATCCTCATTTCTGAGTCTATCATGGAGAGGAACTCCGAGCATAGCCTTCTCCATAGCTCGCTGAGCGACCTTGAGCGACCTCATACGGCCAACAGTGAAGGACCACGTCTCAGATCCGTAAGTCCACTGGCAACACGCACTGGTTGTATAATGGGAATAAAAAATTATTCTATTCTAGTTTACCGTACCTCCCCATTGTTGGGTTGGCATTTTGGCAGACTTTATAAAGACGTCTAAACTGAATATTGCTTTTGTTCCGATCGGAACAAACTCCTTCTCCTCATTAGCCAGTATGGTTTACTGTGGGACATTGGCCTATCCCATATTAGGCAAGTGTTGTCATAATCGCCACCCTTTGCAGGTGTATTTACTATCGCAATACCAGACATATGTTGTTAATGTGTTTTGACGCTGGTGGCCGACGCTGATCTATATATTTTGCGTCCGGCATAAACGAGGTGGTTATACCGCCACTTACCGGAAGGTGATGAGGTCTTTCAATTAAAAAGATTTTAATATGACAGGAGCAGTGGAAATATTCCATTCCCGATACTTTTAGTGCAGCCTAGTAACGTAATTCAAATGGTTCATGGCGTGTACTTTACGCACATAACTTACCGTAAAATTTAAACAAATTTATGTTATAAGTATCTATCTACTGATTACTCGATCATTGTGCAACCCCATGGTACTCACTTTTTGTACTGATAATAATTAATTTATAATTCTGATATACAAAGAGTATTGTAGTATGTAATGAAAATGTGCCGTGTAGTGGCGGTTAAGAATATCCACTACCCCATATCTTCCCGTGGATGTCGTAAAAGGCGACAGAGGGAGACAGGCAGGAGATGGGCAGCAGCATCTTCCTGATAACAGCAACTGTACGAAAAAAAAAACTGCGGTTGCCAAACCGCTCGCCAAGCGTGGCAACTATGGCAATATACCCCCCATGAACAATTACACAAATGGACGTCCCCCAGTCCCCCCCCGCTATTCCTGGCTACGGAGGCGACCATGGTAACGGCGGGGCAGGGGGTGCTAAGAATCTCCGGTGGAGGTTCGGTTGCCACCTACGACGACTCGACCTGACAACATTTAAAGCACGCACCCTGAGTACTGACGAGAAGATCCTGGAGCTGGAAGAAGAGATAGACAAGTTGCGCTGGAATATTATAGGATTATCCGAGGTCCGAAGAGAGGGGGAGGACACGGTGGTTCTCGAATCCGGCAACTTGTTCTATCACCGGGAGGGCGACCATCTGTCCCAAGGAGGTGTCGGATTTATCGTCCACAAGTCTCTCGTCAACAACATTGTAAAGATTGGGAGTGTGTCGACGAGGGTCGCGTACCTGATACTTAGAATCACCAAACGGTATTCGCTGAAGGTCATACAGGTTTACGCACCAACCTCGGCACATCCCGATGAGGAGGTGGAGGAAATGTATGAGGATATTTCTAGAGCCATGCATTCCTCCAAAACCCACTACACGGTGTTGATGGGAGACTTCAACGCAAAACTAGGCACAAGAGAAAACGGTGAGCTGAAGTTAGGGAAATTTGGTGTAGGGCAACGGAACCGAAGGGGCCAGCAGCTTGGCCGACTTTATGGAGGAAGAGGGGCTCTTTATGATGAACTCTTTCTTCCAGAAGCGGCCCCACAGGAAGTGGACCTGGTCGAGCCCCGACGGTTCGACAAAAAATGAGATTGACTTCATTATGACGACCAGACGCCAACTGTTCAGTGATGCCTCAGTGATCGCAAGGGTGAAAACTGGCAGCGATCACCGAATGGTTAGAGGCACACTAAACCTAAACATTAAGTTGGAGAGGTCTCGTCTAATGAAGTCAACGCTCCGTCCCCCTCGTGCTCTAATCCAGAATCCCGAAACCTTTCAGCTCGAGTTACGTAACCGCTTTCAGTGCCTAGAAGATTGCAATGCAGTGGACGATATGAATGACAAGCTTGTGGAAACTGTTCATGCGGTCGGAGCTAAGTTCTGCAAGACCCGCCGCAGAAGAACACAAAAACTCTCCTATCACTCTTAATCTCATGGCTGTTATACGGGAGATGAGGCTGCAATCGTTAACAGATTTGACAGCATAAGAACAGACAGATCTCTAAATGAGCATGCGGCGAGACTTACGCAATTTTAATACTGCTCGTATTGAAGAAGCGATCGAGTGGAACCAGGCTCCAAAGTCTTTGTCAGATATCTGTCTGCCAGAAGGAGCCAACTGTCAAAGCTGAAGAATGAGTGTGGCAGCATTGTTTCCGGGACACCTGAGATTTTGAGTGAGATTGAGAGGTTCTATGGGCAGCTGTACACATCATCGTTGGAGCCACACGCAAGTGTGAGTAACGATCCAAGAGCAAGTCTTATCCGACACTATTCCGAGCGAGATTAGAATGGCTCTCCAGCACCTTAAAAACGGCAGGGCCCCAGGCGAGGATGGAATTACAGCGGAGCTTCTGAAAGCGGGTGGAACACCGGTACTTGAAGTCCTTCAGAAGCTCTTCAATTCCGTCCTCCATGGTGGCACTACTCCAGAGGCGTGGAGCAGAAGTGCGGTGGTCTTGTTCTTTAAGAAAGGCGACAACGCTCTCTTGAAGAACTACAGACCGATTTCCCTTCTGAGCCGCGTCTACGTGCTATTTTCGAGAGTCATTACGAATCGTCTCGCACGCAGACTCGACGACTTCCAGCCTCCCGAACAAGCCGGTTTCCGAAAAGGCTTCAGTGCCATAGACCACATACATACCCTGCGGCAGATTGTACAGAGGACTGAAGAGTACAATCTGCCACTTTGCCTGGCGTATGTGGACTATGAGAAAGCCTTTGATTCCGTCGAAATTTGGGCGGTGCTACAGTCCCTTCAGCGGTGCCAAGTTGACTGTCGATATATCGAAGTGCTGAAGTGTTTGTACAGTAGGGCTACATGGCTATCCGAGTACAGAACCAGAGCTCGAAACCTATCCAACTGCAGAGAGGTGTAAGACAGGGTGACGTTATATCCCCGAAACTCTTCACCGCTGCATTGGAAGACGTTTTCAAGCTACTGGACTGGAAAGGATACGGTATTAACATCAATGGCGAGTACATCACTCACCTTCGATTTGCCGACGATATAGTCCTTATGGCAGAATCGTTGGAGGACTTAAGCACTATGCTCAATGACCTCAATAGTGTCTCCCAACGGATAGGTCTTGAGATGAACATGGACAAAACAAAGATCATTTTTAATTTCCATGTCACACCTATGCCGGTAGTTCTTGGGAGCACTATGCTCGAAGTTGTTGACGAGTACGTTTACCTGGGACAAATAGTCCGACGTGGCAATGGGCCGGCCATATAGCTCGAAGAATCGATAACCGATGGGGAAGAAAGGTTCTCGAGTGGCAGCCTCGTACCGGTAGGCGTAATGTAGGGCGACCCCCCACTAGATGGAGTGACGACCTGGTAAGATATGCAGGAAGTAGATGGATGCAGGTGGCTCAGGACCATGCTTTGTGGCATTACTTGGGGGAGGCCTATGTTCAGCAGTGGACTTGTCAAGGGCTGTAATGATGATGATGATGATGAGGTCTTCACGGCATTTATACGTGGTAGAGCCATGCTGCAGCTATTTTATTATTGTAAGAAGAATGGCTCGGCTCCACCGGGAAAGGACCATGGTCCAACAAAATACGCTTGTTTGTCACGCGAAACATAAAAAATAAAAATAAAAGATAAACCTAAGTCGCCTCAGACGACACTTACGGGAAGAGATGGTTGAACAGTCAAGCGCTATGCCCCTCCGCCCCAGAATTGTGGTGCGCGTTTTGCCTTAAACCTGGTAGTATAGTTCTTATGATATGAGACTATGCGTTGAGCTAGCATTATCTCGCTGACCGATGAACGAAACCAGAACAGTTGTAAAACGCACCTTAAGCTATTAATGCCAACACATCCTTTTAGAATACATTTGTAAAAGTTTAAATAAAGCTATTTTTTTACGGAATTTTAATCGCGTATAATAAAAAATTAAAATTGTGGATCGGAACCAAAATTAATAATTATAATCTGTAGGTAACTGCGGTTAACTATGACATCGAGACGTCGAACACCTCGTCAAGCATCCCCCCCCCCCGTGACCATTGGTGCTGTAAAGTGCTGTAAACGTTGTGAATATAAAAAAAGTAATATACGCGATAAAATCCGTAAAAACTAGGTTTATTTAAATGTGTAGTGTTCATGTGAAAATAAGAAATCATTTTTAAAAGTTGTTATGTTTTGTAATTATGTCTCGGGTTATTTACTGCCTCTAACTTTCAACTGTTCTGCATATCCGAGCCAAAGCGCAATTTGGAAGCCATCATGTCACGGAGGAGACTAAAATAGTTAATATTATCATGCCAGGAGATTTCAAGTGAGTCGTGTATCGCGCACTCGGCAGCAATGTCGCCGAGTGAAGGCTCTATGAGTGCACGCAACGTCGGCACCGCAGCTCTACTGGCCGTCTCTTTGCTGGTAATCCTGGCCGCCATCGGGGCTGCCGTTCTCTACTGGAGGTAAGGGAGCCATGGAATTTTTGCCTTGGAATTAAATCGATGGATCCGTATGGCCAATGGCTGAGTGTTTAGCTGAGGTATTTTGAAATGTGTGTTTTAACTTTGAATCCCACATGAAACAACTATGGTATGGCCACAAATGTTTTATGTTTGACAATGTCATATATCGTGTTGTAAAACTGTTTCGTAATACAAAAGAAAAGGCAGGAAAGTAAAATTTCTGCGTACATTGAGACATGAAAAGGCTCCACAAACTTTCACCCCACATTGGTGCAGCGGGAATAAAATATGTCTTTTTTTATAGGATAGGATGACAAATGAGCACACAGTCGACCTGATGGTAAGTGGTTGCTGTGGCCCATAGACATCTACATCTATCCTCGATTACAAATCAAAATGAGGACTAAGATGGAATGCCTCGTTTCTAGTAAAAAGGGTCTCCGGTTCTCTACACTCACCATACGAAACACAGCAGCATTAAGCTACTATTTTACATTCTGTGAGAGCGTGGTCCTTCCCCGGTCGAGCCGACATATTCGTGCTACAACTATATTACTAATATAACTGCAGCATGGCTCTACCACGTATAAATATTTTTTTTGATAGAATAAATAGTTTGTTAAACGCTTTCTGAAAAGTGTAGGATATAAAAAAAAAAATATATATATATATATATTTAAAAAATTAGAAAATAAACATCCTCAAGCCGTCATTTATAGAAATAAATCAAATTTGAGTGTCTGTTTGTAATGTCAAAATAACGGTACAGATAACAAAAACACAATTTTAAAATTTTTTGTCTGCCTGTCTGTGTGATTGTTCCGGCCAATTTCCGAAATGGCTGGATCAATATTTGACGACACTTTTACTGCCAAATAGTTTGTTATAAGAAGTAACTTAAGCTACTTTTATATTAGAAAAAGAATTAGGGTTCCGGCAAAAAAAAAAAATTAATCCTAAATTACACGTGGACTAAGTCGCGGAGAACAGCTAATATACATATATAATATAAGGTTACCTCAAACAAGCTGAAAATAATAACATTTGGGGGAGAATAAATAACTTCCAAAACATGTGAAGAAGCACTTCAATAATATTTTAAAAGAAGAAATATATAAAGATGAAACTATGCATTAAAATTATACTTTATAAAAAATACCAAAAGAATTATAATATAGATGTTATTGTTCTCATGTAAGTGACTTATTGTCTTAATGAGAAATAAAGTTCTTTAAACCGAAACATACTATTACTGGTGGTATTTTAAAATGTTATAATATTGGTTGTTTTTGTGTAGATGCAGATCACGTTTGAGTAAATGCATCAGTGCAGCTTACAACTATCTTGAGGAAGGCGGCGAGAGAGCTGCAAGGGCGCCATTGAATGTTTATAAGAAACCTGGTAAGTCTTAATCAAATTTAGTAAAAAAAAATCTTAAGCAGTCCTGAACAAACAGAGACAAAAAGGGATAAGCGCATTGTAGTAGAGACTTAAGAGATTCCATTATACTATCTCACTATTAGGCATTGAATACCAGCGTAAAATAGCAGCTTAATACTGCTGTGTTTCGTATGGTGAGTATAGAGATCCGGAGACCCGGAGAGAGATCCGAAAACGATGCATTCCATCTAGTCCTTAGGGGTGACAACGCATCTGCGTTTTGATTCTTCATCGAGAATAAATGTCGATGTTGTTAAAGGTCTAATATCTACACAATATGTTACTAGTGCTGCCATCTGTCGTGCATTGTCGGTAGACATGTTTGTTTGTTCTATGGTTTTAAATAAAATTTAGTCTGTGCCACTCGTCAATGCGAATACGTTGTTTTATTTTAGATGTCTGTGGGCCACAGCATCCACTTATCATCAAGTGGACTGTGCGCTCGTTTGTTACCCTTGTTCTATAAAAAAAGGCTCATTTCAGAACTACTTTATGAACTCCGATGGTTGACGGTGTAACCGTCGAGTATTTTCATCAAATATAAAATATCCAGACCGGCCATAGAAATTAGGAACAAAATCTGCGAAACGTCTAGCACTTCCACTACAAATCCACCAGCCACGAGTGGTGGTTGCGACAAATGTGACATATTTTTAAATTGAAAATGAGTTTATGTATGACTTGTTATCCCTGTATACCTGAGGACTAAAATGAAATGCGTCGACACCAGTAGAAAGGGTTTACAGGTCTCTATAGAAGAAAGACTAAAAAGTTAGGGTGTCAAACGAGAAAAGTCCATTGATGGTAAATGGATGCTGTGATCCCTTATTACTGGAAACAAGGCATTCCATTTTTGTCCTCGGGAGTGGTAACGCATCTGCATTTCGATACTTAATTGAGGATAGATGTAGATGTCTATGGGCCTTGAATCCATTTACTGTCAGGTGGACTGTGTTCGTTTGTCACCGTTATATGTACTATAAAAAAAGACACATACACTTATCATCGATTAAAAATCAAAATGCAGATGCGTTGTTACCTCTCTGGGCTAAGATGGAATGCATCGTCAATCATAATACAAATTAGTATTTTAGGCTGATATTAATTTGGAATTTTACGCTGGTCGTTCTGCAGCTATAATATCCTTCAACATTTCCCTATATATTGATTGATACCACTAAAGAGTGATAGCTTATGCGTGTAGAAAGTGTGCAGTATTGGCAAGTAAGGCCAAAGCGTTGGTTTCTCAGAAGTTGAATCAAGTTGAAATTAGTATAAATACTAAAGTCTGATTTTTTAGCGTCTCGAAATGATTTAAATATGCAAGCTTTTAAGTGAAGGCATTCGAAAGACGCGGCTATTTATGTCATCTATTAAGTACTAATCGTTATCTAGAATCAGGAAAATTGGTAAGAATTGGTGTTTCACTGGACAAATGACAATATAACAACAATATAAAAATGTATATTATGTAGAGAATTATTAAAAATAAAAATCAAGTGTCGCTTGTATGAAAGATGATCACTTGAGCACGGCTGGACTAACTTTGATGAAATTTTTTGTGTGTATTTGGGTGAGTTAACTCTATGGTTTGCTTTCACAACTGAACTCGGTAGGTAGCGCTGTTGTCGAGGTGCAATAATCACTCGTACGAAGCCGGGGCGGGTTGCTAGTATTAAATATGATAAAAAGCGCTTAGCAATATGTATGTAATATTATAAAATAAATTGCACCAAATGTGTCGGACGGCAAATTTTTGCCAAAAGCCAACGTATTTTTACTGTAACGCTCGCCCTTGGGAATTAGCTTTTTTTTTTGGGTTGCCACTCTTCCGGCCCAAAAATACCTACCAGTTGTTTTTATAGCCTATTTACAAGTTACCAGAAAAACTTCAAATAACATTTATAATGTTTATTAAAGAAAAAAAAACAAGAACAAAAATGAAAAGAGATACTTTGTTGGCTGGCTACTAATGAGAAGGATGTGCTTGCTTTTCTGAGCATAGCTTCTCAAACGTGGCTAAATTTGGAAATTGCCACTCTCAACACTTTCTCTACATTTGTTTTCGATCTGTACTTGTTCTTTATTACTGCAACTTCAGAAAAACCTGTTTGACACAAGTACGATGTCGCAAATATTAATAGAACCCTCAATGCTGCAGTGCTGATGGCACGATATTCGTGAGAAACTGAGCATCCGAAATTCAAGCAGTCTTTGTCGTATTGTAGCTTAAGGCTGGTCAAGTCACAGGACAATTCTATTAATTATTCTTCTTCCTTTGTCGAAAGTGTTGATGGTGAGGTCTACTAGAAAGGGTTGATAACCCAGTCATATTGCTCCATATTTTCGGAAAAATTGTTTTCAAAATGTTCGCTTTATCATGACAAGTGCTGTGCCATTATAAATTAAATTTTAGTTTTAGAACGGAATCTGGGCTTTCTATCGGCTTTACATTTTCTTGTAAAGCAGTGAAACAGTTAGTATGTACTTGATCTTCTTCTAATTTTCTCTTCCATAGGAGTAACTTCTTCTGAAACCCAGTGATTTTATCTGCCAGTTATAGTGTATGAGTATTGTTTCCCTTCAAGGACTTATTAAGATCGTTTTGTTTTGGAGATATGTCACAGAGATATGCCAATTTTATTATAAAATTAGAATTGATAATGTATTGCGCATCATTGTGTGATTTTGTCTGTAGATAAGTGTGAAACTCAATTCGTAGTTCGTGCGAGTACTTTGCCTTCGGACAACCAACGAGAGTTGCAATAATAAATTAAATAAGTATACTTGGCACTCAATTCTTCACAAAGTTTATGGAACACTCTTGAATCACAAAAATTGAATCTTGAATCAAAAAACCCACCCCCAAAAAAACCCACTTCGAAATCTTTCCATTCTCAAATGAGTGAGCTCACTAATTCGCAATCAGTGCTCATTTGTGCGACAGAGAAAGTAGTATACTTAATTTCTGTATATAAAGATGACACTATTGCATTAGTGTGCGCGCGTCAGCGTCTTGCAAACGAACACATCCAAAAATAATGCTACAGTTTTCAATGTGAAGGCGCATCTAATTATTTAAATCTTTGACTGTCTAGACATCGCTCGAGCACCATCCGTACACACACTCACACAGTTCTCCCATTTAATATTACTTTCGATTATGTATGAATCTAAGATCTTAAATAAATCGGTAGCCTTACCACTTTATTTTTCTGCAAAATAACATATTCTCACTCACATTTGTTTTTGTAGCGCACGTAACATTAAAGCATCGTTATTATTATCTGTCGCTTCATCAAGTTGAATGGCAAATAAGCCTTAAAATTTTGTCTATAATTTGGTCATTAATGTCTTACAAGAAAGTACATTTTTTATTTCTTTCATTCTATTCTTTCAAAGCCGTAGCGTAGACTGATGTTTTTTTAGTTCTCTCAGTTTTCTAACCAAGAAGTCTCTCGGCTTGGAGATGACTGAGTTGTTTCCAAATGACGTTTTAGTTTATTAAGAGGCATACTTTCAGCTGCTAACATTTTATGACAAACAACACATTGGGGAAGTTCTCGATTTCCTTTAGTAGTTAGGTAAATCCGAAATCCGAATACTGGTCGTCATATTTTATATACTTTCATTTTTCTGAAGTTTCTTTATTGTTTTCTCCTGAGTCTCCGCTTTGTTTTCTATTTTTTTTATGAAATTATCCGTAGTCAATATTATAACTCCGCGTGCTTAATTAAATAAAACAAAAGCTTGACTGACTGTAACGATATGAATACGCGGGGAAAGGGAAACGCGCGGATGGAGGACGACGACGATGCCGGCCGGCCCCCCGTGGCTCTATTACAGCCCGACAGAACAGAATGTGCGTGGCACTCATCATATTTATTTATCTATGGCGCTCATTCAACTCGGTCGAATCGACATAGCGAATCTGTAGATCGACTTACGTCGCCCCAGGGCGTCGCGACCCACAGTCTGGGAAGCCCTGTTCTAAGCTATATGGGCACACCGGCAGTGTGTTCGCCGCTGCGTGCGGGCGCGGGTAGCGCGTGCGGCGCGGGCACGGGCGGGGGCGCGGGCGTGGGCGAGGAGGTTGAAGCGGCACGGCCACCGCGCATGGCCGGGCCCGAGCGACCGCCGCTGCGCGCGCGCGCCTTCGTGCGCCACGTCGCTGCGCTGCACGCCGACGGCGACATCGGCTTCAGGTAACTCCAACACGATCACGTGAGCCGCAAATTATGTTACGGAAACTCCGGAGGCTCCGAAACGTTCTAATCGAACTCCCAGCTTCGCTAGACCAAAATGTCGCCAGCCCGTCACACACAAACACTGTACACTCACCTAGTTTCACAAACACGGTTAGGACAACGGATCGACTCAACGATTCCACAGGCGGGAGCACCCCCCCCTCCACACCGCGTATACGGTGTATACCGGCGTATCATACGATAATGATAATGATAATTTATTACTTTAAAACAAGTAGTAAGTTGTTACAATATTGTTGGGCACCTTCTTTTAAGTAAATAGACACCTAGATACGATACGACGAACGATACGATTTAACCGTTAAAGCCACCTCCTGTTCGCACGGCCTACAAACAAATCTACGAACACATTAAACTGTCGGAGAAGAACATCGTTACACAAGCAAAAATGCTAAATAATTTATATTCATCCCTTTTTACAGATAAAGATGAGACCGATAAAACTGTAAAAGCCAAAATGCTAACAACACTAACATCATAAAAATCAGAGAACCAAAAAGATTCTAATTATACAGAAGCGGCATAAACCGAAGGTGACAGGAAAGGTGTCGTGAAAGATTCAAACGGTGCAGCATAGGCATACCACATTTATCCGTTACACTCCTGCACCGCGCCTGTGCTGTGCCTTCGCCTTATGCCGCTTCCTCTTCATCGCCTTAGGGTCACTAAGGACTTCTATAAAAAGACCGTGGACTATTGTACGTATTGTAAGAACGTATTTCCTAATGTTCACAATTATTATTGTATCATCTATCACCGGTTCTCTTAGCTCGAATGGCCAGAACACTCACGCTCTTCTAACCGACAAGAAACTCCCTCAAAAGGAGATTAACGTTTTGACATGTAAATAAAAAACGCATATAGGTTGAAAAATATGAGACAATTTGTTTTACAATAGCAGATTTTAGGGACACTAAAAATATAAGAAATACGTACATACATAAACACTCACGCCTGTCACCCAGAGGGATAGGCAGAGACTACAGACTTCCATTTCTCATTTCTGAAAAGTTTTTGCGGCAAGGACATGTACTCTTGCATTGGCGAACTATAAGAAGAAGAAGCCTATTAGCTACTATCGCACTTGATGGTAAATGATGATGTAGCCGTTAATAGCTTTAATCGTTGTAGCAATCGTTTTAAGAAGAATTAATATATTATTCCTTCTTACGCCTTCAATATTATTCAAATTTATATTTGCTAATATTAATTTACCTATTGACAGCAAGGAGTATGAAATCGTAGTGGCGAAATCGGCTGCTCTGGGTCACACCAGTCATCACAGCTATCGACCGGAGAACAGATTAAAAAACCGATACCTCAACATCACAGCTTGTAAGTAATGGCTAACAAATATATATATATATTATACATAAATGTTAAAAATACCACTACATAAAAATTATTAAATTTATAAAAGTTTTCTTCCTTTTTCCCTTTTCTGCTTGCAAAAACATAGGCAAAACTTTACGACATAATTAATTGAAGGATACATTTATAAATTCTAAACTGGTCAACATTATATGTCAAAGCATTATTTTGTTTGTTTATTTTTATTTAAGATTTACTGCAGTTTATCTTAGTGATGCAACGGAAGTGTCATATTGGAAGCAGAAACGGAAACAGATGTTAAAAATATTTTTTTTGCAGAAACGGAAACAGAAACGGATGCGGAAACGGAAATACTATTTATTAAAAAAAATAGAAAAAATACGTGTGGCACTCGGTGACTGCCGCGTTAAAGCTATTGCATAGCATTTTTTATCAACTTATGCAATTATAATTATTTATTTAGTTTATTTATGCAGTTAAGTTTTTGATATTAAATCAAGTTACACTTTTTGAGCGTGGTGACCGATAAAAAAACAATTTTTTTTCTCTTATTGAATAAATGAGAAGTTAATATTGTTTAAAATATTTTTAATATCTTACAATACATGTAGGTTATTCAGGAATTTTTATCATTGAGTTAGCAGCTAGTGTACACGCATACGTCTATTCGCACGCACACAAACACCGTGCCGAACTCTGCCGAGTGCCGAAGTCTGCCGAACTGACACGACGTTAGACGATGCACGGCTTTCAACGCCACACCTCCGTGCCCGTCGGAGTGGGGAGCGTGAGTTTTTTTTTTCGTTACGGAATTTATGGATTCAGTCCCCGCGCTCAAGGCCCGCGATAGAAGCTATGCAATAGATTAATAAAACTTTTAAATAAAATTCAAAATTAAGTAGCGGTAAGTTATATTTTATGAAAAGTAGTTCGGTCGCTTTTACACCTAACAATCTGTTCCAGTGTTCTTCATATATAAGTCCAGCTCAGCTAAATAATTTATCACTGGCGATGCTGAGTATACACCAAAGCTAAACTGGTATTGAAATATAGGCAGACCCTTCAAAGAGCCTTATTTAGGTTTAGCGAGTAGGTAATTTAGTACAGTCCTAGCGCGAAAGTAGGACGTATACGAACTTTGAATCCAAAATACTCATTAAAGTATCTTTAAAAATAATTAATAGATGTAAACTACGAGTAAAAAATAAATAATATAAACTTCACGTGATAAATATTTAATATAAACTTCATGTAAATATAACTGCTACCTAATTAATTTTACAAATCTAAGTTGTAACAAAGGTTAAGTTGTGACAAGTATACATTTTATAAATAAATAGGTATGCAATTCCTTGACTGACCATTTTTTTTTAGTTGGCAATGAAAGTTTTACGGTTTCAACTAACTTGTCAAACTCTGCAAATTCGTCGGAGTGTATCACTATAACAAGGCTCTTTAAAGCGGTAGTTGTGCGTTCTTTTCGCGAGTATATTTTGTCACATAATTTACATCTGGCTTCCTAATCATCAATCTCAACATAATAGATCTAAACAGTTAAATTACACACATAACTCAAATTACGAATTAACTAAAAACACAAAATAACAGAAAATTTTACGCACTGACACTCACGTCACGTCATATCATAAAGTTAAAAAAGTATGTAAACACACCCGTCGGGACAAGTGCCGAAAGCACGTGCCTAGCTCGCTTATGGTTGGTTGAAATGCCCCTCCACCACCCCTCCTCTACTTATGTGGCTGCGTCGTTGACAGCAGTCGTTGAAGCAGAAACGGATGTTAAAAACCATGGAGAACTTCCGCAGTTGCGGAAATAGAAACAGAGTTCTCTTGCATCACTAGTTTATCTTAAGTTATCGTACAACTAGTCTCAGGTCTGATGTCACTGTGAAACCAAAATACATGTATATATATAACCTTGAAATGTCTTATAGTACAACTTATGGCTGTTCTGAAAAAAATACGAAACATAATATATTACAAGTAGTACCTTTGATATTTGATGATTTTTAAAGAAAAGTCGATTTTTTTCTATCTTATTTTACTCTCTTGAACACTATGACCAAAAATGAATGATTTCTATTGGTTTTTTGTTGTTTTATTATTATACACTAACTGTGCTGACAGATAAAAAGTAAACAGTTGATAGCTTTTGCAGTTTTTATTCAAAAAATTCGCAAATTAATTTATTTCTGAAAAACATGCAAAAATATTATTTAAGCGAAGTTCAAACCTCTTGGGTATGACCAAAATTTATGAATGTATGGGTGACCAATAATTTTACAATAATGTCGGTTTCATGTAGATTTTATAATGGTATAATTCATAAATGTATCTTCCATAAATAGTGACTTATTGCCATTAATGTAGAAAAGGAGAAAATTTGACTAACAAAATTTTGTAATATGGGAACTTTTTTTGAATTGAATTGTGTCTGATCATTGGGGATTAATAAAAAACAACATTTAAAATTAAAATATTTTATTTTTCATTAATTTACAAAAAAAATTCAAATTGTTTCCCTCCCACTCTTATGCATGCCCTACATCTTCGGATAAATGATCTTCTGAGCAGTCTTGTGTACCGTCGCTCGCATATTTTTGATGCGGCTGCTCCGACACGACTGCGTAGTTCGTCCAAAGACCGCTCAGGCTTACAGTATACTTCCTCTTTCAGACAGCCCCAGTAAAAAAATCCAATGGATTTAGATCCGGTGAACGTGGAGGCCACAAAATTGGCCCTAGACGTCCGATCCATCTATTTGGGTATCTGCTATTTAAATATGCACGAACCGGAACAGCATAATGCGCAGGACAACCGTCATTTTGCAGCCAATACGATTCCCTCAGCTCCTCGGGAACCTCTTGTAATAAATTGGGGAGATCATTTTGAAGAAACTCCAAATAACTTTACCCCGTTAAATTCCCCGGTAATTCAAATGGTCCAATTATCATACCATTTAATATTGCGGTCCAATAATTTTTTAATTCCAATAATTTTAAATTGGTATTACGACCTGTCTTCACGTATAAGATGGAGATTTACTAGTTCCCAACTATGTAAATTGTGTAAATTTAAGTAACCGTCTCTTTTAAGCGTTGACTCATCGCTCCACAAAATATTTATTAAAAAATTGCGGGTCTTCTTCCATCTTTGCCAGCATTTGCCGGCAAAAACGCATTCTTGAGAGATAATCTCTTGGTTGGAGAGTTTGCACGCGTGTGACGTGGTAAGGGTAGAATTCGTTTTTCTTTAAAATATCGTGTACGGTCGATTTTCCAATACCTGTGCGTCGAGCTATTGCTTGCGTAGAGGTTGAAGGATCGTTTTCAATCTCCTCAAGTACCACATCTTCTACATCAGGACGAGCGATTCTTCCAGCGCTAGCACCACCGACACCACTACGCGGCATTGTTCCTTCGGAGTAACAACCGTGGACTCTTATAAATACGCGGTAGTCTGGGTGGCGAGCATTAGGGTACTTCTCCCTATAAAGAGCTGCGGCTGCATTTGCGTTGCCTCTGCATTCTCCATAAATAAAATGCATGTTTGCACATTCTTGTGCCGTGTACTGATGACGTGGCATTTTGATAGGTATACAAAAGTCCAGTTTAGTCCAGAAACAAGCCAAATCGTCGCAAATGTCACCAAACGCAAAACAAGTCCAAATCAGTAAGCAAAACTAATAGTCTGGTAAAATAGCCAAGTGGTCGTTTTAACACTGATTTAAATAATTGCAAACGGAGACAAAATAAATACATGCCAAGTCGAGCAAGTCGAGTGACGCACTAAGTTCTCTTTTACATTTAGCTCTTCTCTCTCCCACTTATTCAATTCAGACCCCTCTTTGTCTAATATAACACAAAAGACAGCAGGTAGTAAATATGAAGGTCACACGACCCATTTCACGCTAGTAAAGTAACCATTTTAACATTTAAATTGGTTATTTTATTAAATTTAAATAAGTTAATTTCTAATACTTAATTTGGTTTCAATTTGTTTAAAAATAGCTGTTTTCATGTATAATCAACTCCTGATGTGTTTTAATTAATTCCCAATGATCAGAGACAATTCAATTTAAAAAATGTTCCCATATTACAAATTTTGTTACTTACTCAAATTTTCTCCTTTTCTACATTAATGGCAATAAGTCACTATTTATGGAAGATATATTTATGAATTATACCACTATACAATCTACACGAAACCGACTTTATTGTAAAATTATTGGTCACCCATACATTCATACATTTTTTTCATACCCAAGAGGTTTGAACTTCGCTTAAATAATATTTTTTGCATGTTTTTCAGAAATAAATTAATTTGCGAATTTTTTAAATAAAAACTGCAAAAGATATTTATACTATTTACTTTTTATCTATCAGCACAGTTAGTGTATAATAATAAAACAACAAAAAACCAAAAGAAATCATTCGTTTTTGGTCATAGTGTTCAAGACAGTAAAATAAGATAGAAAAAAATCGACGTTCCTTAAAAAATATATCAAAGGTACTACTTGTGATATATTATGTTTCGTATTTTTTTCAGAACGGCCATGAGTTGTACTATAAGACATTTCAAGGTTATCCATTCATTACCGGACAACCTGTATATATATATATATATATATATATATATATATATATATATATATATATATATATATATATATATATATAATAGAGTACCCGGTTGACCGAGCTTTGCTCGGTATTTTTCGCTCGGTTTTTTTAATTCGTGTGTTTTGGAAATTATATTTAGATACAAATTACATACTGATGAAATACGAACAATATTTTTTGATCTTATAAATATAGTATTAACACGGTATAGTGTTGATGTTTTTAGTATGAATGAAGAGGACGTTGCTATGTACTTACGCAAGTCTAGATTTCCTTTTTGCTTACACTCTAAACTCGTACAGGAACCATCTGATAAAAAAGGATGCTGAGATCCATAGACACCTATACTTATCCTTAATCAAGAACAAAAATGCGGATATTATAATGTCACAACTGAGGACAGAGATAGAATGTATCGTTACCAGTAAATTTGGTCACCTTTTCTCTGCACTCACCATTCGAAACAGTAGCATTATACTGCTATTTTACACTTGTATTCTGTGAGAGTGTGGTTCGTCCTTCCCCAGTCTATAATAAACTTCAGTATGGTTGTATAAATTGTCTAAACAAGTTTTTTATAGGAGAAACAATAAAGTTTTTGCTTACGGTCAGACGATCATTCGCGCGTGTGCGTGTCAGCGGGCGCGCGGTGCGGCGCGGCGGGGTGTGTGGGCGCAGGGCGCGGCGCGACCTGCGACTACGTGAACGCGAACTTCATCGACGGCATGCTGCCCGCGCTCGACGCACAAGCAGAGCGCCGCCTCGAGCGCAAGCTTCAGGGCCGCGCCCGCCCACAGCGGTACGTACAAACGCACGCACACACACGTAAACGCGAACTTCATCGACGGCATGCTGCCCGCGCACGACGCACAAGCAGAGCGCCGCCTCGAGCGCAAGCTGCAGCGCCGCGCCCGCCCACAGCGGTACGAACACACGTACGCACACACACGTAAACGCGAACTTCATCGACGGCATGCTGCCCGCGCTCGACACACAAGCAGAGCGCCGCCTCGAGCGCAAGCTGCAACGCCGCGCCCGCCCACAGCGGTACGTACACCGCACGCACACTTCAAGTCCCTTCAGCGGTGCCAAGTTGAATGTCGGTATATCGGAGTACTGAATTGTTTGTACAGTAGGGCTACGATGGCTATCCAAGTACAGAACCAGAATACGAAACCTATCCAACTGCTACTACTGGACTGGATAGTATACGGTATTAAAATCAATGGCGAGTACATCACTAACCTTCGATTTGCCGACGATATAGTCCTGATGGCAGAATCGCCGGAGGACCTAAGCACTATGCTCAATAACCTCAATAGTGTCTTCGAACGGATAGGTCTTAGGATGAACATGGACAAAATAAAGATCATGTTTAATGTCCATATCACACCTATGCCGATAGTTGTTGGGAGCACTAAGCTCGAAGTTGTTGACGAGTACGTTTACCTGGGACCAATAGTCCGACTAGATAAGTTCAACTTCGACTGAGAGGTCAATTGACGGATTCAACTCGGCTGGGCAGCGTTCGGGAAATTACGACACATCTTCTCATCAGGTATACCTCAAAATCTGAAAACTAGATTGTACAACCAGTGCGTATTGCCAATGTTGACTTAAGGATCTGAGATCTTTACTGCTGGCCGTATGAGGACGCTCAAGGTCGTTCAGCGAGTTATGGAGAGGGCTACGCTCGGGGTTTTATGCGTGATAAATTTAGAAATTAGGATATCTGCAGTAGAACCAGAGTGACCGACATAGCCCAATAGCTAAAGTAAGCTGAAGTGACAATGGGCCGGCCATATAGCTCGAAGAACTGGCAACCGATGGGGAAAAAACGTTCTCGAGTGGCAGCCTCGTACCGGTAGGCGTTATGTAGGGCGGCCCCCCACTATATGGAGTGACGACCTGGTAAGACGTGCAGGAAGTCGATGGATACAGGTGGTTTAAGGCCGTTCATTGTGGCATTCCTTGGGGGAGGCCAATGTTCAGCAGTGAACTTGTGTAGGGCTGTAATGATGATGATGACCAAGACACGGCTAGTAACCCCTTCCCGTTCAAACGGGACGCATGAGAACCTGCCTTAACAATTTCTATAAATAATAGTGAGAAGTTAAAAATACTTATCTTTCTTTCTTTCTTTAGAATTCTTTACTATTTTTATTGATTCACAGGCAACCATCAATAAAACAATCGAAACCCCCGCCCAACTTAGCGGAAGGAATCGAATCCGCATTCCTTAACATCGAGTTCTCTGGCATCGTGGAATCGGAAGAACAGGCCGAAGACTCCGACAGCGACCGAAGCGACGACGATAGTGAACTAGACGACGTATATGTTAATATAAGTGAGTTTTTTTTTCTTTAATTTATATTAGACCAAAAAACAAGGTCACCCAATTCCTGCAGTTAACTTCCAAACTGAACCATTGCAATTTCTTCATCCTGCACAAGCAACGGGAAACCAATTCTCATGCACAGGAAAACCTTTTTGTTTAAACCGTAACGTGCATGGATTACATTACGGCGCATGTGGCAGATGGCACTCCGCGGCGCGTGAAGCTGGAGTGGCTGGTGTGGCGGCGGCGCTACATCGCCACGCAGGGCCCCACGCCCGCCACGCTCGACGCCTTCTGGCGCATGATCTGGCAGCACCGCGTGCACACCGTCGTCATGATCACTAACCTCGTGGAGCGTGGACGCGTGAGTACTGCTCATTATATTAGACTAACAATCGTACGACCTTGAATAGATCAAATTTAGACAAATTAAAACCAAATACAGATTTAAAGATCTTCAGCGCTTAAATAACTATAACGCTTATTTTTTGAGTTCCAAGATTTTGTTTAAAATTGAAACTACTGATCTGACTATATTTTGTCCCCAAAAACAAGTAGCCTTCTTTTAAACATATCTACTCTAAAATTTTAAATCTTAAAGGAGAATGGCAGGCTTGTATGGGAGTTTCGTACCGCTAATAAAATTTCGTGTTTTGAGATATTTTTGGTTTTAATTGTTAGATAGTAAGATAGACAAACCCTTTTTTAAATTCTCAGATTTTTAGAACGTGGGACATAAAAGTTATACCAGTTTTAGTTTTTAAGATTATTTACATAGACCATAGACTAATATATAATATTGTGAACTAGTGTTACAATTTTTTTTATATAACTGGTTTTACGGCTTTGGGTTCTAGACCTTCTGAGCCTATCATTTCTTTCCTAATCTTCGTTTTTGTATATTTTTTTCATCACAATATGCTGATGCGTCACTTTTTGCGTCACAGTTTTTGGGAGATTATATCAACATCAAACCACTTGTTTCGTCGTTTTCTCTAATAGTTCACACGTGCAGACAATTAACAAAATCACATCACTTTTACGAATCAAAATCTACTTCAAATCATTATTCAAGCAACAAAACAGGAGCGACAAATTGTCCAACAATCCATCGACGGCCAAAACCTGTCCTAGTGTACCTATGTTACATATAGGCAAATAAAAATTGTTTTTGTGAGAAAGTAAATATTCTATATTGCTTTTCGCTACTCTGCAGTGCTTTACTAACAGTTATTTTTTTATAGAACAAGGGTGACAGTCGAACAGACAGTCCACCTGATGGTTAGTGGATGCTGTGGCCCATGGACATCTACATTTATCCTCGATTTAGAATCAAAATTCAGTTGCGTTGTTTTCTTTCAACCCACTTAATTTGCACCTCTTTTTCTTAGCTCCGCTTTTAAAGCACTGACATTCATTGACCCGTAACTCATATTGGCCATAATTAATCTCAGGAATTGCAATATATTCACAATGTTATTCTAAAAGAAATGAACACGCGTAGCCCACCTACTATTAACAGTGATATTTGACATGTCGGAGACCCACTCTCGCCTCTAGCGGCGAATTCATACGCGATAGCCTTCATTGCGTTTAGTTTATGCTTATATTACGTTTATTTATTAAAATCTTTTTTATTGATATTATTAACTAATCCCAAGTTCTAAAAATATAAAACTTAATGAAAATTAATGGCTTAGTTGCCTTAATATCTGGTATTAATTCTATAACAAAACAACGAAAAAAGTATGCGGTACTAAATCTGCCGTTCCCCTTTTGTGTTTATTAATTACAATTATATGATAAATTAAATTAATTATCATATAATCGTTGGTGCTTCACAGACGCTGCTGGTGCATTACATAATTACGGACATAGTATTCGTGTAACATTTGAACAACTAATGATTGAGGTTATTTTCATACAATAAAGTTATTGGTTTTGTCGTATATATTTATGCTAGGATTCCGTAGACGGCGCTGTTGTCATGTAAACAAATTCTGTATTTATGTACCAAATTGACTATTATTCATATTAATTTGGTGATTTAGTGCTGTAATTTCAGGTGGTTAGGTTTATTTACTCGAACATACATACGTATACACATTTACATACAAAGTCGGCAATTTCTTCCTATTTTGAGGGCTGCGACAAAACATGTTATTCAAAGGTTTAAATAAGGTTTTTGGGCGATCTGAGAAGGGTAATGGAGAATATATCGAAAAGGAAAAATAATTGTATGTTTAATTGTAGCCCCTTTTTCTTTACTACACACTTCTTCACTATTTGACCTTCCCTCGTGGTTAAGAGTATATTAATTAGATTGATAACAATAGTTTGTTTGTCAGCGTAAGTGCGACATGTACTGGCCGGCGGGTGGGCGTGGTAGCTCGGCAGAATTCGGCGGCGTTCACGTGACTCTGCTCCACGAAGACGTGCGTGCCGCCTACACCGTGCGCCGCCTGCGTGCGCGCCCGCTGCACAAGGTACTTTTTGTGTGCATGTGCGTGTGCGTTACGTACGTGTGCGTGTGCATGTGAGCACGCGCATTTGCGTGTGTGCGTGCGTGTTTGTGTGTGTTGATCCTCTGTAATTACAGACAGACATTATTTGTAACGTACTTTGTTGGAAGTTGATTGCAGTAGTAGCTTACCATCAACTGAACTATTATATCGTATATCCTTTCAGTTTTGAAATGTCTGCCCTTTTCCACCGGCGGTTGGTTTATTTTAATGTTTACTCATTTCTGACCGTGCAGGGCTGCGAAGGAAGTGACGAAAACGATACCCCAGATAGTGGGCGCATCATACTACAGTACCACTATACGGTGTGGCCAGACCACGGAACACCTCGACATCCGCTTGCAGTGTTACCCTTCGTGAAGGCTGCCTCCGCCGACCCTGGAACTGTGCTCGTGCACTGCAGGCAAGTTTCAACTTAAAGTGTCATGCAGTAGGTGTTCTATTGCCGTGCCGGCCTTCGTGATGTCGCTACGGCGACCTATTCTGCGTGTAACCTCTTACTATACGTGTCACGTTACCGTATTTTTATAAGGTTGCCTGCACTAACCGAGACACTATTGTTCGTGACGTTAAACTTTAACTTCTTGTAAATAAGTGTCAATTCGTATGATGCATATAGTAAAGTTAGCTACCGTTGATTAGCACTAGTAGTAGAATTTGAACTTAGCGTCTTGTACATAAGTATCATTTTACCTGGTAGAGCCATGCTGCAGCTATATTGTGGTTGCAGCACGAATGAGTCGGCTCGATCGGGGTTATACCACGCTCTCACAGAATGTCACCGCAAAATAGCAGCTTAATGGTACTGTCTTTCGTGTGGTGAGTGTAGAGAACTGGAGACTATTTTTACTGGAAACGAGACATTCCATCTGAGGGCTGACGACGCATCTGCATTTTCATTTTTAATTAAGGATTAATGTAGATGTCTATGGGCCACGCATTCACTTAACATCAGGTGGACTGTGTGCTCGTTTGTCACGCTTATACCATAAAAAATTTAATATCGCCATACTGCCCTTCGTGAAAACTGTCTGCAGATTGGCACAAAGTGTATTGCATATCATCATGCGTATACGTGTTTTAGTTATTTAAGTGAAGAAAAATATGTATCGGATTAATAAGTCATACACATAAAGAGTCATATACATAATAAGAAATAACAATATTTTTATATAAAGTACATTTTGTTTATGATATAATATTACCTTTTATTTAACAGTGCTGGAGTAGGACGTACAGGCACGTACATAGTACTGGACGCACAGCTAAACCAATTGAAACTGACCGGCACACTGTCTCCTCTTGGCTTTCTATGCCGCGCTCGAACCCAAAGAAATCACTTAGTTCAAACTGAAGAGCAGTACGTATTTGTGCACGATGCCTTGCTCGAGCACGTCCGTTCGGGGAACACCGAAGTGGAATTCTCAAAGGCCAGAGAATACCTGGCGAAACTTCTGGAAGACATATCAGAGGAGGAGTTAGCGGTTATGGACATCAATCCGCCCAGGCCGAAGAGTATAAATGAAATGAATGGTGAAACATCCAGTATCAAATCAAGTCAGAATATCACCGAGAAAGAGTTGGCGGAAAACGGAAGCCAAGTATCGATAAAAACGGACGAATTGAACAGTGAACTGAGCAAATCGTCGGCAAGGGATTCGGATAACCAACAAGAAGATTTGAAGGAAGGTTTAGTGAATGGGGATGACTCCGAAGGAGTGTATGATTTGGCTCCACGGTCTACTGACACATACAGCAAGAAGATGCAAGCATACAACAACATGAATGAACAAGAGAGAGAAGAAATGAGAAGGTGTAGTCATATTTAACTTTATTTTTAATTTGCACGATCTTGAATCAAAAGGAACATGACATGAGTTGCCTTTTGATTTATTAATTTAAAAAAATATTATTTTGGATTTCGCTGATTTGTAACCAAACATTTCTTAGATTTTGTACTATTAAACAAATAATTACACGAAAATTTAAATTATATTTAAGACTACGTTATGAATATTTTTTAATAGCGTATTTTTTTACAATCGAATCGTGTTTAATGTTTTAATTTATTTTCAGAGCAAACCGAGCCGAAAACTATGCGTTATTAGAACGAATGCGGTCACTTGCGAATCGCAACAATGTATACCAAGGACCTCCACCAGTTAATTTGCTAGAAAAACAATTCCAGGTGAGAAAATTGTACATTAAAACTCGGATTTTAAATTTTTATTCCAGTCAGCAAAAATATTATGTCTGTTAATTATGATGTATTTTGGTCAGACCACTACCCACTTGTGGTGGAATATAATTTAAATAAACTTAAGCCTAAGGTTGTGGAGCAGGTAATGGGGAAACCTGTGAACCGTGTTGCTTGGGGCAACAGGACTCCACAACAGATAAAACTGTATCACGATTTTTGTCACACAAACTTGAGAATTATAGATCTTCCAGAGGAACTCAGAGACTGTTGTGATAAATTTTGTAGTAACAAGGAACATCAAGCTGTACTTTATAATATGTACGGTAATATTTACATAAATATACTATCACTGGCAGCAATTCGTACATATAGGGATAAATGTAGAAAAAAGGGAGGTTACGTGACGGGGTGGAATAAGCACGTCGCAGGTCCACATCGGGAGGCGCGGCTTGAATTTCAAGAATGGATGATGGCTGGGCAGCCGTCCAGGGGTCGCGTATTTGAAGAGATGTCAGAATCCAGAAAGCATTTTAAAGCCAAATTAAAATGGTGTCAAAACAGACAAGAACAGCTAAAGATGGATATTATTGCGACAAATCACTCTTCTAAAGACTTTAAAAGCTTCTGGAAGAACACAAACAAAATGAATGTTAAGCCGAGTCTTCCAGTGAGTGTTGGGGGTGCTTATGATCACAAGGATATTGCGGATGCATTCAGATGCAATTTTACTGTAGGGTCACCCTTAAATGTCGTTTCAGGTTTGAATTTGAGCGAAGCTGAGACTATCAGGACAGGACTGAGGAAATTGCTTCTATCTGCGAGACATATGCGGAGGAGCATTGCCTAAAATGCAACTCAAAAAAGAGTGAAATATTAGTATTTAAGGCACCGAAACGGAAGCCACGACATGTACCACCCGTATGTCTTGATGGTGTACCTCTGAAAGTCGTACAGAAGTTTAAATATCTCGTTCATATAGTTATGAGCGACCTAGGAGATGACGAGGATATTGAACGAGAGCGCAGAGCGTTGTCGGTAAGGGGCAATATGCTTGCCCGCAGATTCGCCCGGTGCACTGCAGACGTGAAAGTAACTTTATTTAAAGCGTTCTGTCAGTCTTTCTATACCGGTGGTCTGTGGGTGACTTATACGCGCCGGACCTACAGCGCCCTGCGTATTCAATATAACAACGCCTTTAGGATGCTGTTGAGGCTACCGTAGCGCTGTGACCCGAACCCCTCCCCCACCCACCCTTTTACTGCGGATATCCTCATTTCTGAGTCTATCACGCAGAGAAACTCCGAGCATAGCCCTCTCCATAGCTTGCTGAGCGACCTTGAGCGTCCTCATACGGCCAGCAGTGAGGGACCACGTCTCTGATCCGTAAGTCATCACTGGCAACACGCACAGGTTGTACACTTTAGTTTTCAGAGATTGAGGTATACCTGACGAGAAGGTGTGTCGTAATTTCCCGAACGCTGCCCAGCCGAGTTGAATCCGTCGATTGACCTCTCGGTCGAAGTTGTACTTACCTAGTCGGACTGTTTGTCCCAGGTAAACGTACTCGTCAACAACTTCGAGCATAGGGCTCCCAACAACTACCGGCATAGGTGTGACATGGACATTAAACATGATCTTTGTTTTGTCCATGTTCATCTTAAGACCTATCCGTTGGGAGACACTATTGAGGTCATTGAGCATAGTGCTAAGGTCCTCCAGCGATTCTGCCATAAGGACTATATCGTCGGCAAATCGAAGGTGAGTTATGTACTCGCCATTGATGTTAATACCGTATCCTTTCCAGTCCAGTAACTTGAAAACGTCTTCCAACGCAGCGCTGAGGAGTTTCGGGGATATAACGTCACCCTGTCTTACACCTCTCTGCAGTTGGATAGGTTTCGAACTCTGGTTCTATACTCGGATAGCCATCGTAGCCCTACTGTACAAACACTTCACCACTTCGATATACCGACAGTCAACTTGGCACCGCTGAAGAGACTGTAGGACTGCCCAAATTTCGACGGAATCAAAGGCTTTCTCATAGTCCACATACGCCAGGCAAAGTGGCAGATTATACTCTTCGGTCTTACGTACAATCTGCCGCAGGGTATGTATGTGGTCTATAGTACTGAAGCCTTTTCGGAAACCGGCTTGTTCGGGAGGCTGGAAATCGTCGAGTTTGCGTGCGAGACGATTCGTAATGACTCTCGAAAACAGCACGTAGACGCGGCTCAGAAGGGAAATCGGTCTGTAGTTCTTCAAGAGAGCGTTGTTGCCTTTCTTAAAGAACAAGACCACCGCACTTCTGCTCCACGCCTCCGGAGTAATGCCACCATGGAGGACTGAATTAAAGAGCTTCTGAAGGACTTCAAGTACCGGTATTCCACCCGCTTTCAGAAGCTCCGCTGTAATTCCATCCTCGCCTAGGGCCCTGCCGTTTTTAAGGTGCTGGAGAGCCATTCTAATCTCGCTCAGACTGACGTCCGGGATATCATCGGAATAGTGTCTGATAAGACTTGCTCTTGGATCGTTACTCACACTTGCGTGTGGCTCCAACGATGATGTGTACAGCTGCCCATAGAACCTCTCAATCTCACTCAAAATCTCAGGTGTCCCGGAAACGATGCTGCCACACTCAGTCTTCAGCTTTGACAGTTGGCTCTTTCTGGCAGACAGATCTCTGGCAAAGACGTTGGAGCCCTGGTTCCGCTCGATCGCTTCTTTAATACGAGCAGTATTAAAGTTGCGTAAGTCTCGCCGCATGCATTTGGAGATCTGTCTGTTCAGTCGCCTGTATGCTGTCATATCTGTTGACGATTGCAGCCTCATCTCCCGTCTAACAGCCATGAGATTGAGTGTGATCGGGGAGTTTTTGTGTTCTTCTGCGGCGGGTCTTGCAGAACTTAGCTCCGACCGCATGGACAGTTTCCACGAGCTTGTCATTCATATCGTCCACTGCATTGCAATCTTCTAGGCACTGAAAGCGGTTGCGTAACTCGAGCTGAAAGGTTTCGGGATTCTGGATTAGAGCACGAGGGGGACGGAGCGTTGACTTCATTAGACGAGACCTCTCCAACTTAACGTTTAGGTTTAGTGTGTCTAATCATTCGGTTATCGCTGCCGGTTTTCACCCTTGCGATCACTGAGGCATCACTGAACAGTTTGCGTCTGGTCGTCATAATGAAGTCAATCTCATTTTTTGTCGAACCGTCGGGGCTCGACCAGGTCCACTTCCTGTGGGGCCGCTTCTGGAAGAAAGAGTTCATCATAAAGAGTCCCTCTTTCTCCATAAAGTCAGCCAGCTGCTGGCCCCTACGGTTCCGTTGCCCTACTCCAAATTTCCCTAACTTCAGCTCACCGCCTTCTCTTGTGCCTAGTTTTGCGTTGAAGTCTCCCATCAACACCGTGTAGTGGGTTTTGGAGGAATGCATGGCTCTAGAAATATCCTCATACATTTCCTCCACCTCCTCATCGAGATGTGCCGAGGTTGGTGCGTAGACCTGTATGACCTTCAGCGAATACCGTTTGGTGATTCTGAGTATCAGGTACGCGACTCTCGTCGACACACTCCCAATCTTTACAACGTTGTTGACGAGAGACTTGTGGACGATAAATCCGACACCTCCTTGGGACAGATGGTCGCCCTCCCGGTGATAGAACAAGTTGCGGGACTCGAGGATTACCGTGTCCTCCCCCTCTCTTCGGACCTCAGATAATCCAATAATATGCCAGCGCAACTTGTCTACCTCTTCTTCCAGCTCCAGTATCTTCTCGTCAGTACTCAGGTCGAGTCGTCGTAGGTGGCAGCCGAACCTCCACCGGAGATTCTTAGCACCCCCTGCCCCGCCGTTACCATGGTCGCCACCGTAGCCAGGAATAGCGGGGCCGCCGGGGACTGGGGGCCGTTTGTTTACGTCGTTGCTCATGGGGGAGATATTTGCCATAGTTGCCACGCTTGGCGAGCGGGTTGGCAACCGCAGTTTTTTATTATGTTATTGTTGTTATTAGGAAGATGCTGCTGCCCATCTCCTTTCTGTGTCCCTCTGTCGCCTCTTACGACACCCACGGGAAGATACGGGGTAGTGGATATTCTCAACCGCCACTACACGGTAATTTGTACATAATTCACATTAACTAACAATACTAACTTAGAAGTTAAAGAAAATTGTTACTAACATACTAACAATCTATGGATGTTCCTTACGTCTGAAATAAACACTTATTATATATATATATATATATATATATATATATATATATATATATATATATATATATATAATGTCCTCCAGACTGAATTTCGGCCACGGCGGCCTGCCTCAACGGAGGCTAGCCATCGGCGCAGGACAGGATTATAGTGCCCAAGTGTATGCGCAAGCACAGGTGCACTCTCTATTCCTTCACTCTCATAATCCGATGGGACGGTAAACCGACACGACCGGAGAGAGATCAGGCGCAGGACCAACGGCTTCACGTGCTTTCCGAGGCACGGGGGTGAGACACCGCCAAATTCCTGACTCCGGGCAACTACTGAGAATTACTTGACGGAAAAACTCAATAATTAATTTTTTGGCCCGACCCGGGATTCGAACCCAGGACCTCATGATCAGCAGTCGCACTACTACAACCACTAGACCGAGGCATATATATATATATATATATATAGTAAAAGTAGTTTTAATCAATGTGTAGTGTTCGCGTAAATATAAGAAATCATTATGTAAAAGTGATGTTGCCTATATAGTATGTAAAATATTATGTCATTAAACTTTTCTATTTTATTTCGTTCATTTTACAGTTAATAACGCGCTCGTGCGTAGAACCAAGCGTATGCGCGCGTGCACCCCACAACGCTGAAAAGAACCGGCCCGGTGGCATCCTGCCTTCAGACTCAGCAAGAGTCATGCTCGTCCCAAAGCCCGGTGTGGAAGGTAATATTCGCAAAATATTAAGCAACATATTGCGAAAAAGTTTTTAAGAAATTATTATAAAAGATAATTTTTTAAAAACTTTACAAAAAGTGTAACAGTGCTATCTTTTATCAAAGAAAATATAATTTATCTGTTTTTAGAGTATATATATGCATAAAATGATCTATCTCGCTCTTTAATTTTTTTACTTTTTTATTTAATTTTTCTACTTTTAGAAATAATCATATGTAGTTTTAAAATATATCAAATATTTTCTCTAAGCAATTAACAATTTCTTCTTACCTTAACATCTTAAGAAATTAACTTCTTCCGTTATTTATTATCCATTTCATTATTGTGCTCTCTGAAACAAAGATTTACCCACGGTAACTGTGATGGATGATTGTGAGATTCGCCATTTAAATATCGGTTGGTATAAGTCTTTTTCCTATACACAGTATGACCTATAACCTATAATGTTATCAGGATTTCGGATGACTAAAACATCTAGGAAAGCAAAATAATCATTTGCTTCTAGCTCCATTGTGAATTTTATCTTAGAGTTTATGGGAGTTAAGGTGGTCTAAAAATGCAGTAACTATGTCTGATGGTAAAATTGTGAAAATATTGTCTACGTAAACGCTTGTAGAATCTGGGATACACAGGTGTAGTGAGAAGGGCTTTCTCCTCGATGTCCTTCATAAATGTATGGGAGATACATTTTATTCCTTCCTCTGTGGTGCCCATTGGAGGCAAATCTCAGCCATGGTTTGGTCGCTCCTGTAAAATAGCATCATGCTATAAGCAGGAGTGCTACCAGGCCTGGGCTGACGCATCAGCGTCCAGGGATGTAAACACCAGCGCTCTAAAAAAGAAGTATAATTCCGCCTCCAGGTCCTTCAAAAGAGTCATTGCCAAGGCAAAGTCAGAGCACATAGGCAGAATTGGCGAGAAACTAGTTCGTCTTCCTTCTGGAACCCGTACATTCTGGTCTCTCGCCAAGGCTGTCCAGGGGAATTTCTGTCAGCCATCTCTTCCATCTCTGCACAGGGAGGACGACTCACTGGCCCACACCGCAAAGGAGAAAGCCGATCTTCTAGGCTCTTTCTTTGCGTCTAACTCGACTCTCGATGACGGGGGGAGTACGCCGCCGACCATCCCGCGGTGTGAGTGCTCCATGCCGGAAGTGCAGTTCACTCAGCGCTCGGTTCGCAAAGCACTCCTCTCCCTGGACATCCACAAGTCGAGTGGGCCTGACGGAATCCCCCCAATTGTGCTGAGGACGTGTGCTCCAGAGTTGGCACCGGTTTTAACGCGTTTTTTCCGGTACTCCTACTCCCTAGGCGTAGTCCCAAAATCATGGAAGACGGCTTTCGTCCACCCGATCCCTAAAAAAGGCGACCGCTCAGACCCGTCCAACTACCGGCCTATCGCCATCACCTCCTTGTTCTCCAAAACAATGGAGTCCATTGTAAACTGCCAGCTCATGAGGTACCTTGAGGATCACCAGCTGATTAGTGACCGCCAATACGGTTTTCGCCGTGGTAGGTCAGCTGGTGATCTTCTGGTCTACCTAACTCACAGATGGGCGGAGGCAGTAGAGTCCAAGGGGGAGGCATTGGCCGTTAGTTTGGACATTGCGAAGGCCTTCGATCGGGTTTGGCACAAAGCGCTTCTTTCGAAGCTCCCTTCCTATGGGCTTCCCGAGAAATTGTGCGATTGGATCACCAGTTTTCTTGCAGATCGGAGCATCAAGGTCGTTGTAGACGGTGCAAGCTCCGATTGTAAGCCTATTAATGCTGGTGTTCCACAGGGCTGCGTGCTATCGCCAACGCTGTTTCTTCTGCATATCAATGATATGTTGCAGACCCGTAACATTCATTGCTATGCAGATGACAGCACTGGTGATGCTCTTTACACCGGCCGAGCCAATATTTCTCGGGAAAACGTCTCCGAGTGCCGGGACAAACTTGTGTCTGAAGTCGAGTCTCTGCTGGACAGAGTCTCGGATTGGGGGCGACTAAATCTAGTCCAGTTTAACCCCCAGAAGACACAAGTTTGCGCGTTAACCGCTAAAAAGAACCCCTTTGTCGTATCCCCTCAGTTTCAAGGCACTCCCCTTGTTGCCTCAGCCAGTATCGGAATCCTCGGCGTCGACATATCGAGTGACGTGCAGTTTCGTGGTCACTTGGAAGGGAAGGCCAAATTGGCCTCTAAAAAGCTTGGCGTGCTCAGCAGAGCGGGACAGTATTTCATGCCGGCACACCGCCTGCAACTTTACAAGGCGCAGGTTCGGCCGCACATGGAATACTGTTCCCATCTCTGGGCTGGGGCTCCCCAGTACCAGCTCCTTCCACTTGACCACATCCAGCGCAGAGCGGCTCGAATCGTCGACGACCGAGTGCTTTCCGATCGGCTCGATTCTCTGGCACTGCGAAGAGATGTTGCATCCCTTTGCATTTTCTTTCGCATATACCATGGAGAGTGCTCTGAGGAATTGTTCGGATTAATCCCAGCCGCCAAATTTCGTGAACGCACTACGCGGCAAACGTCCCGATACCATCCACACCATCTGGATGCTTGGCGGTCCACCACTGTACGTTTCAAAAGGAGTTTTTTTCCGCGTACAACCTCTCTGTGGAATAATTTACCACCAGCGATTTTTCCGGACCGATACGACCTGGGGACCTTCAAGAAAAGAGCTTACTCCTTTCTAAAGGGCCGGCAACGCGTCTGCAATTCCCCTGGTGTTGCAGTTGATCATGGGCGGCGGTAGTCACTTAACATCAGGTGAGCCACATGCTCGTTTGCCCCCTCTTCTATAAAAAAAAAAAAAAAAATACAGGTGAGCCCATCGCCACACCATCTTCTTACTTGTAGAATTCCTTCTTCCACAATAGATAGCCAGATGTGAGGCAGTTTTCGAGTAATATTGCATATTCTTCAGGCATGTTGTTTTCTTCTAGCTACCTGATAACAATTGAGATGCAGTCATCAATAGATAGGCATGTAAATAGTGACTCAAAACTGACCATAGTTTCATTGTCAGCCAGATGTAGGTCTTTTATTTCACTAATAAAATGGTATAATTCCTTGTGTGCTCTGGTATATCCTCCCAGTGGTGACAGTATTTTTGCCAAGCGTTACGGTAGAATACTATAATACAAAATAGAATGGCTGTCAACTTTATTTTGTACGAGGATCGGTGTCGCCGGGAGCACACATACAAGTAATTACGTCGTAGTATCAGTTATCACTACTACAAACACATTTTAGACTTTTGATTAATGTTTTTGACACATCAATATTTCTTTATTTTTGTTTCTAATATTTACAAAATATAAATAGTTTCGACTTACTGGTTGTAGGATATGTCTCCTTTATTTAAATTCCATTTGCCGCTGTTCTTTCGACACGTAATTATTGCACAATTTGCAATTTTTTTTTAAAAAATTGCATGCAGCGACGCTTGACACGAAAATTGGAAACGAATGATTGTGTTGACATTTATAGGTGTGAATTGACATGTTAGTGACATGTTAGTGGCTACACGGGCTCCGCCCACTCCCCCGTTCTATTATGTATACATTATAGTATTCTATGGATAAGACCTTACCTCCGGACTTGATTGAGTAACCTAAAGGTGTATTTTGGTAACCGTTATTGGAAGTTCTCGCCGAGTAGAACCAGGTGTGCCGAGTTTGGGCTCGTTTTGAAAAAAACAAAAAAAAAACCCACCCACCACCATTACCCTCACTTCCCCCCCCCCCCCCTTTTACTTACACAACACATTCAGTTTTTTTTTTACTCTTACCACTCGTAAAAAAAAAACACCACCACATTCTCCCTTCCAAATTCACCAACAAATTTTGTTCCCTTTTTCCTTTTTATCATTTATTCATTTTTGCATTAATTATACTTAGATGTTTCTCGTTTGATTAAAGCTTCGATGCAATTATTAAAATCAAATGTCGTTAAAAGTTTAAAACTGTCTTTAATTTACTGGACAAATTGTCTATGGTATTATTTATGAAAACAGTTCGATCTGCATTTAGTATATCATAGGACTCCAGTTCTCTACACCCAGCATACGAAACACAGCAGCATTGGGATGCTATTTTATGCTGATATTATAGTCGTGAATCCCCTCATTAATATATCATATCGCATTATGCCGGCAGGCAGCGAATACGTGAACGCGTCATGGGTGTGCGGGCGGCGGCGCACGCGCGAATTCGCGGTGGCGCAGCTTCCAAGCGCGCGCGCCGCGCCCGACTTGTGGCGCTTGCTGTGGGACCACACGGCTCAGCTCGTGCTGCTGTTGCACGACCCGCACGACCCGGTACGTACACCCGCACACTGCTACACACAAAAGCGCGCGCCCCGCCCGACCTGTGGCGCCTGCTGTGGGACCACACGGCGCAGCTCGTGCTGCTGCTGCACGACCCGCACGACCCGGTACGTACACCCGCACACCACTACACACGCAAGCGCGCGCCGCGCCCGACCTGTGGCGCCTGCTGTGGGACCACACGGCGCAGCTCGTGCTGCTGTTGCACGACCCGCACGACCCGGTACGTACACCCGCACACCGCTACACACACAAGCGCGCGCTGCGCCCGATTTGTGGCGCCTGCTGTGGGACCACACGGCGCAGCTCGTGCTGCTGCTGCACGACCCGCACGACCCGGTACGTACACCCGCACACCGCTACAACACAAGCGCGCGCCGCGCCCGACCTGTGGCGCCTGCTGTGGGACCACACGGCGCAGCTCGTGCTGCTGCTGCACGACCCGCACGACCCGGTACGTACACCCGCACACCGCTACACACACAAGCGTGCGCCGCGCTCGACCTGTGGCGCCTGCTGTGGGACCACACGGCGCAGCTCGTGCTGCTGCTGCACGACCCGCACGACCCGGTACGTACACCCGCACACCACCCTACACCCACAAGCGCGCGCCGCGCCCGACCTGTGGCGCCTGCTGTGGGACCACACGGCGCAGCTCGTGCTGCTGTTGCACGACCCGCACGACCCGGTACGTACACCCGCACACCGCTACACACACAAGAGCGCGCGCCGCGCCCGACCTGTGGCGCCTGCTGTGGGACGACACGGCGCAGCTCGTGCTGCTGCTGCACGACCCGCACGACCCGGTACGTACACCCGCACACCGCTACACACACAAGCGCGCGCCGCGCCCGACCTGTTGCGCCTGCTGTGGGACCACACGGCGCAGCTCGTGCTGCTGCTGCACGACCCGCACGACCCGGTACGTACACCCGCACACCACTACACACACAAGCGCGCGCCGCGCCCAACCTGTGGCGCCTGCTGTGGGACCACACGGCGCAGCTCGTGCTGCTGCTGCACGACCCGCACGACCCGGTACGTACACCCGCACACCACTACACACACAAGCGCGCGCCGCGCCCGACCTGTGGCACCTGCTGTGGGACCACACGGCGCAGCTCGTGCTGCTGTTGCACGACCCGCACGACCCGGTACGTACACCCGCACACCGCTACACACACAAGCGCGCGCCGCGCCCGACCTGTGGCGCCTGCTGTGGGACCACACGGCGCAGCTCGTGCTGCTGTTGCACGACCCGCACGACCCGGTACGTACACCCGCACACCGCTACACACACAAGCGCGCGCCGCGCCCGATCTGTGGCGCCTGCTGTGGAACCACACGGCGCAGCTCGTGCTGCTGTTGCACGACCCGCACGACCCGGTACGTACACCCGCACACCGCTACACACACAAGCGCGCGCCGCGCCCGATCTGTGGCGCCTGCTGTGGGACCTCACGGCGCAGCTCGTGCTGCTGTTGCACGACCCGCACGACCTGGTACGTACACCCGCACACCACTACACACACAAGCGCGCGCCGCGCCGATCTGTGGCGCCTGCTGTGGGACCACACGGCGCAGCTCGTGCTGCTGTTGCACGACCCGCACGACCCGGTACGTACACCCGCACACCGCTACACACACAAGCGCGCGCCGCGCCCGACCTGTGGCGCCTGCTGTGGGACCACACGGCGCAGCTCGTGCTGCTGTTGCACGACCCGCACGACCCGGTACGTACACCCGCACACCGCTACACACACAAGCGCGCGCCGCGCCCGACCTGTGGCGCCTGCTGTGGAACCACACGGCGCAGCTCGTGCTGCTGCTGCACGACCCGCACCACCCGGTACGTACACCCGCACACCGCTACACACACAAGCGCGCGCCGCGCCCGACCTGTGGCGCCTGCTGTGGGACCACACGGCGCAGCTCGTGCTGCTGCTGCACGACCCGCACGACCCGGTACGTACACCCGCACACCACTACACACACAAGCGCGCGCCGCGCCGACCTGTGGCGCCTGCTGTGGACCACACGGCGCAGCTCGTGCTGCTGCTGCACGACCCGCACGACCCGGTACGTATACCCGCACACCGCTACACACACAAGAGCGCGCCCCGCGCCCGACCTGTGGCGCCTGCTGTGGGACCACACGGCGCAGCTCGTGCTGCTGTTGCACGACCCGCACGACCCGGTACGTACACCCGCACACCGCTACACACACAAGCGCGCGCCGCGCCCGATCTGTGGCGCCTGCTGTGGGACCACACGGCGCAGCTCGTGCTGCTGTTGCACGACCCGCACCAACCGGTACGTACACCCGCACACCGCTACACACACAAGCGCGCGCCGCGCCCGATCTGTGGCGCCTGCTGTGGAACCACACGGCGCAGCTCGTGCTGCTGCTGCACGACCCGCACCACCCGGTACGTACACCCGCACACCGCTACACACACGCGCGCGCCGCGCCCGATCTGTGGCGCCTGCTGTGGAACCACACGGCGCAGCTCGTGCTGCTGCTGCACGACCCGCACCACCCGGTACGTACACCCGCACACCGCTACACACACAAGCGCGCCCCGCGCCCGATCTGTGGCGCCTGCTGTGGGACCACACGGCGCAGCTCGTGCTGCTGTTGCACGACCCGCACGACCCGGTACGTACACCCACACACCGCTACACACACTTACACACGCGCGCGGCGCGCACGACCTGTGGCGCCTGCTGTGGGACCATGTTATGTTTACAGAACGAATAGGTCTGCGTGTACCGAGGAAAGATGACGCTCTTAAGAGGATACCTTGAAAATGAATCAAAGTTTTGGGGGCGTGGCTTATTCCTTTGTCGGTGCTGCTAACGGACGACCGAGGGAGTGTCTAAATTAAAGTGATGCAATGACTTCATAGTACGCAAATTATGAGATAGCTAAACCGAGCAAGCGCTCGGAAAAAATTACATAACCGCCAAACAACATTTTTATTTATTTTAACAAAACTTCGTTATGGATTAAAAAAAACTGGTTTATGAGAACTTAGATATGATTATTTACTATGCCTTAAAATAATTCCATGAATTTATTCGTAAGAATATTGTGGTGTCATGGAGAAATATAAATAATTAGAGCCTACTTTTCAATTTTTTTCTATCGAGAAAATTACATGATATCGTGTTTTCCTTTTATGCAATCCAACGTCATATAGTCAAAATCATATAACAAAGTTTTGGTTTGTAATCTATAAAACTTAAAAAAAAATATGTTAAATAGAAAAACCACCAAATTTTCGAGGTATCACCTTAATGCTGTTGTGTTTGTATAGTGAGTGTAGAGAATCAAAGACCCGTTTTACTAGTAACAAAGCATTTTCTTTTTTTAATCTTAATTAGTCTTCAGGGATGACAATTAGATTCGTAATAGATGATAGGTGTCTTTGGGCCTCAGTATCAGGTGGACTGTGTTGCTGCTCACCCGCGTCCCATGGGTGCGTGAAAAGCAACTATGTGAAATAACACCTCAAATATGACGGATCTAAAATACCATGACCGTCACGAGAAGCGTTGACAAAGGTCCTAGACGTTAGTACTGCTGTCGCCAAACTATTCGCCAAGTGTGGCAATTATAGCAAATTCTATTTAAATTATTTTTTAAGTACTATTATTTAAATATTACACAAATCACATTTTAAATTTAACAATTTGCAGGAATGCGAAGTTTTCTGGCCGACGGAAGAAGAAAAGGAACTATTTGTAGCAAATTTCAGAGCTAGTTTCGTATCGAAAGATATTTATGTCGCCCATAGAAAGATGGACCGGAAATCCCCACCAGCAACCCCTGCGGAACGTGAAATTAATGGTTACAGGCGGCAAGAGAGTAGTGATTGTGCGGATGACGAGCGACTGATCCCCGAAAACAGCTCCCCAGCGACAGATACGGAACCAGCCTATCGATTCGACAGAACAGAACTTAGGTTGGAGAGACTGAGCACCGGCAGCAGGGACTTGTCTGCTCGAAAATCGATAGCGAACGGCGATCTTTTCTCATCCCTTTCAGAGAAAAAGAGCGGACCAAAATCTCCGAAAAGCCCTTCAAAGATGTCGCTGAAGAACTTCAAACTGAGTTCTCCCACGAAGTTCAAGTTCCCCGACTGGGGTACGAGAACGGCCGGTTCTCCACCTGATACAGCACCTCCCCCTCCACCAGTCGAACCCGCTCTCACCGTAGAAGAGGAAACAGAGCTACATAGACCATGTTACATGTTCGAGAAGGTTAACGAAGTGCCGGATCATGTTCCATCCGATAGGGTTATAGAAGTTACTAATGTCAGTGTGCATTCGTTGCAAGATGACTACCAGCTTAGTGTTAAATTTATAAAGTGCAGTAATTGGTTGGACGGTGATACAACAGTGTATACAGCAGGGAAACCAGATGATAACGAGTTTATTAGAGCAGTGCGGCAAACGTGTGGGAGCGAGAGGGAACAGGCGCTAGACAGGCTTATAGAGCCCTATAAAGACTCTTTCGGTCTAATAGAGTTTGTTGCTGGCTGTCAGATGGAGTATAAGAATGGACCTGTTGTTGTTGTGGACAAGTAAGTACCATGTTTAAGTAAGTTTTTGAGGCTTTTAGTGATTAATAAACCTGTTTATTATTGTCGTCCTGACATAAGGTTGCAAATGTTTGGACTAAATCATAATATGTAGTCATGTCTTAAAGAAAAAGTGTCCTGCTAAATTAAAAATTTGACTTGAATTGATTAAAAACTAGACTTGGTAAACTAATTTTACAATTAACTCGCATATATCAACAATAATATTAATAATACTAGTATTTCCATTCAATCTTCCACTTAAGCAAAAAATGCTAGGAGATAATAATTAAATGACTGATTTAAGCTATTTCTAGATTGCTTAATTATTATAATAATTGCTGTTTGGTACTAATGGCCTACTCACCTCGATTCGCCGGACTAATTCTTATGCAATATAGATCACAAGAATGCTTATTCAAAATCGGAGAGGTGACGGTATGGGAAATGCTAGAAAAATCTTTTGAATTTCAATAGTTGAATACAAGCAACTGAATCGACAGATCTCTAAATGCATGCGGCGGGACTTACGCAACTTCAATACAGCTCGTACTGAAGAAGCGATCGAGCGGAGCCAGGGCTCCAAAGTCTGCCAGAAAGAGCTAACTGTCGAAGCTGAAAATTGAATGTGGCAGCATCGTTTCCAGGACACCCAAGATTTTGAGTGAGATTGAGAGATTCTATGGGCAGCTGTACACGTCATCATTGAAGCTACACGCAAGTGAGAGTAAGTCTGAGAGTGACTAGAATGGCTCTCATAGCACTTCAAAAACTGCAAGTCCCCGGGCGAGGATGGAATTACAGCGGAGCTTCTGAAGGCGGGTGGAAAACCCATACTTAAAGTCCTTCAGAAGCTCTTCAAATCCGTCCTCCATGATGGTACTGCTCAAGAGGCGTGGACAAGAAGTGCGGTGGTCTGCGTCGTCAAGAAAGGCGATAACGATCTCTTAAAGAACCACAGACCTATTTCGCTTCTGAGCCGTGAACTGAACGTGCTGTTTTCGAGAGTCATTATAGATTGTAATCGAATAAACTCGCACGTAGACTCAACAACTTTCAGCCTCCCAAACAAGCTGGTCTCCGAAAAGGCTTTAGCACAATAGAACACATACCATTCTCTTCGGCAAATTGTACAAAAGTCCGAAGAGTACAATCTGCCATTTAGTCTTGCGTATGTGGACAATGAGAACGCCCTTAATTCCGAAGAAATTTGGGCAGTGCTGCAGTCCCTACAGTGGTGCTAAGTTGACTGTCGGTATATTCAAGTGCTGGAGCGTTTGTACAGTAGGGCTACGATGGCTATCCGAGTACAGACTACAGAACCGGAGTACGAAACCTTTCTAACTGCAGAGAGGTGTATGACAGGGTGACACAATATCCCCGAAATTCTTCACCGCTGCTATGGAAGACATTTTCAAGCTATTGTACTGGAAAGGATACGGTATTAACGTCAATGGCGAGTACGTCACTCACCTTCGATTGGCCGATGATATATTCCTTATGGCAGAATCGCTGAAAGACCTAAGCACTATGCTCAATGACCTCAATAGTGTCTCCCATCGTATAGGTCTTAAGATGAACATGGACAAAACAAAAGTCATGTGTAATGTCCATGTCGCACCTATGCCGGTGGTTGTTGGGAGCACTGAGCTCAAAGTTGTTGACGAGGATGTTCACCTGGTAAAAATAGTCTGACTAGGTACTACCTATCCGGACTATTTGTCCCAGGTAAACATACTTCAATCGACGGATTTAACTCGGCTGGGCAGTGCTCGGGAGATCAGGACACATCTTCTCGTCAGGCATACCTCAAAACTTCAAAACTAGATTTTACAACCAGTGTGTGTTGCCAGTGATGACCTATGGATCTGAGACGTTGTCCTGTACTGCTGGCCGTATGAGGAAGCTCAAAGTTGCTCAGCGAGCTATGGAGAGTGGAGAGAGTGATAAACTTGGAAATAAAGATATTTGCAGTAGAACTAGAGTAACCGACATAGCTCAACATATTAGTAAGCTGAAGTGGCAATAGGCCGATCATATAGCTCGAAGAACTGATAACCGATGGGGAAGAAAGGTTCTCGAGTGGCAGCCTCGTACCGGCAGGCGAACTAAAGGGAGTCCCCCCACTAGATGGAGTGACGACCTGGTTAGACATGCAGGAAGTGCTGTGGCATTGTGGCATGTGGCATTCCCTGCTGAACATAGGCATCCCTATGTGCAGCAGTAGACTTGTGAAGGGCTGTAATGATGATGATGAGATGAATACAAATCATCTCGTTTGCGGCAGTCGTACAGTACTCTGACCGGTGACGGGCAGCAGCGTGTGCGCGTTAAGTCTGGTGCAGTGATCATTATGGAGCCATGGGTGAAGATTAAGGCAATCCTGCGTACAACGGAAGAAGCTCATGTCCAGTTTTTCATATTTAGGAACAAATAATAATCAAAAGGGGCCTAATCTAGACTAAAGGGATGGTGGTTTAAATTTTCAAAACTGCACTTGTATAAGAAAGCACTCGCAACTTGACTTGACACTTAGTGTCAGGTGACATTTGTGCCTGTTTCTAGACTTTAATCTAAAAAAAAAAAACTAATAATATAGATATGGCGGCTGGAAGGCGCTCAGCTTCTGCGCACTGAGCGCGGCTGGCGGCGGGCAGGACAGCACTGCGGCCGAGTTGTACTGCAGCTGGGCGCTCTCTGCGCACGCACGCTGTGCAGCTGGACCGCACTCTCCCCATTCCCCCACGTCTTCACACTCATCGCACTCGGCAAAGGTACGTTTTCTTCTTTACTTTGCGGCCTCTCTTAATAAAAATATTCTGCCAATGTCCTGTCACTTGTTGAAGTGACAACAAACAGACGTGGTAGAGCCGTGCTACAACTATATTATTGGAGCACAAATGTGTTGGCTCGAAAGTACCACACTCTTACAGAATAATACCGTAAAATAGCAGCTTAATAATGCTGTGTTTCGCATGGTGAGTTTATGGAACCGGATACCATTTTACTGATACCTAGGCATTCTATGTTAGTTCTCAGAGGTGACAACTCATCTGCATTTTTATTCTTAATCGAGGATATATGTCTACGGGCCACAGCATCCACTTGCCATCAGGTGTACTGAGTGCTCGTTTGTCACCCTTATTCTATAAAAAACAATATTGTATTTTATATTTTTGCAGTTAAACTTTTTTAGGTGTGATTTGAGTCAAAATCCCAAATCCCAAATCATTTTTTGACGAAAGATAACGTTTTTAAAAGCCATGATCCATGTACGCAGCTTCCACATTCATAAAGATAGCAACTGACAGTGTATTGTGAGGGTGTGTTACATATTATATACCTACAATTTTCAGACATTATACTTTAATTTATTTCTATTCTAATTTTTATATTAATAATAATTTGTTGTTTTATTTGTTAATATTTTATTAATATGTAGAAAGTATTAAGAAATGAGCGCCAAAGTCGGCAATGAACGAAAGTTTATCGACTAAATTGGCGATATATTGAAGATGGGCTATATTAAGAGTGCTCTTAACCGACGTGCATGTATGCGTGGGTATATGTATGTAAAAGAGACGAGAGCGGTGAATCAGGATCGTGCCAAATGGCAGTTCTTAGTCTCTGCCTACGTAGCTGGACAGGCATGGGTGTTTATATATGTATGTATGTTACGATTATAGCCTAATAAAGTCCACTGTTGAACATCGTCATCGTCATTCTTTCATAAGGAGGATATTTGCCATAGTTGCCACATTAAGCAAGCGGGTTGGCAACCGCATTTTTTTTAATTTCTAGTTGTTATGAGAAAGAGGCTGACGTCCATTTCGTGATTTCTTTCCCTCTATCACCTCTTACGACACCCACGAGACGGTATGTATGTGAAAGATATCAATATTAAAATAAGTTTTACTTTGCCGTGTAATGGCTCCATAAAGTACAAAAGACTATACATGTTGGCCGAGCGAAGGTGAGTACCAATGTTTAGACAACCCTTTTGTCTAGCCTGGCCATTGCTCGTCGTCACACGCCTAGTTGGCTGTATAAGGCACGCCAAACGAACCGTATACACGTTGGCGCCTACAGTAGGCGAACGCCAACGTGTATACGGTTCGTTTGGCGTGCCTTACTACCACTAGAGATCGCTCGCTACGATTCGTCTCATTTCTGAACAGTATCGATTTTTGTGCACGAATCAAAGGCGCTAGACATGTCGATCGATCATTCATTTCTCGTGAGTCGTGACCGAATCATTCCGGTACATTTCGACATGCGTACCGGTACATTCGGATCGATCATTCGAATTTATCATTTCGGGCTCCAGTACCCTACACTAGAAACAATTCATTCAGATTATTTGAGATTCGGTCGGTTTTCGACTCATTCATAATTCACACCAATCACTGGTCAAAAAGGTAAATGGTTGTACCGGAACATTCAAAAACAGATGAATGAACCATCAATAATGTTAAGTGTACCAGCTCAAACGAACGAATCATTCATGATTGACACATGTCTAAAAGGCGCTCGCCTGCACTCGGCAAGTCGTTTCCACATGCTAGTCGGCCATGTCAGTATGTTCACACATTCAAACTTGTCAAACAATTAATTATACATGTTGACCAAGCCATTCCACTGACATTAATACATTGTTACTTCATATTATAATTGTAAATGTATAACGAATATTAATTGTACTGTCAATGTGTAGCATGGTGCAAGTCCAAGCCCGCACTCGCCGGCTGCATTGTTGGCGACGTACTGCGCGCTCGCCGCATACGGCCCAATGTTAGGTGCACGCAACAGCTGAACCGGGTAAGATATTACAAGTTACAACAATGTTTTAGTATAACCAACCAATTTCGGCAAAATTCCATGATAGCGACGCTGATCAAGCCCTCTATCGTACTTTATATAAGTAGCGGTGTGAATCGTGAGTACAAAGTATTAGTACATTTTCCAGCCATGCGATGCGAGCCGTGGTAGCTCAGTAGGTAATCGCTCACTGTAAATTTCGTAGTACGCGAGAAACCCAGGTTCGATCCCCGCCGGCACCAATGAAACCGTTAATTGCAATTTTAAGTGCTGATTTACCACTTACTTGACGGTGAAGGGAAACATCGTAATGAAACCCGCATGTCTGAGAAATAGGAAAAAAAACACTTCGAAGACAACCCACCACCACCATTGGCCCCACCGACTTTCAGGTAAAAAATGGCGTACTGTCATTGAAAAATAACGCAAAAGAGCATAAAACGAGTTGTTTTTCATGTACTTACCATTGGAACGCCACACCTTGACTCTTTTTGGTTTTCCGAGAATGATTAGAACAATCTTTTACGACGCAAGAAGGCATTTTGAAAATTTAAAATGTTCAACCACACGCGTCGCATTCAGATGAATGTCGAAGACCGACTGAGGCTGAATCCACTAGACTGCAATGCACAGCAAAAAACTTTGCTTTGAGGTGCGTTATCTAGTACACGTACATTATACCTAAATGTCCCATGCATACTTTCGTAACTCCCTACAAGTATTTTTATCTTTTCCTTTTCCCAGTTTTACGTCATTCTCCCTTTTAGGGCTAACGACACTATTAATCGAGGCTACCGATGCGCAAACTCGCGCAATAACCCATAGTTCACTCCGTCGTTGACGAGATCCGAGTAATAGATCGGTACTTGAACAGGATGAAATAATCCATCCATCATTTTCGCTCTTAGGTCATCATATACGGGGCATCCCATAGAACGTGCTGAACATCCTCCTCTTTCGTACCACACTCACACATACTAATTTCACATTGTGGCATGTCGCACAGTCTCTTCCGAAAATATCCATGCCCGTAGAGAATCTGAGATGTTTGGTAGTCCGGTGAGACCTAGGTATAGTTCTCAGTCCAAATTTCCCGCTTCTATTTGCTTAACCCTTAAATCCCCATAAAAATTCCATGCAGTCGCATGCGTCCGTCAAATCCCGAGTGGTCGCACTTGACCGCACCCACGCACAGCACTTTAAACCATTAAAACGTATATTTAGACACTACTTTTCTATGAAGAAGTTTGGCATTATAAAATCTATACAAAATTCTCCATCCTATGGTCTAAACAAAAATCAGGTTTTACTTCATTACAAAAAGATTTTATTGTAATTTTGATAACAAAAATCGGGTAAATACTGAGCGGATATCGACAGCGTGAAAATCACAATTATTTCTATATATTACTCGAAATTATTTACGTAAAAAGATAAATTATATTCACACAATAACTTTCATTACAATTTTATAATAAAAAAATTATACTAAACATTAATAAAACACTAGAAAAGTCCAAAAATCAGCACAATAACATTCACACGAAAATGGCGTACGAAATGAACGTAGATTATAAATAAATATCCATAGACTAACTGACTTTTTATTCCACTAGATGATAGAAAATTTCATATTGATTCTATAATGCCAAACTTCTTCACAGAAAAATTGTCTCTAAACATAAGTATTGATGAGTTAAAGTGCTGTGGGTGGGTGCGGTTACACTTTACCTTTTGAATTTTGACGGAATATCGCCGCGGTCAAATTAGGACGCTTGGTAGCTAAGAGGTTAAATCCTCTTTCGGCGCGGTCACACGTCCTATACCTATTTCACCAGCACGGATGACCTCCAGGTCAGCAGGGAGAACGCCAGCCAGCGCCAGTAAGGCCGCCGTGGTTGTGGATCGGTACGCCTTAGTTAATAATATATAAGGACAATTCGCTGCGATCTCAGTAGTACGAAGTGTCCCCCCTTTCCCCCCCTAAGCCGGGGAGGAAACACCAATTTATCGCAGGCCAAAACTCCCTAAAAAAAAAAACAAAAAGACGGAATAAGCTGCCACGCACAAAAATATATGTCAAATATCTCCCCTAGGGTTGCCTTATAAAAGGATATATGCCATACTCAGCGGGTTGACAACCACTGTTTTTTTTTTTTACTTTTTAGTGTTATTAAGACCTGTACATAAAAAGGAAAGCGTCATTTAAGATTACTTCATTTAAAGCAGTAGCACTTCGAGATACTTTTTATACTGCAAGTATGATATGGCGGTAGTACAAAATGGCTCGGCTCAAATTTTTTTATACGTGGTAGAGCCACGCTGCAGCTATATTAGTAGTATAGTTGTAGCACAAATGGGTCGGCTCGACCGGGGAAGGACAACGCCCTCACAGAATACCAGCGTAAAATAGCAGCTTAATGCTGCTGTGTTTCGTATGGTGAGTGTAGAGATCCGGAGACCCTTTTTACTGGAAACGAGACATTCCATCTTAGTCCTCAGGAGTGACAACGCATCTGCGTTTTGATTCTTAATCGAGGATAAATGTAGATGTCTATGAGCCACAGCATCCATTTACTATCAGCCGGACTGTGTGCTCGTTTGTCACCCTTATTCTATAAAAAAAAACGTGTAAAGATTATGCTCTTACAGAACACCAGCGTGAAATAGTAGCATAATGCTACAGTGTTCCGCATGGTGAGTACGAGAACAGAAGATTCTTTTGCTGGTAAAAAAGCATTTCATCTTAGTCCGGTATTCACAGAAAATATAAAGTTTCAACACAAATGTAACATAATATTATAGATCTTGACTCAATTTTGACATTGTGAAGTTGAAATTGTCTCCGACTACCGACAGTAGTCCTCAGAGATGACAACGCATTCACATCAACCACTTACCATCACGCTATCACAAAATCCGAATATGGGGCTGTGTTAAATTTATATTTACACTGTAAATATTCTGGAGTGACTTAGAACTGAAACTCATCGTGCCAACTACCGGAAAGAGCAGAGTAACTTCTGCCGAGCTAGCTAGATTTAGAAAAATATAATTAAACTTTCTTTTTCAGGTAGCCGAATCCGCCTCCGAACTGGTAATGCACAATGTAGCCACTTCCTTGTATTATATACTCAGTGCGTTGTGGTCGCTTCTAGTCCGCTGTCACACGGCCATGTGTACCGCGGGATGCTACCTACGCCGTATCGATGTTAACTTACGTTGCTCGAGATAAACGGGACTATATTTAGAGAAATTCAAGCGGTTTATTTCATAGCCATTTTATTTTGAGTACGTATCAACGACCTGAATGGGCGGTAGACTATTGCTCGATATATTTGTTTGTTTCGTATGAGGTCTACTTTTATTTAAAGTTTAATTGATAAGGCTATTTTTAATTTATGTTAGCCTACCAGAAATAATTATAAAGGCTTTGAAAGCTTAGGCTTTTAAGCACTTCTAAACATTATTTCGTGGTGCTTAAAGTTCATTTTTGCGAACTTGTTTTAATGGGTATTTTAAGATGATTTATTTTATCATGAATTGCAAATAATAGGCAATTTATCTGTACAGATGCAATATGTAATATATTAAATTATACACTTTTACTTATATACTGCTTTGTACTTTATGAAATCGGTCATATTATTATAATCTTTACATAAACGAGCAAGAGCTGCACCGTTCATTGAAAACGCTCAAAATATTAAACAAATTATTTAGTAGAAATTATTATATATAATTTTTCGTCTAAGGCTTCTTCTCTTATGAATTATTATGCGGTTGTGTGCAGTATAAATATTTTGTATCGGCATCAGAGCAAAGACTTTTCTAGCATTTTTTTTAAATATACGGCTTGAGGAAATGTATTACGATTCCTCATCTACAGTGACGTTTCCTTTACTTGTATTGACCGTAAGATACTTTGTTTCGTGTTTCAGTTACTTCTTTAGTCTGAAGTAAACACTCATATAAACTCTATTCTTTCTTTTTTCCCTTAATTTTTTCGTCCCGTAGAACTCCACTGTTGATCATGGGCCATTCCCAGTGTATGGAGGATTTTCTTTAATCGTTACGATTGGGAAGCGAACTCACGATTGTAGTGCCAGATATCTCGCAAATCTGACGCTGGTCTGGTTTGGGTTGGCCAAGATGAGTTTCTACGATGGTTGACGCTATAGAAAACTATAAAAGAGAACGGGAATGATATCTGAACGTTAAGTCAAGTGACAGTCATCTAGCGTTGATCGCATTTATTTTTATAGTAGAATATCATCTTAGCTGTCTGCGCTAGTTATTTTACGTCTGAGGTAAACGAGATGGTTGTACGCATAGAATACTATAATACATACATAATAGAACGGGGGAGTGGGCGGAGCCCGTGTAGCCACTAAAATGCCACTAATACGTCGCATCTCGTGTCGTAATTTATTCACACAACCAATCGCACACAACACAATCGTTTCCAAATTTCGCATGCAAATTATTTAGAAAATGGCAAATTGCAGGCTATTTACAAATAAAATAAATATGTATTAAAATCCGTCTGTCAACACAGTGAATCGGGTTTGTAGTAGTGATTAACTGATAATACGACGTAATTGCTTATATGTGTGCTCCCGGCGACGCCGAATCTCGTTCAAAATAAGGTTGACAGCCATTCTATTGTGTATTATAGTATTCTATGGTTGTACCTCCTCCAATCGGAAGCCAATTAGCTTTTCCTGTTTTACTTCGTCGCCACTTATAACACGCACAGGACGAGATGGGAGATTATTTTCTAACGTCGCCACAGATTTTAAACTCGATACATTACAGTTATTGTATATTTTATTAACAGATAAAGTTATCTGACACATACAAAACAAGACCGCTCGTCCGCAAATAGCATGCTGCCGTACATATGAATATAAATCTTCCAAGTAATTTATCAGCTAGCACGTTCCTAGTAAGTATGTCCAGCAGCACAAAAAAGGGAGTTATTAGCTTAGATTGCACCCACATTTTCAATCTTAATGCTGTTACAATAAAAGTCAAAATCGAACAGACCCCACACCATACAGTGATAGTATCTCTTTTATTACAAAAAGAAAAACGATATGTAAATCTAAGGTGAAAAACCATGTCACATAACTTAAAAATAAGTATACGTGTGTGTTTAGCAGTGGGACGTATATTAAATTCTGTAATTTTACTATTTAAAAATATCTCGAAACAAAGTATCAGTGTCGGTGAAACAGGTAACAGGTAGGCATTGACTGCGAGCGGTGATTTTTTTAATGTTTTAAATATTAAAAAGGAAGGTGATAATTACATAACGAAGTTTTGAACTTAAACAAATTGCTACGTGGTTAAATTTACAGTTAGTTTTTCTACTGGTGAAAAACAGGTCCTTATTTTATTGATATTTATGACTTAAAGTATATGTATATTAAAGATATTAATAGTTACTTTGCAACCATCCGCTCAGTACCTATTAATATCTTTAGTATAATGGATTCGAGCAAAGGAACGCCTGATTCTATTAAGTATATGTATATGTTCTTGTATAGGAAACGCCTATTGTTTAATTAATTAGCAGTAGTAAGTGTAGCTAATGTGTATTTATAGTGTAATCTAATTTATTTAAACATGCATGGCCAAAAATATGACTGCATTTTTTTAAAATTCCATTTCTGGATGTAATTGCTAACATAAACAGAGAGATCTTTTTAAAACTTCCATTAAAAAGTTATCTATTTTTTATGGAAGACTTAGGTTAAATTGTTCGTTAAAATGTGTGAAAATTCAGACATTTCTCCGCTCGCAGTCACCATTTAGTTATTTCTCTTGGGATGACCCCATGCTTCAGCCACTTTAGCATTTAATAGATGAGCTAGATAGTTTCAGTACAATAGTTCAATTTTGTAAGTATTCAACGATATGACTTGAAAAATGAAATATTTTATAATTTTTTCATAGCTTTTCATTATTACCATTGTTAAGGATGTCGGCGACATCACAAATTTTTCGTTGTAATCGAAATATACAAGTAATGTATACATACACGTATTCGTAATTCCTATTAAATCAAATTTATGGTCCAGTATTTTTATTATAATCTAGTGTTGTAATATTGGTATATTTGTGAAGACTGCTTCGTAGTGGTTTGTCAATTAAGACGTTATTGGTATCAGATATGATCTGTGGGCAAGGTTTTTAAACACAAAAGTTTGTTTAGGACATAGAATCAATTTTTCATGAGCCATCTGTAATTTGAGTAACTTCTCTGCAACCATCTTGTTTGTTTCGAAATCTTATTATAGAAATACTGTTATTTCTAACATGTAGCAGATTATATATATATAATATAAATATTATATATATATATATATATATATATATATATATATATATATATATATATATAACGAGATATATATGTATATATCTCGTTTTAAATGCCATCACATTACCGCTCACTTTGTATTTAAAAAAAGTACAATTAAATTTGTTTAAAAATTTCTGTGTCATGTTGTTCCCCACCCGATCGTGACGTCACGGCGACAAGATAATCTGTGACCTGATTTATAAATATTATTCGTTGTAGGATAGTTGTACATCCTCTTCTATTTCCAATCATTTAATTGTATAAAAAAACCTGCCTGACAGATCCGAAATCAAAATGATCGAGATTTGACATATTATATATACCGTTTATTGAAATATTTAACAATTGCAGATTTTTATCATGCCTAAGCAAAGATATTACTGTTGATATAGTTTCAGTACAAATTATATATTGGAATTAGAATTTTGATTTAAATTTACAAACATGCGGATGTCCTTTTGATTTACAAATCCTTTTAGGCGTAGGCTTGAAAGAGTATCGACTGTTCAACTATTGCATTTCACTTTTAAAGTATCAATCGTTATACCACTGCTTTTTTAAGGATATTTCACGTCCCGATCATTTTGTAGTTATCTGGCAAAAATGGTAAAACGAAATAGCGCAGAAAGGTTTTCGCTGGAAGTAATCGAGAATTCCACTCTATCCTACATCGCAAAAGTTGTTGCGATTTCGATGTCTCTAGGTTGTAAAAAGCAGGTCATGTTTGTGCGCTGTAAAGCTCTCTTATGTGCCATTTTAGACTAAAAAATATCGTTTAGGTAATTTAAATTCTATATTCCACGAAGTAGCATAGGTGTATTTAATTTTCTTTTGACTTTCCATTTTAAGTCGACCACAAAACTATTTAATCTGTATTATGTTTAAGTTGTACAGTGGACTTGGCCACTGTACTATTTATATTTAGATTGATATTTGTTTATAAACTGAATCGCTATAGACTTTATTTAGACTACGGAGTTTTTATTAATATATTAAAGCACAAATTTGTATCTAGTATGCGTTACTAATAACATAATATGTAATATAAAATTATAGTACGCATTACCTAAAAGTCTGAAGAGTTTAATGAATTTTAAGGGTTTTCCTACTTATTGCTCCATATTTGTAGTGATAATTATCTCGCATAGTATAAATCAGCTGCGTCCGCATTTTGTACCATAATTTATAATTAGTAAGCATTTTGATCCATCTAACAATATTATGTTGTATTCTTAATAAAATCTACCTTATTCTATTACCAAGATTATATGCAAGTTAAATGAACTAATTATTATGTTTTTTCCTTCTTTTACAACTTTTTTTTAACTTAGCTTTATATTTTTGGACTATAGCATAAGTCTGAATATTTTATACAACACGTATCACAACGAAAGTAATCCGTCTTATGCTATTGAAGGTTAGCACACACCGAGCCGAGATCAAGAGACGACTTAGCATGCACTTTTTAAGATAAGAAATAGAATATAGAACTTATGTGCTAATAATAAGGTTCATATTGCAGCGATGCACCAATCGAAACAGCTTGACCTCTTTAGGTGATGGGTACTAAGCCGCGTCGCGCACTCGGTGTAAACAAACGACCCGATATTGAAACTTATTTATCAGTTTTGTAGAATGTTTGGGATTACTAAGCGCATATTTTGTTTTAAATACTGGAATTAGTTATTACTGCACTGAATTGCTATAGCACAATGACTCACATTAAGTATTATCCAATCTATATTGAATAAATCATTCATTTCATTTCACAGTTTTAAGCGCTAAAAGTTGTGAAACGCCTTTGATGTCAGGCGATGCCGCCGCCCGTGTAGGTATTTACTATTTACGCTGTCATCGCAAAAATGCTTAGGGTTGCCACGTGATTTTTTTACATACTTATAAGTAAAAATTATTTATCAAAGAAATTAATTTTTATTACTACAAGACAAAATATAAAATACAAGTGTTTGCACTACCAAATATTTTCGTGACACTTTATTTTTATGAATGTTCTCAGTTTTCGACTTGTGAATTTAATTGTATGCTAGTGTACTAGCAATTCGATCAACAATTTTTCCAAAAAAAAATTATGGGAAAACAAGTATGGCTGTCACTTGAATTCAACTTTACTTAGTACTCATACTCATATTTAGAAAACGGCACTTAAAATTAGTTAAATAAGTACTTATAAAACACGGTCGCTTCAACCGCATGCATTATACAGCAGACTTGGCGGAGTGCGCTGGCACAAGGTCCTATGCCCTCTGCCCCGTAAGGCCCCGCCGTTGTACTGCACAAGTTCATTCGTTTCTCAACTGTTAGACTCTTTAAACTGTGCTTATAGCGTTCTGATCTCTGCTCAGTGTGTATGAAATCTATGATGTTCTTATATGCAATTCTCAATTGGTATTCTACCCTAGTAGAACATTGCATGACATACATTTTTGTATTTTAGCCGACTTTAAAAATCAGGAGAAGGCACTCAATTTGATCTTCTTTTATTTGTATGTATTTTACGCGATTTCTTCGTCGATTATGAACCGATTTTCAAGGTTGTCCCATATAAATTTGAAGAAACAAGTTAAACTCCCTAAGCGTGACAAAATAGGGATTGAAATGTTTATGTAACTATTTAGATGACCTTCGAGTTTATGATATTCCTTAGTTCACAACAGAATCAAAAAAATCTTTTCAAAAAAAGTAATTACTTCAAAGAACTCAAACAAATAAAATAATTCTCACATAACAGCTTCGGAAGTCGGGCCTTTAAATTTTGTATACGGTATGTATCGACTTCTAACTTCTTTTAAGTCAACTTTATCTTTTATCAAGTGTCTAACTTTATTAAATATTGTAACAATCATACGTAGACAAGTTGGTAACTAATAATATATGTGAACTAAGTAAAAAAAAACGAGAATGTTATATATTATAATATAATCCACGCGTATGTATTCTTATGTATGATTTCCGACTTATTAGAAACAGCTGATGTGGTTTTAATGATTCTTTATTAAAAAGTTTGTACCTCAGGGGTAGTCCAATATATTTAAAAAAAATCCATCCCTAAGGGTGAATGACGATCTTAATGTAACTATTTAGATGACATTCTAGTTGTTACTTTTAAAAGTCGATTTGTATTTTTATTAAAAGTTAAATTATGTTGTCTAAGATAAGCACAAGGTTTATTTTAGTTCTAAATTCAAATAAATATTTAGTAATTTCTCTTCTTTAATTCAATTTCTTTTTAACAATGCTTGTCAATTTAAAATTTATGCAACTGTACCAAGTACATTTTTTTTAATAAGATGTAAATAAACGAGGAAACTACGTGGAAGCCGGGAAAAAAACATGTAATAAGAATTGATACATAATGTATATTTACACTTACGTACTCGATCATTTTAGTTAAATCTAAATAATTCGTCTCACTCATTTAATAAAAAAGAAAAAATGAATAAACCATAGAATATAGTAAACTGTTAGCTACATACAAGTTAGCTCAATACATATTTAGAGTACTAAATAACAAGTATATACATAGATTACGTATATTATATAATACATTATTGATCAAATGAGATATTACCGGCGTGATGTTTTTGTTGTGTAATGCAATTCTAAATGTTAATTCTTGTTTTCAACCAGTAAACAAAGACATATTAAAAAAGCTACAGAAACCTAATGTTTGGGCGCGGACTGCTTGCTCAAAAGGTATTGAAGGGTTTGAATCCGCCATTCGACTACTGTCGTGAACCACTCCTAACACAAGCATTTTAAGCTTACCGGGAGTGGTTAAAGAGAATATTAGTAATATTAGTAGCATTACTATAATTTTATTATAGTACTTTTTAAATATATAATTATAACTATTCAATGTATGATTGTCTTTTTGAACAAATATCTGACGTCACTCGTAATGAAAGAATTTTACATTTATATTATGCTCGTTTATGAAGTCTGGTTAGCTCAAAAAAGGTCAGAGCTATGCAAAGAAATAAGACACTTGCTAATTTCCGTTATTCTTTTCGGATGGTTTCCTCCTTTACTATACCGCCCGGTATGTGATTTTATAATGAAATTATAATTACGTGTACTTTTTTGAAAAACTTAAAGGCTAAAGTAGTGCATTTGCAAAGGCTTAATAAACATCAATAATATAAAAATAAATAATAATAAAAATAATAAATACATCATTATAACTGCAGCACATAACCCTCTTAGGAAAGAGGGGGAGGCCTGTACCCAACAGTGAGATGTATACAAGCTGTAACTTAAACTAAACTTTAGCTGCAGCACTCTAGAATATGAGCTTACGTTTTTGACTATGTATTTTACGAGTAATTTATAATATTACAAAATGTACGTTTACTCAGCTTTCATCTTTTGGCAGCTGTCATCTTTGGTTTTTATTATCATTTTAACTTGAAAATTTCAACACTACATCTTTTTAAAGAAGTACGCACAGACTTCAAAAAGTTTTAATTAAATTGGAAATTATAATTTAAATAAAATGTAACAACCCACCTATTATCTATAATCTCTAGACATTAATCAAGCATTCGGCTTAAACATTTATTGTTCGTATGTTCATATAAATTCCAATGCATTTAAAAAATATTCCATTACTAAAACTTATATTTACCTTAGGTCCTCCCTCCTCAAGACTTAACAAGGCTTAAGTTTTGTGACAATGGTCATCGCCCTTTTAAATGCATTCCTTATTAATATAAATTATAATTAATCTACATATTAAACCCGTATTTCATAGTAATAAATATGTAAACACCTTTTGTTTCGCATAATAAAAAATATTCTGAAAGTAATTTCTGACAAAAATAATATTTTCTTTGTAAAATTGGGTCAGAACTCAATGTGTGAATCTGATTGGTTTTTCAACTTTTTGATTATATTTACAATATTTCCTTTGACTGTTTTTATTTATATTTTCGAATGCCGCTTCTTACTTATATTTTTGTATAGAAAAATACAACAAAATGTCCGCACAGAAAGGTGTGATGAAAACTTGTGTTTTGCTCATTATACGTACTGTATTCTTCTATTATCCATACTCAGGGCATCTAAGTCGCAAACAAAAACTTTGTTAGTACATAGTATAAAAATTGTTTTATTGAAATTTTTGATTTCAGAAACAGCATATGCTGTTACAATTTTTAAATAGAATTTCTTATTTAGCTATTAAAAATAACCCATGTATATTATTGCGAACCTAATAATTATATGTTATAAATTATTATGTCCATTATAATTTCCTTTATGACTACTATGAAGTTGACGCAGCTGAATTTTACAGAAATGGCCTTAGGATGTGAAATAATCCCAAAGAATATACAATATTAACACATCTAAACATTTCCCCCAGATTTATAGTCACTTTAAAATTCTAATAATTATATTTTATTAAGACCTTGTAATTTCACCTTTGTACAGATTGTTTAATGGACGTGTAGGTTTATAATATTCTAACGATTTTGTACCCGTAACATCACTGATAATGTAAATCGTACGAAAACCTATTTATTTTTATGTAACCGCCTGTATTATTATTTTAAATGTAAAATATATAATAAGAAATTGTCTTAAGTGTTTTATTTACGTTTTAAATTTAAAATAAGTGTAAGGCATAAACTAGCCGAAGCAGTGAAACAAGATATTGGTCCGGAAGTTAGCGCCATAGATGAGCGAGTCATTTTATACCGACTGAAAATCATAACAATAGTAGTTTTCCCATAACACATAACAGCCCCGAACGTCAGCTGCTCCGATAGCGGTGGAGCTAAAGGAGACAGCGTGAAAAAGTCTGTATAATATTATTGTTTCAATCACATTTTTTTTAAATCAGCTGTATTGACAAGGGGGGGTTATATGATAGTCACATGCATGAACTCCATTAAAAATTTGACAAACTTCTCTTTAAATAACTCTAAATTTATAATGTAAGTCAATTTAATATAAATAAAAAAAATCGTCAGCTGTATTTTTGTCGGGGGTAGGACCGTCAGTCAGCAGCGTGATAAACATTTTGCGCGCTCAATGTATTTGAGTGTTGCATAGTCTCTTTGGAAAATAAACTGACGACAAACAATCATGAATTTCATGATTTGTGTGTGTGTAGCGCGTGTGTGTGTGTGTGTGTGTGTGTGTGTGTGCGCGCGTGCGTGCGTGTTGCGTGCGTGCGTGCGTGCGTGTTTGCGTGCGTGCGTGTGTGTGTGTGCGTGTGTGTGTGTATACGATATATGGTTGTGGAGAAGTGATAAGTCCAAGTAAATGCGAATTATCTATGTGGCCGTGAATGAGATGTATAATGTCATTCGATCAAGCAATTTTCTTCTGTCTGCTAATGAAAGGAATTTATATACATCTTTCTTTGTATGTTTGATGTTGTTCTTTAATTCTGTAGTCCATTAATTTAAAAATTTTTTTTTGTAATACTTCTATTTTGTTAATATACGTATAGTATTGTGGACACCATAAGTTGCTACCATACTCTAAAATACTGCGAACGTAGGCATAATATAATACTTTAATACAGGGTAAGTTAAAAGTTAAAGTAAATTAAGTAAGTAAGGTTGGCATGTACGTATTAAGAAGTCTAAGTTTCTATATGCTTTATTTGTGATGTAGTCAATATGATTACTAAATGTAAGCTTGGAATCCAATAAGATACCAAGATCTCGGACTACCTCTGCTTTTTGAATTCTGCTTATTGATCCGTTCAATCTGTGCGCATATTCAACCGGTTTAGTTTTGCGTGTAAATGTGCAAGTTTGTCACGCGCAACAATTTTTAGGTGGTTTGCTGAATTCAAAAGGGGTAAAATTAACCTTAAAGATGACCAAAGAACCGGGTCCCTGCAAACAGCAGTAACGGCAGAAAATGTATGGACTACTGAAATGTTGGTGCGAGAAGACCCACGAATCACAACGACATCGAAAAGATTGTAGGCATTAGTTCGAGGAGCATTCATACCATCCTACATCAGCATCTTGGAGTGAGGAAGCTTTGTTGTCGATGGATCCCTCGTTTGCTCTCCGAAAACGAAAAACAGAATCGTGTGGATTGGTGCCATGAAATCCGTCTACGTTTTCAAAACGAGGCATAGTTTTGTTTAGAAAGGCGTGTTTCAGAAATCGTTACTGGTGACGAGACATGGATCTATCAATATGATCCGGAAAATAGAAGACAATAATCGGTATGGGTCTACTCAGAAGGACAGTTACCGACAAAATTGCAAAAACCTCGCAACGTCGGCAAAAAGATGGTGGCTAGTTTTTTTTCGCGGAGCGGACATTTGTCGACGTCAATGCTGGAAAATTGTAGGTCAATCAATTCTGATATACTACAGTTGCATTACCCAAAGCTTTTCAAGCTGTGCGGGAGAGAACACCAAAGACTGGGCTTCGGGGAATCATGCTGCATCACAATAACGCCTCTTCTCATACCTCCCTTAGAACAAAAGCATTTATTGAGGAATCTGGTGTTGAAAATCTAAGTCACCCACCCTATAGCCCTGACTTAGTTAAGACTTTTTGTTCCCAGGAGTTAAAGATTAAATAAAAGGCAAGTATTTTTCAAGCGCCGAAGAAGCCGTGGCTGCCTACGAAAAAGCGATTTCAGACCTGTCAGATGAAGACTGGCAAAAGTGTTTTCAGATTTGGTTTAGGCGAATGGATCTTTGTATAGGAGCATGATGGAGAATATTTTGAAAAGAGTTAAGATAAATATTAATAGAATCTACTTAATTGAGAGTCCCACGTATATTGCCAAAATTACCAAAATTTTATTAAATTAACAAAACTGTTCACGATATACCGTCTTATATCATGATAAATTAATGAAGATAACTACATCGTATCCAGGGCTACAGTTAAGATTTACAGATAAGCCATTCTCGAGACAATCAGTGGATCTTACTTCGGAACAAACCATAAACGCTGATGCTGCAAACAAATAGACAGGAATCATTCAATAATTCGATTTCAGGTCGTCAGCGTTGGTGTAAGAGCCATATTATCCGCACAGCTATAAGTCATATAATCTAACAAACAGGGTTACGAAAAAGTCAAGATGTGACAGCAGGTCTGGATAATAATCGAATTAGAAAACAATCCATTCAATTAGAAAATTTAATTTCGCACCATAAACAAAATAATCCTTTTTCCGATAACTATGACAAAAATTCTTATTTAATATTTCAACGGGTTAAGCAATTAGAGAGAAAATGGCAGAATTTTTGCTTAATATAGAAACAAGAGGAAATGAACTTCGTGAAAATTTATCACAGAATGTACTACAGATCCTCATAGACTTGAAAGTACATCCTAGGACGAAAGTGTTAACAAATTGTAACGTATATATGAAGAAGTAGAATAATAATTTATGTATCATTAAAATCTAGGCTATATGTCTTATTTATTTCATTAGCAAAATTTATTTCTGTATATAATGTAAAACCGACATAAAATTAATAAATTAAATGTGATGTTATTTATATTAAATTGATATTATACTTATTGAATAATACTTATTGTATAAGGTAATTTGAATGTTAAAATAACGAAAAATCATCGTCAGCTGATGGTTTGTGGGTGTAAAGATCGTCAGTTTATTTTTCAAAGACACTATGCAACGCTCAAATACATTGAGCGCGCAAAATGTTTATCACGCTGCTGACTAACGGTCTTACCCCCGACAAAAATACAGCTGACGATTTTTTTTATTATTTTAGAAGTATAAAAATTTTGATGTATAAATTTCATAAGGTATAAAATAAATTTGTTTGTCACATTTTCAATGGAGTGCATGCACGCGACTGACATATAACCCCCCCTCGTCGATACATCTGACGACTTTAAAAAAATGTGATTGAAACAATAATACACACTTTTGCTCGGTATAAAATCATGGGAGCAGACTTTTTCCAATTACTTTTTCATGATCTTGATCTGACTTTTTGATGTCTCCCTTAGCTCAACCGCTAGTGCGACAACTGCCGCTCTCTTTACTGATTTCTGACCATTAAACAACTGTTTGAAATAAAATTCATTCGGTATAAAATTCCTAGAAAAATTGCAACGCTACCTTCCGTACTATATGGGCGTATATCACGTCAGTGTTTACAATAAATGATTACGGGCCATGTAGCTGAATAACTATAGAACATGAGACATCAAAGTGTGAGAGGGGGAGGGGCACAGAGACCCGTAGTCGAATTACATCGATGTAATATGTAATGACTAATGACATATTGTGCATAGTGATGGTGCATAGGAATTTAAACTGTTGTTATTTCCTTGTGGCGAACGCATTTTAATATATTTAAGTTCTAAGTTAAGTTTTAAGTGGTAGAAGCAGGGCTCCTTCACTCGCTCAAGGTCTGGCGTTATATACCTACTGGCTAGCAAACTCCCGGGAGGACAGAAATCAGTGGGGTGCCGCCTTAAAGCGTAGAATGAAGGTTAACACTTGATCTGTTTAGACATACGCAAGACATTAATTATTAGTAATAATAATAGGCCGTCAAAGTATGTAGAAGAAACAGTATTGGTGCTTGGTGATAGCACGTAGCCTTGTGGAATGCCAGCGTTAATGGACTTGTAATCAGAGCATGCACCGTCTACTATGACCTTGATGCTCCGATCGGCAAGGAAACTGGTGAACCAATTGCACAATTTCTCGGAAAGCCCATAGGAAGGAAGCTTCGAAAGAAGCACTTTCTGCCAGACCCGATCGATGGCCTTCGCTATGTCCAGACTAACGGCCAATGCGGCCAACGGCCTCCCCATTGGACTCTACTGCCTCCGCCCATCTATGAGTCAGGTAGACCAGAAGATCACCAGCTGATTGACCACGACGAAAACCGCATTAGCGGTCACGAATCAGTTGGTGATACTCAAGGTATCTCATGAGCTGGCAGTTTATAAAATATACTCCATTCTTTTGGAGAACAACGTGGTGATGGCAATAGGCCTGTAGTTAGACGCGTCTGAGCGGTCGCCTTTTTTCAGGAATCGGGTGGACCACAGCTGCCTTCCATGAATCCGGGACTACGCCTTGGGAGTAGGAGTACCGGTAAAGGCGCATTAAAACCGGTGCCAACTCCAGAGCATACCTCTTCAGCACAATGAGAGGGACTAAATCAGGCCGACTTGACTTGTGACGTCCAGGAAGAGGAGCGCTTTGCTGACCGAGCGTTGTTTAAACCGCACATCACTGCAGCACTCACATCGCGGGATGGTCGGCGGTGTGTTCCCCCCGTTATCGAGACACGAGTTGGACGCAAAGAGAAAGCCTAACAGATCGGCTTTCTTCTTTGCGGCATGGGCTAGTGAGTCATCTTTTCTGTGCAGAGATGGAAGAGATGACTGACAGAAGTTCTCTTGGATAGCCTTGGCAAGAGACCAGAATGCACGGGTTCCCGAAGGAAGGCAAAGTAGCTTCTCGCCAATTCTACCGATGTACTCAGACCTTGCCTTGGCAATGACTCTTTTAAAGAACCTGATTACTTGCTTCTTTTTAAGAGCGCTGATGTTTACATTCCAAGACGTTGATCGTCAGCCCAGGCCCGGTCGTACTCCTGCTTATAGCGTTGTGCCTTTCCTCTTCCAAGAATATATATACATATATATTTCTTTCCACAAGTACAGTTTGCAATATAAGTAGTATATAGCACAGAAAAGAGAGATGGAATGGAAAAGGAATATAAGCAATAAGATGTATAAAAAAAGAATTTAAGATAGAAAGCCAAAAATAAATTTATCGCGATTTAAAAAGAACCGTTACTCCGGCGGCGTGAGCGTGAGGTCCAACGCTAAGGCCGTTTTAATGCAAACTGCCAATACAAAAAATTATAAAATTGCATGTCAACACAGCGTGATGCTATTTTAGAGGAGCGACCAAACCATGGCCGGGATCTTCCTCCGATTGGCACCATAGAGGATGGAATAAAAATCTCCATACCCTGAAGTATCACATCAGCAACAGAATCAGCGACAACTCTGGGATCGTCCGGCGAGAAGCAAACCCGAGTACACAAACCCAAGAGTAGGATGCAAAAAAGTTCGCATCCTATCCCAATCGGCTAGGTCGGCCGAACTAGTAGTGCCAAACACGCTGGCAGCCTGCAGAATGCAACCGTGACGTCAATGTGACTGACACCATACTCCGGACAAGAATCGACGAACCTAGAGCGGCGTCGACGGAAACCTGATATCCGTCTGGATGAGAGGTCAGCAGAAGGTCCAATAGGAAAGATATATGATCTTCCAGATCTGGAATCCGTGTAGGCGAAGTAACCACCCAAGCAGCACACAAGCGTTATAAACATCAATATACTAGCCCACATAGAACTTAGAGTTGTGTTAGAGGCGTATAAGAGTGTCGAAAAGAGTTTGTATCCATATAAGAGTGGTTTATGAGTTATTGTACAGCTCAAGCTGTATAAAGTCTGTATTATGGGATCTAAGTTAGCTTAGGGTTCTTAATCAGAATATGAAAACTCTACTATACAACTATAAGTATGTTGTAACACTAATCTGATTTTATCATTAAAGCTGTATAGAAACTGTTTTTTTTTTTGCATGATATTACTTGCAAAAAAAACTATACTACACATTACACTACTACATTCTAATATTATTTCTCAACAATGGTGTATGCAAACTCCCTTCTAAAATTTATTCTTATGGAGTAATTGTACACTTCTGTAAATACAGTAGGAGTTTTATAACTTCTGTCTGAGAGTGATATAAAACTAAAAGAAAATAACAGCTATAGTACAGATTAAGTCTGTATAAGTATTAGAATATTGTCATTTTGCACGAGTAATTGCGTGTTTAATATAATTGTGAACAAATTAATTTGTAATCAATATGTGGTAAAAAAGAAAAAGATTTGGTGCAGTTAGAAGAAGGATTAAAAAGGAATATTTATATATTACAAATTATCAACGAAATAATAATAATACTGAAGAATATAGAAATACTTTAACAAATCAGATAACCTACAGTCAACCGTCAATCCCATCGACGTTTAACAAAAAGGGTTCCGTAGCAAAAACATTAAACATTTATTTCATAGTTTATGTTGCTTGTAACTGTAGTATTTTGTCTTTTTCTCTCATCATCGATGTCGATATCGCTTTTGTTAAATATACTATGTAGTTCTATATTTGCTTCTTCAAATGATGATTTTGATAGCCCTTTCACACGAAACCGTGAATAGGTCCAACTGTCTAAACGCATACAATTTCCATCCTCATCTAATTTGTTAGCTTTCATTTTTCATTCAATGGCTTTTTGCCATCTTAAAACGCCTTTTGATCCCCACAAATTTGGTACAATGAAAAGGAAATTTTTCCCTATCTCCTATGGTTTCCACAATTTTAAATATAAAATATTTTCCTAAAAAATAAAATAAATCAAGTTTAAGATACACAACACAGTAATAATACTTAATAATAAGTTAACTTAGGTAACAAATAAAATAGCTAACTCTTTTGGTTTTGCCGAACCTACGTGACGTACGAATATGACGACGAGAGCGAATGGCTAGAAAACGACATACATATGCGCTTGCCAGGTGTTACGTATCAACTATCAACTAAACACAACAACAAAATTACAAAATAAACAGTATACTCGTACTCGTACCATACTGCTGAGCGAGATGAAATATTCCATCATAAAATGTACCTTTTGTAATATTATTTGGCAATGAAAGAGATAGCTTTAATTCATTACTTTACTATTTTACTTCAGAAAGATGTATAGATTATCGTTATTTGCTTTATTTGCTACTAGAGACAAAAAAAATTAAGGTTTAGTTTGAGAATTTAACAGAATAAAAGAGGTAGTAATTTATTACCAATAAATACAACCATTTCGATTAAATCGATGGATTTCGGATGGTACAAAATTAAAAAATATTTCTTTTGTAATTTATTAACTTTGGCTATGTGGCTTTATATAGTCTCCGTCCTTGTCCATAAAATAAAAAAAAACAAAATTATTGAAACGCGGTTACGTCTTAAAATATTATTATTTAAATGAGATAAAGTGAAGAAGGGATAAAAGAAGGGAGAAGTGACGTAATGCGTAGTATCCTCGTAGTAGTCTGTGGTGACGTAAGAGCCGCATAGGCTAGCAGCCTAGCATCCTCTAGTATATAGTCAGTAATCTATGCTAGCATCATCAATATCATCGAAACTAGACAGGGATAAAAGTGTTGTACCTAAGATCTCTAAATGCAGTTAGGTATATCATTATATGTGATGTTTTAGAAACTACTATACAGCGTAAGTAATAAAAATATTCTATTATACAACTGATTTAAAACTAATGGCTGTATGATAGAATCCATAATATAAATAGTACAGCTATTAAGACTGTAGGGTCTGTAAGACTCGGTATATCGTTTAGGCTGTATGTCAATAGTCGCCATTTTAGGACCTATAAAAACAAAATTTAAATTGTAATGTGCATTCATATTCACTGATTTAATTATGTTCTTATTATAACCTATACAACCAATATTTACTTACCGTATTTAGTTGTTTGTCCTTATATTATTTCGTTATTTTGCTGGCGCGGCAATTTTTTGATATAAATCATATACAAGTTTATCGTAAACCTAATTTGGCACTTTCATCAACAGTAATCACCGTCAAAACGCAAATTCAATCCGAGTAATGTTAATATGTAATACAATATTTCAATCATTAAATGTCGCCATCATTCAGTAAAGTATATTAAATTAAAGCAAATTAAAATTAAAAAGCCTTTTATTTCCTATAAATTTTACATTACTTATAATCTATGCATGTGTTAGTTTGGTTTATTCTATGTTATTTATTTATTACTCGCTCAATATAGATTTATCTTTATCTAAAGTATATGTACCTATATAATAACACTTATTTAACAATATTTGTATAACTTATTGTTCATGTAAATTTATTATGTAGTATAAGTTTTCATAAATTTACATTTATCTATTTATTTGTATATCTATAACTATTTTTGATAATTATATATTTATTTGTCTAATCTTATTTTTATTTAATCTACCGGAACCCCAGAATGGGTAAAGGCTTCCTCCAGTGAACTTATGTTGTTTTTGAGGGACTTTTTTTATTATAAAATGTATGTTCAATCGTTAGTTGATATTTATGTAGGGCATTGTTTTTCGATCTGTTGATGTATTCATTGGAGGGTTTTGGTCATATTCTTCCACGGTGACCAACTGGATTGGAAGATTATTTCGACTAAATTTTTGTTTGTTCTTTTGTTTAATTGTGGCAACTGTGTGGTAGGAGGGGCGTAATTGTTATATGTTCTCACTTTTATTTTCTCGATTGTTGTTAGTTTTGGTTAGATTTTTGTTGACCAAGAAGTTGAGCATGCTATTAGCTTTTATGACTCCTTCTGAAAAGCTGTTTCAACTAGCGGCTGTTTTGCCAGACTGTTGTGTCTTGTTTTTTTTTTACTAGCTTGAGTGTGTATGTTCGGTTTAGTAAGCGTGATGTTGTCTGGTGACGACGGGAATTTTCTTTTACTGTGGTATTTTGATACAATCAGTTCATCATATTTGAGTATGGCTGTATTTCCTTTTTCTCTCTGAAGTTTCAGTTGCTCCTGTAGCTCCTTCCTTTTTTCAAATACATATTTAGGGTAGTCTTCTTTCATGTAGTATTATGTATATTTTAGCGCACTTTTTTGTTTAAATATTTTAATTTTTATTTCTAGCGTTGTGAAAGTTACTACAGTTGGACGTGGTCACTCTCTTCTTTTTTTACCAGTCTTTTTACCTCCCAAATGTCCCTGTAGGTCAATTTAGTAGATAAATATTGTTCTAGCCATTTAATTATATTCTTTTCAAAACTCTCATATGATGTTTCGTTTTCCTCGATACCAAAAAATACCAAATTTCTTATTCTATAATCTTATTTTTTGTCATTTGTGAACCAATTTTGATGATTCTTTAGGTATTAACACATAAAGTAATAATAATATAAAAAAACGGGTAGACCTACAGGATGACAAAATAGGGATGAAATTTTTAAAGCAAATATATAGACGACATTGAGATTATAATATTCCTTAGTCCACTCAAAAGAGTAATAAGTAGCATTTAAGTTTATCCACCCCAGACGGGGTGGATTATCGGAATACGTATAGGTACTATTTTTTTCCGATCCCCCCCCCCCTCGGGCTGTGTACAGTCTTTTATTAAAACATGATAGTGACTGACCGAAGATTACTTAGTAGACATTAGAATACTTATAAAAATACATACATACTTCTTGTTTAAAGGTCAAAACTGAAATACGTTTAATTGTTCAATTACATATCATTCAATGTGATAATTTTATCTTATGATGAAAGAAATGTTTTACTGCAATTTATTGCAATTATATTTTATTGAAGTATGTATTCAAATTAAATAAATATATTGTTAATTTATATAAATACAGTATTGGAAATAGTACGGTACTTAACAAATTTTAAAATGTCTTTTATTGACAAACTAATTTATATTCGTACAGTATAAACTCAGTAATGAAATTAGTGTTCGCCATTTCCTGGACATATTGCGGAATTTATAAATTACTTATTATCATTAAAACAAGGAAGTTTAATTTGGTGTAAATACAATATGTAATATGATTTTTGTTTGTTTGTGGTTGTTAAAAAATTAATCATCAAAGTATGAATATATTCTCTGTTGAACTTGGGGTGAATAGGCGGAACAACAATCAAAAAGTGAATTCCGATTATCCACCCCAAGGAGTTCGTAATTCATTCTTGGGGCGATGTACCTATACGTTTTTAAAATAAAAATCCCAGAAAATATACAAAACGAAGTTTGTAGGTATATAAAGAGTTATTGTAATATATAATAGCATTATATTAGGTATGGTTACGAATAACCATAATAGAAAAGAGGTTAATTCGATTTTTATCAAATGTATAAGATAAGGTTAAATAAAAACAAAGATCTATAGCAACACGAATCGTTCATTGTAAATTATTTGGTATAAGCCTGATCACTAAGATAGCGTCAGTACACCCGATGGCGCACTTATTTTTTTTATTGTGTTCGTTAAATAAATGTTTTTCTATTCTAAGAATGAAATATTATATTATACTATTTGATTCTTATGGTAATTGTAATAAAATAAGAAACACAAGTTAGGTAGGAAAGAACCTTTCACTACTGAGATTCGTTTTTAAAATGCAAAACGAACGAATCGAATTGAAAGAATTTCAACAAATAAGAAACACGACAACAATATTATGATTGAATATTATTTCTCGATTTATATCTATTTACAAGCAGTAGACTATCCGTATAGTTGCGGCGTGGGAGAATTCATTACCTCATATCACCGCAGAGCTGACTGAAGGAAAAAGTCAAGAGATGGACAACAGCATCCTCCTGATAACTTCTTAATAATAATAAACTGCGGTTATCAACCCGCCTGCCAATTGTAGCAAATATGGCAAACGCATTAGCAACGATACAAAAATGGTCCCAGTCTCCGGTGGTCTCAATATTCATGACTTCAGTGGTGACCGTTGAAACGGCGGGGATGGCGCGCTAATAATCTCCAATGGAGGTACTGTTGCAACCTTTGTCAACTCGACTTGGCATCATTTCATGCACCTACCCTGAGGACTGACGCGAAGAATCCAAAGCTGGAAAAAGAGATAGACAAGTTACGCTAGGATATTATAGGATAATATGACGTACGAAGAGAGAGAGAGAGAGAGAGAGAGAACTCCGTAATCCTCGATTCCGGCAAATTGTTCTAAAGAGGTGTCTGATAATCTTAACAAGTGATCAAGATTTTGATTTGAGGACTAAGATGGAATGCCTCATTTTCAGTAAAAAGGGTCTCCAGTTCTCTACATTCACCATATAAAACATAGCAGTAAGGAGTTGCTATTTTCCGTTGGTATTCAAGATCAATCTATCTATATATCTCGATTAGGAGCCATGAGTTCCTCTAAAACACATTATACGGTATTTTGGGGAGATTTCATTGCAAAACTAGGCACAAGAAAGCACGATGACCTGAAAGTAGGGAAATCTGGAACAGGACAAGACCAAGTCCAAGTAAGTGCCCGCTCCTATTTTTGGGCTGTTCTCATTTGTTTGTTTTTTTGCTACAGCAGCTCATGCTCCTGCTCTGCCATACCTGCCTGCCTGCTGATATAGTAAATTAGGATAATCGCAAGTGTATCGTCCAAAACCGGTCACGTTTTGAACACATTTTTGAATAATACTATTTTTTTACGGATTACATCGCGTATATAAACTTTTTTATATACCCGACGCTTCGAGCATTTTACAGCACCCATGGTCACGGGGGGACTGAGATGTTCAACGTCCAGATGTCATAGTTAACCGCGGTTATCATAGATTAAGATTATTCTATGTTCCGATCTATGCAGTATGAAGTTATAGTAAGACATGCAGTTGTATTGTTTTGGGTTGGGATTTAATTTTATTAATTATAGGATCCCAAGCAGATGGTAGCACCCAGCCATCTTGTCTATTGAAATTAGGGTGTTTTTTGATTTCAATAGCCTCGTGAATCATCCTTGGAAGTAATCGTTGTTTTTTAGCGAGGATTTGTGGCCTATCAAATCTGATGTATTGACGGGGGCGATCCTTTACGTGTTCACAGACTGTAGACTTTCCAGAGCGTCGACTCTTCACATTAGCTATACGTTCTTTAATGCGGATTTAATTGATCTTTTAGTTTGTCTAGACCACATTCACAACCAAGCTTGTACACTCCTGCATCTTGCAGAGGGACATTACACTTGACTGATGGTAAAAACTGACCAATCTTCTTCGGTGGCTTGAAGTACGTTTTAATGGAAGCGCGCTTCAAGATGTAGCCAATCTTGTCAGTGAGAAGTGACAGTAGCCTAATGGCAGGGCGCGGACCGCGAACTCAAAAAGGTCGTGGGTGGCGTGAACCACTCTTAACACAAGCAATTTAAGCTTAGCGCGAGTGGTTAAGGGGAATATTAGTAATGTTTATAGCATTCTTAATATTCCTTAAAAAAAGAATAAATAAAGATAAAGTGACTCCTCTGACATATGGCAGTACAGCAGGTACACGCTCGACTGTGGCCGAATTCACTTGTTCACTGTGAAGTAGGCGCGAGACCCGAAGCTTGTTGTCATGCAACACTTGCTTGATATGTTGGAGCTCGGCAGCCAGGTGTTTACTGTCACAGATCCCTCGTGCTCTCTGAAACAAAGATTTACCCACGATAGCTCACTGTGAAGGATGGTAGTGAGAATCACCGTTTAAATATCTATCTGTATGGGTCTTTTTTCTATAGACAGTGTGGCTCAAGGTGCTATCAGGATTCCAAATTACTAACACATCTTGAAAAGCTAAAGAATTGTTTGCCTGTATCTCAATTGGGAACTGAATTTTAGAATTTATAGAGTTAAGTAAGTAAGTATAGAGTTAAGTTAGAGTTAGTAGTAGAAGTAAGTGTCGTCTACGTACCGCTTGTAGAATCTCGGATTTATTGGAAAAGTAAGCAGGGCTTTCTCCTCCGTCTTCCATGAATATGTCAGCGACAATGGGAGATACAGGTGAGCCCATCGCCACACGATCTACTTGCTTGTAGAACTTCTCATGGCATGTTGTTTTCTTCCAGCCTTCTAGTTACAATAGAGATAATGATTTCTTATATTTACGCGAACACTACACATTGATTAAAACTTCGGCTAAACTTTAGAACCGGCTTCACTCGGTCACTGTGACGTAGGCGCGGGACCCGAAGCTTGTTGTCGTGCAGAAACTGCTTGACGTGCTGCAGCTCGGCGGCCAGGTGTTTGCTGTCACAGATCCCTCGTGTCGTTTGTTACAGAGAGCACGAGGTGACCGAGACAATAATTAAAAAAGCTGAAGGTACTCCGTGTTAACTTTGACATCGGGACGTCAGTCACCTCAGTCCCCCGTGACCATGGGTGCTGAAAAGCACTCGAAACGTCGGGTATATAAAAAAGTTAATATACGCGACATAATCCGTAAAAAACCTAGTATTATTTAAATGTGTAGTGTTCACGTAAATATAAGAAATCATTACATATATACAGTTCACTTTCGAAATGGTTCGGGGCCATTATTCCCGGAATCGAACCTAGGACCCTGTGGTCACACCATTTTGAGGGTTCTTCGCTCCGGATTCGAAGGGCAACCTAGTCACCCTAACGATTTTGTGACCTTCCGTTTCCGGATTCGAAACCTAACGCCGCATCATTTCGTGACCCTTCATTCGCGATTCAAAATTAGCAACCATTAGCGCCACCACCATCAACTTCCTAATTCCGGGCTTAATACTAAGAAATTCTCGACAAAAAATTAAATAACACGTTTTTTATGGACAAATGGGGTAGTCACAAAGGACGGTCCTGAACAACCTGCACTCAACAACTTACTTCATCACTGACAAAGTCGCCACTCAATTTTTTTATGGGATAGGGTAACAAACGAGCACACAGTCCACCTGATGGTAAGTGGTTGCTGTGGTTCATAGACATCTACATCCATCCTTGATTACGAATCAAAATGCAAATGTGTTGTCACCCGTGAGGACCAAGATGGAATGACTTGTTGTCAGTAAAAATGGTCTCCAGTTCTCTACACTCACCATACGAAACACTGCAGCTTTAAGCTACTATTTTACGTTGGTATTCTGTGAGAGCGTGGTCCTTCCCCGGTCGAGCCGACCCATTAGTGCTACAATTATACTATTAATGTAACTGCAGCATGGCTCTACCACGTGATAAATATGCTGACAGGCCACCCTACACTTTTCTTAACTGTACGAAGCTGTCGTTTGAGAACCTTTTTTTATCCATCAGTTGTCGGTTCTTCAAGCTATATTGCTGCCATTCACTTCAGCTTACTTATGCGTTAGCCTATCGCGGTTACTTGGGTTATATTGTAGATATCCTCATTTCGAAGTCTATCACGCAGAGAAACTCCTAACATAGCTCTCCTCATAACTTGTTATTGAATTGAATACCATCTGATGGTAAGTTCTGAAGACACAGATTGTAATGTGCACTGGCACAACATAACTACAAACTTTTCATTGTTGATTATCGAGCATTGCTATTGGCTTTCGTAACAATACCATATGTGACACCTCATCATATTTATAGTAAATTGGGTAATATACCATGCAAAAAAATAGCTTCTTAAAATAAACTTATATTTTTAAATTATAATAACATGTATACTGATTCAATTATATAACTAAATGCTTGACTAGCTTAATAATTTAAAAAAGATAGTTATCCTAATAAAAAGTTGTTAATTTTCTTGTATAAGAAGTCTGTTCAAATAATCATTTTCATTTTTTCATCTTCTTCGTTATTACTTAGCTTTTCCTCGTTCCTAAATCTTCCGTAATTGAAATAATCTTCAATCTCCTGCAAAGTTCTGTCTTTTGTCTCGGGCAGTATAAAATAAAGCGCCACTAGACTTAAACCCATAGCTGATCCGAATGCAGTAAATGTACCATAAACTTTGACACTTTGGAGTAAATATGGTGTAATTTGGAGTACTACCACAAAGGTGAGGGACATTGTAAGACCTGCAACAGCTGATCCAGAGCCTCTGTGAGCTAATGGTAACACTTCACCTAATAAAGCTAGAGGAATTGGTGTACAACCCAAATTGGCCAATATAAAGTACAATACGAACAATGATATTGGTATCCAAGTATAGTTGTTAGAAATTATTGCTTTAGATACTAGATAAAGGTATGTGCATACACTAAATAATATAAACAAAGCAGAAAATCCAGAAACAAATAGAAGAGTGCGACGCTTACAAATTTTGACCAATACCGAGAAAAATATAGCACTGATCGTTATAATTATATCTAAAGCTAATGTATAATAAAATGATTGAGAATTATCCCTTGTCACTTCAACAATAATTTGTAACGCATATGCGGGAAGAATGTGCCGACCGCAAGTTTCAAGTAGCAGCCCGCTAAACATTATTATGACTACTGGTTTCACGAAATCTTTCCTCGTAAATTTCTTTAAAAATTGAACAACTTTCTCGTTGAAACTGCTGTTATTTATATCAGCTGGCTTATCCTTCTGAGCTTTGATTAGTTCATATAATTCTTTTTCAGCTTCTTCACTACGCCCTCTTAACCAATAAAACGCGTTTTTACTTTTCTCGAATTGTTTTCTTGAAACTAACCATGCAGGACTTTCGGGCCAAGTAAAAATTATGACGAGGGAAATAATATACGGGAATAGTGATAGTAATGCGACAGTTCTCCAGTGATAAAAATTTCCCAAGATGTGAATCATCATACCCCCGAAGCAAACGCTGGCTGTTTTCAAATTCAAGTAAGTGCCTCTATTTTTAGGACTTGAATATTCTCCAATAACCACTGCTCCTAGACAAACTGAAGCACCACCCGTAAACCCAGTGAATAATCTTCCTATAATTAGTGAAGTTACGCTGGCACCTAAGTAAATTAATAGCCAACCCAAAATGCCAGGTATTATGATTATTGCGTGCGCCATCTTCCTACCTCTCCAATCCATGAGGATAGAGGATATAAGGAAGCCAGGGATTGCGGCTAGTCCAACCACTGAACCTGAAATTTAGAATGAGTTATTCATAATAATACTTTTAAAACTAGTTAAATATAACGTACCATCTGAAAATGAAACGAACTTTTTAGATTTCTTATGTAAGTATGTAGAATTTGAGTTTAGCTTTTCAAAAGGCTTTTTAAAATTTTAATTGCTGACTTAACACGTGCTCTGCGGCGCAAAAAAACTTCTTGAGGAAACCTGCATGTTTGAGAAATAATACAATTAGGAAACATGTGGAATAATACATTCAGCACTGGAGCAACGCAGTGGACTAACTGATTCATTATCCTCTCATTTCAGTGGGACATAATATGTAGGCTGTACCGTTTTGTCAGAGCTTGTTCAGTTTATGAGTAAGATATACCCCCTTTTAATAGTAAACCAGGAAAGGCTTACATCCCCCTTTCAATTATCCTTAAGCCTTGTGAAGATATCATAATGAAAGGTATTTATACCTAGCCAAGATGCTGTATTCAAATCTACTTTTATGTCGGAGTCTGCGGCCCGGATTCCTGGCAGCAGACTGGAAGGGTAGCTTAACATCATGCCTTGAGCTAACATGTTGATGAGGACTGCCGATATTGCGCATGTCTGGAACAAATCAATAAAAAGTAAATATTTCTCCACCACCATCCACAAATCAAAAATTTTGTTTAGATATTTATTGATCAATGAAATAAAGTATTTTATGAAAAGTCATTTTAAATTTGCTGGTGTTTGTGGAAGTGAGAATCATAAGGGTACGAATTCAATTAAGTACTAGAGAACCTGGCCTAGTACTCGTTTACTAGTGTTCTAATTTGATTTACTTTTAACAGGTACTAAAATACAGAAATTACCAAAAAAGAGCCGACTCGCCTCGTGACTAAATCACAGACACAACCTCTACGAATTTTGGTGGGAAAATTTTGATCTTATTTTAACGTTTGAAGTGGATGTTGTTATGTTTAAGTGATGCGATTTTGTGTATTAAATGCCTGCGCATGTGAACTCTTATGCCCTTTTCCTACATTCTAGAAATGTTTCGTTTTCGGATTAGGTAAATTATAAAGATATTCGCAGTTGGAAGATCCATTAAACAAACATGACTAATTTTAAAAACTTGAAAACAAGATTATACAATCAGTGCGTGTTGCCAGTTATGACAAATGGATCTGGGATGTGGTCGTTCACTGCTGTGATGAATGTATGAGGAATCATAGAACGTTTTTAAATAAGGGGCTTGATGCTGCTAGATAAGGATGACAACTGGATGAGCAAGCTCCTTACAACAACGTTTCGAGACTATCAGGCTTGCTACTTCCAGTTCATGTAAGTCCAATACCTTTTGACGTTACCAGGAGTGATTTCAACTATTGTTAAAAGAGTTTCAGTAGAGTGTATTTGTAATGTTGGGAGATTCGGGGAATAAATAATACGTCCAGTGGTCTCTACTGTAGGTTATTATATCTAAGAGACACTGAGACATAGAGATTAATATAAGAGACATTGAGTTTGTATTAACTAACTCAATGTCTCTTAATCTAATGTACATATATATGTGCATACAAGGTTCTGACGAAACCATCACGCCCAGATCTGGACTGTTGATATCTATTATCACCTACGATGGTTTTAATAGGTACACACACCGCAATGACACTATAGAATATCTAAACATCTAGGTTAATATTATTGGTTACAAATAGACTGCCAGTCGACTTTTAGAAGAGTAGGTATCACTAATTTTGTTGTATTCAATACTGCGCGTTGCGCAGGATGCAGCTTCAAGTCGCCTCCGATACAACGCTTGACAACGAGAGCAGGTTGGTGCGCATCTTTGGGCAGCAACGATAGCGGCTGTGCTCGCACCACCCACACACACCCTACACAGAGCAACCACAATGCTAATCACTAAGTCAAGACCTTGACTATTGATATTTAAAATACCCTTATGCTGCGATCAATCCGTAAAGCAAGTAAATGAGCAGATAAGTAGTTCGTAAATTTTAAATTGAAAGACGGGTTTTGTAATTCATAACCCGAGTTGTTGCTTTATACGCTCCATATGACAACAGGTATGTTATAATCACTGAATAAAATAATCGACACATAATATGATCAGATAAGTCAACACAAAAATAATCATAGTATATACTGTGAGCAGACCTTATTTAGTGGGAAGTAAGAACAAAAAATAATAAATAAATTGTGTCGGATAACTTTCTCATCGGTTTATGAGAGTGAGGAGAGAATAGAGAGTGCACCAGTGTTTGCGCACACACTCGTACTCTATAATCCTGCCCTGCGCAAATGGTTAGTCCTCGTGGAGGAGATTATTATTATTATTACATAAACTAAGTTTTTATTATCTCATTACTTGTCTATCTTTTGTTTTTTGATAAAAAGAGAAGCAGAGCAACTTTAGGCTTATTTTATGAGTAAGACCAATTAGAAGGAAACTGGGTGAAATACGTATGAAAAGTTTGTTATAATAATATCTAATTAGTTTGTCCTGCCGCCGTGTAATGCCAGCGTAAGTATTATTTTAACAGTAGTGGAGCCACGGGGCAACTTTTGCTAACGCAAGGATGGGCCGGCTCGAACCGGGATGCTATACCACGACCTCTCGGAATACCGAGCGGAGGTACAGATAGCGGAGTTAAATAAAACAGTAGAGACTGTGATGCTCGATGATTTTATCGCCCACCACGCTGAATGGCTTGGTTCCCTCTTAACCGATCATCCGGGTAGATCTGTTTATGACTTTGCCTTGGCATATGGTCTGTCACAACTGGTCACTTCACCTACGTGGATCCCAGATGTGAAGTATCATGAACCTTCCCTGTTGGACCTTCCGATGACCAATAAATAGATTCTAAACTTTGAATTATATGGTGTTTTTCGTTTTTCGGTGACTGCCTGGACGTGATACAAGATAATTTTTTTATTATTAAACTGCTCAAGTTCTCTTCTCTACCTCTAATTTTATTAAAGGTATTTTGTTAAGGCTGTCCAAAGGAACTTTCGTCAACTATCTTAATTTTTGGTACAAATCAAATAAATAAATTCCAAAAATAGTACTTTGAATTATTTGGTACCTTTCGTTTTTCGTTGACGGGCTGGACGTGATTAAAAGATTTTAAACTGCTCAAGCACTCTTCTCTACTTCTAATTTTATTAATATGTTTTACCAAAGATTTCCAAGGTAACTTCTTTTGTGCGGCTGAAGGCTCAGTGTACAAAGCCCAAAAAGCGACCCTGGACGTCAATAATTAGAGTGAGCCTGATCGAGTCCATCCTATTGTGCTGAAGACGGGTGCTCTGGAGTTAGCGCCGGTTCTAACGCGTTTTTTTTGGTACTCCTATCTCCTACTACCTGGTCACTAATCAGCTATTTCTAATTCTAATCTTCTAATTTACCTGACTCATAGATGAGCGGTAACAGTAGAGTCCAAGATAACGACCAAAGCGATAGGCCTTGACTGTTATTTTGGGCATAGCGAAGGCCTTCGATGGACTTTGGCAAAAATCGCTTCCTGAGATGCTTCATTCCTATGGCCTTTCCGAGAAATTGCGCAACGTAGCAATATACAAGATATTGTAAATTAGTCAAATATCTCATCAAACAAATTGTACAAGTCGTCTGTGGGAAGAGAACAGAGTGCATAGAAAAAAGACAAGAACGGCTTTTATCAGAGATCTCCAATAAAAACCTACAGGCTATTTTCAGAAAGCTGCCTCCAAGTGCAGAACACCTTTTTAAGTGCAATAATTTACTACCAGGTATACTAGGTTGATCAACAAGTTTTCGGTATAGGACACTTATCACTGAGTCATAGAAATGCGTTCCATTTTTTTTTCGAATTTAAATTCGATAGTGGCCAAAGCAAAAAAAAAATGATTAAAAACTATACCCAATTTTTGTTCAAACAACATTTAGCGAGAATTTGATTTGTATGCAAAATGGAGAAATTCGAACTTCGTGCGGTTATAAAATATTTCTACAAAAAGTGTTTTTGTAGAATTATTGTCTACTTTAGCAGATAATGCTCCAACTTATTCTACAGAGGCATGCTGGTGCGCTGAATTAAAACGCGGCAGAACCGCCAGGACCTGATTTACCCACAGGCTAACGAGGCTGGAGTCTAGGGCGCATTGTTCGAAGGGGTGCTGAGCTTGCCTTTGCAAGCACTGCTTATGTTGGTTCTTAATAAATAATAGTAATAATTTCTTTATCTTTCGTATAAAATAAATCACTTGCAAACAGTTAGTAATAGATTGCAAAAAAATACTGATTTATTTGATACCTTCCGTCCTTCGTTGACTGACTGAACGTGATTCAAAGATTTTAATCTGCTCAAGCACTCTTTTCTACTTCTAATTTTATTAAGGTGTTCAAAGCCAAGGCTGTTCAAGAAAATTTATGTTAGCCATCTGTTCCATCTCTGCACAGGGAGAACGATTCACTAAGACATGTCGCAAATCAGTGTGCAAAGGGCTTTTCTCTATGGACGTCAATAAGTCGAGTGGGCCTGATAGAGTCCCTCCTATTGTGCATCGGTTCTAACGCGTCTTTTTATGTACTTTTACTCCCTAGGCGTAATCCCGTACTTATGAAACACAACTTTAGTGCACCTCATTCGTAAAAAGGCGACTGCTTGGACCCTTCCAACTACCGGATGATCATCATCCATCCTTGTTCTTCAAAATAATGTAATCCATTATAAGCTGCCAGCTCATAAGCTATAATGGCTACCAGCTTATTCTCATCTTCTATAGGTTTGGCACACAATAGCGAAGGCCTTCAATGGGTTTGGCACAAAACTATTCTTTAGAAGTAGCCTTCCAGAGAAATGACGCAATTGGATCATCAGTTTTCTTGCAGATTGGATCATCAAGGTCATAGTAGACGATGCATACTCCGACTCCGAGCTAACAGCCTCGGTGTCGGAGTATGCTAGTGCTTCACAAGGCTGCGTGCTATATATAAATTATATGTTGCTGTTACTGGTTGCAAAACTGATGATGCTTTTTAATCAGCCATGCTAATATTTCTCGGGAACACGTCGTTGAGTATCAGAACAAACTTTTGTCCGAAATTGAGTTTATTCTCGGATTCAGGACGACTCTAGTCCAGTTTAAGCTCTAGAAAATACGCGTTTACCACTAAAAAGAACCCCTTTGTCGTATCTCTTCAAATTAAGAGCACTCCAAATGCTGTCTAAGCCAACTTTTGAATCCTCGACACCAACATATTGCACCACATATAAAAAGGGCAGCCGTGATGACCCTGCCAACTGTCACTACTATATTTCGCCAAAATCGATTAACTGGGAACCTTTTAACGTAGGCCACTTATGTCACCTACGCATGGGGCGAAGCGCTCGAGAACAGTTTGGAAGCATTTAATGTTTCTTGTGCGTATTGTAAGTTATGCTCGTTGCATCTATGAGTATGATGATATGAGACGACAGCACAGTATTGAAGAGCTACTAGCCGAATGCTTGGGCCAGTTGGGATCAAATTCAGTCCGAAAGAGAAGCTATGGTTGAGCGTGCATTAAAATTTAATTAAATAGATAGCTAAAACCTAACCAGATGGAAGCCCTCGGCACAGGAGACCAAACGGCCGAGTTTAAGAGGGAAAGGGTAGAAATAGGCAAACAAAAACTCAATGTACAGACTTTTCCTCCTTCTGTGAGACAGTTTATGGTCGAGACCAATGTTCGGTAGTGGACTTTTAATAGGCTGCAATGACTGATGATTAATTTAATTTTAAATAAAAAGTCAGCCTAGGACAATTAAACAACAGGGAAATATTTGTCTATCTATATCTATTTAAGTAATAAAACTGTAACGATATTATCTGTGTATATTGATTATAACTGTGTATTGACCACAGGTGAACAGGAGTTCTACCAATTGAAATCTTAGAAGTTCAGGCGGACTATCTACATAGAAGTCACTTGCAAATAGTAATAATAAATCCTTATTTACCTGCTTAGCGACCGGCGACACCATATTGTACCTTCGTTGAAATAGTATCCAAGAACAATAAAATTAAAGCACACTTCATGAACACAAGATTTAGACTAAAATATGTAAACACCAACGAATAGTTTAGTTTTATTGTATTAAATAAAGATTAGACTATCAGTTTTTGTGTTTTATTTCCGCTTCTGATGCTCCAGTAGAAAATTGTTATTAGTCTACTAGCTTTTTCCCGCGGCTTCACACTTTTGGTTGTACCTTGCAATGCTGGAGTAGAAACATAGTTATAGTAGTTTATTTACGTAGCTTTAGTGATATAGGATTTTGTGTAGTGGTCTGTTACAAAGTACAGTCCTAAGCCATATCTGGTCAAAACTGGAGTTGTTAACCCGTCTGCCAAGCATAACAAACAACAACAACTATGGCGATGACCCCCCCCCCCCCCTATTAGCAAGGATATTGAGAAATTATCTATTAGTGTTACCTGCACAGCACACACAGTCTATTTATAGAAATAAGAGTGAAAAACGAGCACACAATCCACCTTACACTAAATGGATGCTGTGGCCCATAGACACCTACATATAATCTCAACTAAGAATCAAAATGCAGATACAGACCTGAGAACCGTTATGAAATGCCTCGTTACCGGTAATTTACCACTTCTATAGTATTGTTGCGCGCTATAATTAGCGCCTGGTATATGGCGGCTGATTATTAGGGCCATCTGGTATCAAGCAGCAAAAATAGGAGCGTCAAGATCTTTCTAGAACTCTCCCACTAGCGCCATTAGTATCGAATGGAAGAACTAAGCTTTCTAGAAAGCCTGGGGAAAGAAAGAAAGTGTGGGGCTCCGAGCCTGGTCGGTCGAGGCTGGTATTTGCTGGAATATTCTGGATGTTTCGGTGGAAAAAGCCTATATAAAGCCGTCGAAAGCCGCGATCTCAAGATTTCGGGAACAGCACCGCCCAGTAGCAACAGGGAAACGAGTAAAAGCCAGAACTGCGGGGCGGGTGCTGGCTGATGTTAAAAGAGCCCCAAGGATCTCGATCTCACAAACCCATGATGGTAACAGTCTAATTATCAAGAGCGGGGTCAACGGAATGCCGTGTAAACTGACCATAGACACTGGAGCCTCTCGCACGGTTGTTAGTTCCCAACTTATAAGTTGTAAGTCAGTTCCTTGGGGACTCCGCATACAACCGAGAACGCATTAATTTGGTAACAGCCACCGGTCAGCGTATACCCGTCCATGGAGAGAAGGAGATAGAGTTGAATCTAGGCAACATGATCTACCTGCATAATGTCATCGTGGCTGATATAATGGATGACTGCATCCTGGGCCTAGACTTCATGAGGAAGAATTGTTGTGAGATTGACGTTAAGCAAGGTGTTTTGAAATGTAGACAGGAGGAACTTTTCATGGAAGGGGCGTTACTGGGGAACGTGTACAGCCTTGTTCTTTCGCCGAGATCGGTAACGATTTTGCCGGTTAGTCTTCCTCGGAATACTGGGTAAGCTCATCGTTGTGTACTCGTGGAAGGGTTAGACAATAACCTTCCATGTAAAGTGGCTCGAAACTTGGTCAGAACCACTTACATCTCAGGAGGATGTGTGCTGAACTTTGTGACCAGGAACAGATTATAGAAAAAGGCACATTGGTTGGTACTTGTGAGGAAGTAGATTAGTTGCGTCGGTGCCAATCTATCGACTGGGACCCCCAGCAAGGATTCACAAACGAGAGTGACCACATTTTTAGAAGACTGCCGCAGCGTTCTCTCTCCGAATGAAATGGTCAAGGCGAGGAAGTTGTTACTCAAGTATGCCGATGTATTCTCGTCAAACGATGCTGACATAGGGGAAGACCGGCTTAGTTCAACACAAAATACACACAGGAGAAGACTTGCCTATCCGCCAGCGGCCAAGAAGATTGCCGGTAGCACGTGAAAAGGAAGTGGAAACCATGATTGAGGGAATGGTGAAGGATGGTATTATTGAATCTTCCTCTAGTCCATGGTGTTGCACCGCGGTGCTGGTAAAGAAGAAGGATGACAGCATGCGGTTTTGTGTTGACTACCGCCGTCTGAATGACGTTACATAGAAGGACAGCTATCCCTTGCCAAGAATTGATAACACGCTGGACATGCTTACAGGAGGAAAGTGGTTTAGCACGCTGAATCTAAAAAGTGGCTACTGGCAAGTTGAAATTGACCCTTAGGACAAGGAGAAAACCGCGTTCTCGATGAGAAAGGGTTTGTAGCAACTTAAAGTAATGCCGTTTGGATTGTGCAATCCTCCAGCAACGTTTGAAAGGTTGATGGAACTAGAACTTACCGGACTAATTGGCAATGCCTGTCTAGTCTACTTGCATGACATCATCTTCGTAGACCGTACGTTTGAGGAACACCTTCAACCTGGAACACGTGCTCATGAAGGTTCAGAGTGCTAACCTCAAGTTGAGTCCGCAGAAATGTTCACTATTCAAACGGCATAATGAAATAAGAAAACATTCGCTTCACACAACACAAAATTCGCTTGCCAAGCGTGGCAACTGTGGCAAATATCTCCCTACGAGGCAAAAGAAGATCTTTATCCAGCAGTGGAGTTTTATTAGACTGTAACGGTAACAGTTATTGCTGTATTTTCACGAATTTCAAACATTTCGTGATGGTGACAGTGGCAGAAGTTTTACGTAAGTTTCGTTTTTTCGCCTAAACAATGCCTTGGTAAAACTTTTTCCATATCCTAATTTACTCAATATCCAAGTGGCTACTGCAGCCTACTTCAAATGCGTCAGATATCCTACAGATGCGTCACATCCGAAAATTAAGATGGAATGCCTCCAGGCCTGTAATTATACTGGCTTTAGGCATTTCAGACCGGATCACATCAGTGCAAGTAAGAGTCCAGTAACAATAAGCCTCCCAAATCAAAATTCCAAATATTTAAGTGAAAAACTACAATACCGAGCAAAATCATAACTTCAGTATTAATCAGATTCAAGGTGACAAAATTGTTAGGTTTAGACGAACAGACAGATTATATTATTAAAATGGTTCTTTGGCATCTTATCTTAAGTTTATAAGCCTCTGCTGTAATATATTTCATTAATCAATAGACAGAGATAACATCGTTAGTTTTATAACATATATAGATAGACAAATCTTTCCCTGTTGTTTAATTGACCTTGTCCCACATTTTATTTAAAATTAAATTAATCATCATTCATTGCAGCCTATCAAAAGTTCACAACTGAACATATGTCTAGGCCGTAAACTGCCTCACAAAAGCCGGAAAACTCGGTACATTCAGTTTTTCTTTGCGAAAATTTGCTAGGCAGGCTAAATATAAGTCTCTCGGGTCATATAAGGCGACTGTGACTCAGTGGCGGACTACTCCGGGCTCAAATGCAGAAGGCGGTGTTCCTCGATACCGTCCGTATTGTTTGCCTTTTTTTATCTTTTTCCCCTTAACTTTGGCTGTTTGATCTCCTCTACCGAGGGCTTCCATCTGGTTAGGTTTTAGCTATTTATTTAATTATATTTTATTACACGCTCAACCATAGCTTCTCTTTCGGACTGGATTTGATCCCAACTGACCCAAGCATTCGGCTAGTACCTCTTCACTATTGCTATCTTCTGCATAAATATGACAACATAAACATGATGTCGGGAGTAACCATAACATTAATATGCACCAGGACGAAAGCTGTGGAGAGAACAGACCCCTGAGGAACTCTAGCATTTGACGCGATAGGATTCAACGAGCTGCCATCGACGACAACATGTAGAGATCGTTCAATCAGAAAGTCCCTTACCCAGTCAATCGGGCCAAGGGATAATCCGTAAGCTAGCAGCTTGCCCAAAACGCTAGCGTGCTAAGCCCCGTCATAGGCCTTAGAGACATCAGAGGAAGTAGCAAGTGCTTCCACACAGTTCTCGAGGGCTTCGCCCCATATGTAGGTAAGTGGCATACGCTAGAAGGTTACTAGTTGATCAATTTCGGCGAAACATAGTAGCGATAGTTGGCTGAGTTAGCACGACTGCCCTTTTTATATGTGGTGCAATATGTCGATGCCTAGGATTCCAATGTTAACTGAGGCAGCATGGGGGACTGCCCTATATTTGAGAAGATACGACAAAGGGATTTTTTTTAGGTGGTAAACGCGTATGTTCTGAAGTTTGAACTGGACTAGAGTCGTCCCCAATCCGAGATTTTGCTTATTAAATACTCAATTTCGGACAACAAGTTTGTTCCGATACTCGATGGCTTAAGATAAGCTTAAGATAAGAGGGCAAAGAACCATTTTAATAATATCATCTGTCTGTTCGTCTAAACCTAACAATTTTGTCACCTTGAATCTGAATAATACTGAAGTTATGATTTTGCTCGGTATTGTAGTTTTTCACTTAAATATTTGGAATTTTGATTTGGGAGGCTTATTGTTACTGGACTCTTACTTGCACTGATGTGATCCGGTCTAAAGTGCCTAAAGCCAGTATAATTACAGGCCTGGAGGCATTCCATCTTAATTTTCGGATGTGACGCATCTGTAGGATATCTGACGCATTTGAAGTAGGCTGCAGTAGCCACTTGGATATTGAGTAAATTAGGATATGGAAAAAGTTTTACCAAGGCATTGTTTAGGCGAAAAAACGAAACTTACGTAAAACTTCTGCCACTGTCACCATCACGAAATGTTTGAAATTCGTGAAAATACAACAATAACCGTTACCGTTACAGCCTAATAAAACTCCACTGCTGGATAAAGATCTTCTTTTGCCTCGTAGGGAGATATTTGCCATAGTTGCCACGCTTGGCAAGCGAATTTTGTGTTGTGTGAAGCGAATGTTTTCCTATTTCATTGTGCCGTTTGAATAGTGAACATTTCTGAGGACTCAACTTGAGGTTAGCACTCTGAACCTTCATGAGCACGTGTTCTAGGTTGAAGGTGTTCCTCAAACGTACGGTCTACGAAGATGATGTCATCCAAGTAGACTAGACAGGCATTGCCAATTAGTCCGGTAAGTTCTAGTTCCATCAACCTTTCAAACGTTGCTGGAGGATTGCACAATCCAAACGGCATTAATTTAAGTTGCTGCAAACCCTTTCTCATCGAGAACGGGGTTTTCTCCTTGTCCTAAGGGTCAATTTGAACTTGCCAGTAGCCACTAACACACACACACACACACAGCGGCAACAAATACTACGCCGAAGTCGGCATACCCGAGCCAGTCGCACTTCAAGCTGTCTGTGACGTGCACGTGTTGAATGTTTTATTAAATTTTGGGCATAATCCGAAGTAAAATGCCAGTATGCGTAGTGAAACTGTGTAAGAATAATACTACAAGAAATAAGAAAGACACTGGGATCACATATCATCAGTAAGTATCGTATAATTTCGAAATTTCAACATAAAATAACATGAACCCTAAACGCCATTCAGTGTTGCCGCGTATACAAGAGTCAAGTTCCCCGTGGTTGAGATTTTCGTATGTGAATTTATTGTTTTTGTATTTTAACAAATAACATATTGCATTTATCTAACCTAGTTATTGTATAGTTAACCTAGTTCTATAAATTCTTTAGGACCGGTTGTTCAATCCTCAGATAAAAAGTCTGTCGTTAAATAACTACTACCACCAACCTGGGTTTGGGTACTCTCTGGGATACTCTGGTTACTGTAAAAAATTAAAGCGCGTGGGTATTATTAGGTTCAGCACGTGGTAGTTTTTTTTTGTAATCTGACCTAGTTCACAAAACTAACCTTTGAGATGAAATTTGGGTGAGTTGTTGTGCGCACGCCGGGGAAGATTTCTAAATTAAATAATTTGGTCAAGCGTGTGTTTCCGTACAAAATGTTACCAAATTCAGTTCAGTGGTTGAGTTGTGAAAACGTTACAGACAGAGTTGCTTTTATAATGATTAAGTATATGTGTAATGCAGTTATTATTCATCATCATCATCTGCCTAGCCTTTTCCCAACCATGTTGGGGTCGGCTTCCAGTCTAACCGGATGCAGCTGAATAGCAGTACAGTACATGGAACATGTACATGTACAGTACATGAATACAGTACATGGAGCGACTGCCTATCTGACCTCCACAACCCAGTTACTGGGTAATACGATACCCCTTTAGTAAGACTGGTTGTCAGACTTTCGGGCTTCTGACGACCCGTAACGACTGTCAAAGATCCACGAATGCAGTCATTATTTTCATCGTATTGTGTTTGCTTGGTACAGATTTCCTGCTGATCCTGTCATTTGTGACCGTTGGACTGCTAAAGTACGACTTAGTCGAGAAGAAAGTTGGTGGAACCCAAGAGAACGCAGTGTTATATATTCCAATCATTTCAATGAGAGCGACTTGTACTTTACAAAAGGTGGTTTAAAAAGATTGTGTAAGGGAGCTGTACCACAGAACGCGTTGTTTTTATCTTCGACACTACCGGACAACATTTCTCACAAAAGTACGGTGACTGCAGAACCAAGCACTGCTCCAGTTGTCAATTCTAACAACAGTGCAGTAACTGCAGAACCAAGCACACCAGCTCCAGTTGTCAATTCTAACAGCACTGTGCTAACTGTAGAATCTAGCACATCAATTTCAGCTGTCGAAGGAATCATTCTAACTACTGGTAATGAAACTCCACCACTAGATAACTTTTCCGACATTGATTATATTTTTGATACACCGAGAAAGATAAAACTTAAAAAGGAGCTTTACAAGAAAACTATTTTACAATCAAAACATGGGAGAATAATTAAAATCTTGCGTGAAAAGACTCGTCGATTAAAAAAAGCTAACTGTAATTTAAAAAGTATCATCAAATCTTTAAAGCAAGAACGGTTCATTGATAATGATATATATAATATTCTCAGTAAAAATGTTGTCGCAGCAGATTTGTTCAATAACATATATAAGAAGTATAAAAATGAAAAGAAAATCTTGCCGAAATATACTAACGAACTCAAGAAATTCTGTTTAACTTTGAACTTTTACTCTCCATCTGAATATAATTACGTGAAAAGTAAATTTAGCACATGTTTGCCACATGCCAAAACATTAGGCAAATGGTATCGCAACATCGATGGTGTTTCAGGTTTTACTGAAGAAGCGTTCATGTTATTAAAACTAAAAGCTGATAACGGCAATGTTATTTGCGCGCTGATAGCTGATGAAATGACTTTACGCCAACAAAGTATGTGGGACAGCAATCAAAATCACGGTTATGTTGATATGGGTACTGGTGTAAATAACACTTCTGTATTAGCATCAGAGGCATATGTGTTTTTATTGGTTTGCTTAACTGACCACTGGAAACTGCCTGTAGGGTACTTTTTAGTGCATGGCCTAACAGGATCCCAAAAAGCGAACTTAATATCGCTATGTTTAAGTAAATGCCATGAAGTGGGTGTACGTGTCGTATCAATTACGTTCGATGGACATCCTTCGAATATCTCCGCGATTGAAATATTAGGTTGTCGAATAAAGGATCCCAATAATTTGAAGACTACGTTCAAACATCCTTCTTCAAATGACGAAGTGGCTGTTTTCCTGCTCATATGTTTAAATTGATCAGAAATCGTTTCGAAAGTAAAAAGACTTTTCTAGATGACGAAGAAAATGAAATTGATTGGAGTTTTCTAGAAAAACTAAACGAGTTGCAAGATAAGGAAGGCCTCCAATTAGCTAATAAAATAACGAAACATCATTTAGAGTTTCGTAATAATGTAATGAAAGTAAAGTTTGCTTCCCAATTGTTAAGCAGAAGCGTTGCAATCGCTCTGAAATTCTGTAGAGAAGATTTATATTTACCCGAATTCAAAAGAAGTGAAGCAACAGAGAAGTTCATTTTATTATGCAATAATTTATTTGATATATTCAATGCCAGAGATTTGAAGCAACATGGATTTAGTCATCCCATATATAATGGAAATAAAGATAATATTCTTAATTATTTAGAACTTGCGAAACAATATATTATAAACTTAAATATAAAATCCTCCAGAAAACGTTCTTTTAAAAAACACAACCAGCAAAAGAAATTCATTATTAAAAGCTTTAAGCCTGTTTTAAGTACTCAAGCAAATACTGGAATTAAACTGGAAAAATTTTAGGAACGTTAGTGTGTATTGAAAGTCTCAAACACATAACTAATCTCTTAGATAAGAGTTTATTAAAATTCATTTCATCCTACAAGTTGACTCAGGATCATATTGAATTATTGTTTGGTGAATGCTGGCGGTCTCAATGATAACCCGAATACTAAACAATTTAAAGGCATACATAGAAAACTATTGTGTCACTTAGAATTGAAAACAAGCAATACTGGAAATTACATCCCACTACAAAATATTGCTGTTTTAAATTGCTCCTCAGCGCTTAAATGTATAAATAAAATTACCATGTGTGAACGTTTTGAAGAAGAAGATTTAGTATTATTGACTGCACTAGAAACGGTGAAAGATGAATTTGACGAGATCACAGAATTCTGGGATGTGCCATATATGTCGAATTTTAAAAATCATGTTGTTGGTTATATAGCCGGTTTTGTGGTCCAGCTCTTGACAAAAAAATTGAAATGCATTCATTGTATTGATAATTTAACTGCAAATAATCGTAGTTGGTTTCATAAATTTGTGACATTAAAAGACAGAGGTGGATTATCATATGCCTCTGAAGATGTATATTTAATATGCATGGTTTCAGAATCCATAATACAGAATATAGATAAAGTGTCTCACATAAAGTCAGATTTAATGTATAAAAAAATTGTTATTGATGTAATGAAAAAATTTATTGGGACGGGTTCTAGACAATATTTCGACTTTGACACAAGCCACGTTAATGGTGCTATACATTAAATTAATTTGATTCGGCTAGTAGTTGAGAAGTATTTACAAATTCGTCTTCATTATATATCGAAAAGAGAAAATTTGCAAATATGTGTAAATCCCAAAAGGCAAATGTATCGTAAACTTGTACAAGTTAGTGGAATGTAATTTTAAATAATTAATACCTACTTAATAAATTTTATTCTTTTATTAACCTGTTTTTCTTTTCTAAAGAAGAAACCTACTCCTAACCTATACACAAATATATTTATATTATTTATTATTCGATTTTAATTCATTGTTCATTATTAAGTATTTTCTGAGACAACTAATAGACCACAGCATAAAATATTTTCCCATTAACTCGGGTAACAGTTGAGCAGCTGGTAACACAACTGACAATAGTCAAGTGACGATGTCTTACGCATACTACAATAATGAGTTGCCGCATTCACGGAGCTATTGTTCTTAGATAGCGCGGTATCTAGTCGAGCGCAGCAAGACCAATCATTCATCTATCGGCGCCTCTACGCCGTTGGCCAACACAGTGGCGAATGTAGTGGCCAATAGCATTGGCCAACGTGTAGACGGGGTGTTTGGGCTTCATTGGTATGTATTGGGACGATGACCCACAAGTTGGCGCGAGATCCGTGTGGTGTCGGTTTTTTACAAAAGATCAAAGGATTGTTGGCAGAGTTTGGTCGCCGCGTCCACACGTTGGCCGCGCGTTTAGTTTGCTAAAAGCTCCCAGAGTGACTACACGCATCTGATTTAATTTTTATATTCAAGATTTGTAGGATGGATGCCCCAATTACCAGCCTTTTAGCGCCAATTTCAAATTTAAACATTCCTACTACTTTAATTAGCGCGATTTAATTATTTTTAAACATTTGTTTTAATCGATTAACTATTTATCAAAAAAATAACGAACATTTATTTACAATCAGACTATTGAGAGAACAATTTTAAAATGAAAAAAAAAATGAAGCACGTCGTTTATACGTGGTAGAACCATGCAGTTATATTAGAAGTATAGTTGTAGCACGAATGGGTCGGCGCAACCGGGGAAGGACCACGCTCTCACAGAATATTAGCGTAAAATAGTAGCTTAATGATGCTGTGTTTCGTATGGTGAGTGTAGAGAACCAGAGACCCTTTTTAAAGGAAACGAGGCATTTCATCTTAGTCCTCACGGGTGAGAACGCATATGCATTTTTATTCGTAATAGAGGATAGATGTAGATGTCTGTGGGCCACAGTAACCGCTTACCATCAGGTGCACTGTGTGCTCGTTTGTCACCCTATCCTATAAAAAAAACGTCGACTTCTTATAATTCAATCGTGCAAGTTTTCGAATCATCATCATCATTACAGCTCTTCACAAGTCCACTACTGAACATCCTTCTCCACAGACTGCCGCAAAGCATGGTCCTGAGCCACTTTCCTTGTCATGAGTTTTTCATTTATGTTCTAAGTTATAATTGGTACCTATTATTAAGTCAGTGTTAATTATATTTATTGCTATTGTTTTTGTCTTTAACAAAAAATAATTAAATTACCAAATAAATTATAAGGTGTTTTTTATATATATCAAATGTCTGATAGAAATGCAAGTACATATTTTGCTAAACTTCCCAATTTTAAAACATAGACTAATCGATTATAACTCCTTTAACTTTAAAATAAGTTAAGTTCTTATTAATGGTATTTATTCCAGTTTATGATGCATGTAAAGAATAAATAAAGCTAATCGTATATCTATTTACAGCCCCATTAATATCCACTATTCTTTTATAATTATTTTATAAAAACGTAACCCCCACACTTGGATTTTCTCCTGTATCGCGGAGGCAGCTTGCAAGCATAAATTGCACAAGGACACACATCCAGACCCCAAACAATTATTTGTAGGATATACAAATACATGTTCCGTGCGGGATTCAAATCCGCGGCCCCCGGCACAGCTACTCATTGCTAAGCCACTGCGCCACAGAGCCGTCGTTCGTCCGCACATTGGCCCGAACCGAAGTAAACTGAACGACCTTCCAACGTGTGGACGCCGTCACCAACTCTCGGCCAATATATTCGCCACTGTATTGGCCAACGTGTAGAGGCGACATATGGCGCACTATTATTTTGTTTTTATTTTATAATTTTTTGTTGAAAATGTTTTTCTATTCTAAGAATAAAATAGAATACTGTTTTATTCTTATGGTTATTGTAATAAAATACGAAAATTAATAATAAACACAATTTAGGTAGAAAAGTCGGCTTTAACAATATTGACCACCCTTCGATTTCGTTGAAATTTGGACAGGCCCTTCAACTGTGCTAAACTGACTGTTGTATAATAATGTCCTCTAGACCACATTTCGGTCACGATGGCCAGCCAGTCTCAACGGCGACTAGCTATCTGCGCAGGACAAGATTATAGTGCATGAGTATGTGCGCAATCGCAGTCCTATTACCTCATTCGCATAGTACAATGAGACGGCAATCCAACATGACCGGAGAGAGAGCAAGCGTAGGGCTAACAGCTTTAGGTACGTGCTTTATGGGGCACAGGGTGAACACCATCAACTTCTTGACTTCTGACTTAATAATAAGAATTTCTCGATAAAAAAATTCAATAATCGATTTTGACCCAACCGGGTATTCGAACCCAGCAACTCATGGCTCATCGTAAATGAGGTAGTCACAAAGCACGGTCCTGGCCATATGCACTCAACGACTTACTGGATTACTTAAGAAATCGTCACTCCATCTGCTGATAGGCCGCCCTAAACTTTGCCTAACTGTACGAGGCTGCCACTCGAGAACATATTGTTTTCGGTTGTCGGTCCTTCGAGCTCTATTGCTGCTATTCACTTCAGCTTACTGATACATTAGACTATCGCGGTTACTTGTGATCTGATGGTAAGTTCTAACGTCACAGATTGTAAAGGCAATGGCACAACTTTACTACAACCTTTTCATTGTTGAGTATCGAGTATTGTTACTCGTACTGGCTTTCGTGACAATATCATAAATGACACCTCATCATGTTTATAGTGAATTGGGTAATAAATTATGCAAAAGAAATAATTTTTTTAAATAAACTTATATTTTTAAATTCTAGTAACAAGTCTACTGATTCAATTAAATAACTAAATGCTTGACTAGCTTGATCATTTAAAAAAGATAGTTATCCTAATTAAAAATTTATTATTTTCTGGTAAAAGAAGTCTGTTCAAATAATCATTTTCATCTTTACATCTTCTTTGTTATTACTTGGCTCTTCCTCGTTCCTAAATCTTCCGTAATTGAAATAATCTTCAATCTCCTGCAAAGTTCTGTCTTTTGTCTCAGGCAGTATAAAATAAAGCGTCACTAGACTTAAGCCCATAGCTGATCCGAATACAGTGAATGTACCATAAACTTTGACACTTTCGAGTAAATATGGTGTAATTTGGAGTGCTACCACCATGATGAGAGACATTACAAGACCTGCAACAGCTGATCCAGAACCTCTATGAGCTAATGGTAACACTTCACCTAATAAAGCTAGAGGAATTGGTGTACAACCCAAATTGGCTAATATAAAGTACAATACAAACAACGATATTGGTATCCAAGTATAGTTGTTAGAAATTATTGCTTTAGATACTAGATAAAGGTACGTGCATACACTAAATAAAATAAACAAAGCACAAAATCCAGAAACAAATAGAAGAGTGCGACGCTTGCAAATTTTGACCAATACCGAGGAAAATATAGCGCTGTTCGTTATAATTATATCTAAAGCTAATGTATAATAAAATGATTGAGATTTGTCCCCTGTCACTTCACCAATAATTTGTAAGGCATATGCGGGAAAAATGTGCCGACCGCAAGTTTCAAGTAACAGCCCGCTAAACATTATTATGACTACTGGTTTCACGAAATCTTTCCTCGTAAATTTCTTTAAAAATTGAACAACTTTCTCGTTGAAACTGCTGTTATTTATATCAGCTGGCTTATCCTTTTGAGCTCTTATTAGTTCATATAATTCTTTTTCAGCTTCTTCACTATGCCCTCTTAATCAATAAAACGCCTTTTTACTTTTCTCGAATTCTTTTCTTGAAACTAACCATGCAGGACTTTCTGGCCAAGTAAAAATTATGACAAGGAAAATAATATACGGGAATAGCGATAGTAATGCGACAGTTCTCCAGTGATAAAAATTTCCCAGGATGTGAATCATCATGCCCCCCAAGCAAACGCTGGCTGTTTTTAAATTTAAGTAAGTGCCTCTATTTTTAGGATTTGAATATTCTCCAATAATCACTGCTCCTAGACATACTGAAGCACCACCCGTAAACCCAGTGAATAATCTTCCTATAATTAGTGAAGTTACGCTGGAACCTAAGTAAATTAATAGCCAACCCAAAATGGCAGGTATTATGATTATAGCGTGCGCCATCTTCCTACCTACCCAATCCATGAGGATAGACGATACAAGAAAGCCAGGGATTGAGGCCAGTCCAACCATTGAAGCTGAAATTAATGTAGAATGAGTTAGTTATTTATAATAATAATTTTAAACTAGTTAAATATAACGTACCATCCGAAAATGACTCGAGCTTTTTGGATTTCTTATGTAAATATGTAGAATATGAGTTTGGCTTTTCAAAAGGCTTTTTAAAATTTTAATTCCTGACTTACCACTCGCTTAGCGACTCAAAAAAACTTCTTGAGGAAACCTGCATGTTTGAGGAATAATGCAATTAGGAAACATGTGAATTCCACACTGGAGCAACGCAGTGGACTAACTGCTTCATTTTCCTCTCATTTCAGTGGGACATAATATATAGGCTGTAACGTTTTGTCAGAGCTTGTTCAGTTAATGAGTAGGATGTGTCCCCTTTTTTCTTAATAATAAGTCAGGAAAGGCTTACATCCCCCTTTCAATTATCCTTAAGCCTCGTGAAGATATCATAATGAAAGGTATTTATACCTAGCCAAGATGCTGTATTTAAATCTACTTTTATGTCGGAGTCTGCGGCCTGGATTCCTGGCAGCAGACTGGAGGGGTAGCTTAACATCATGCCTTGAGCTAACATGTTGATGAGGACTGCAGATATTGCCCATGTCTAGAACAAATCAACAAAAAGTAAATATTTCTCCAACACCATCCATCAATCAAAATGTTTGTTTTTGTTTAGATATTGATTTATCAATAAAACAACGTATTTTATGACGAATCTTTTCAATTTTGCTGGTGTTTGTGGAAATGAGAATCATGGGGGTACCATCGACTTATATATTTATTTATTTATTTATTTAAGGACCGTGCCACACTTAAAAGAACCAGTAGCGACTGCCTAAAATTACAGTTTAGGGCCAACGCGAATCGTCTACTTTCGACGATTTCCGGTCATAAAATCTAGTATGCGTGGTAAAATAATGAAAAATTACGATGAAAGATTTAAAAAAACATGAAATATCGTATAATGGTAAATACAAAACCTAATTTTAATTGTTACAATTAAATTATTACATACACGCATTTACAAATTTTATTTTACAGTTAATTTAGTTACGTTACCAGATTAGGCCAGGGCTGGATTCATATCCTCAAAAATATTGTACATGGAAAATAAAATTATACTATTTTAAAAAAATTATATCACTTTTGACGTTTCATGTTTCTTTTTTCCCATGTGCCAGGATTTTGGCGTCACGCGTCTAGTTTACTATGTACTACAAACTATGAAAAAATGGTACAATTAGGATAATTATACTACGAAATCCGACCCTGGTTACGTCGTGTTTTGATATGACGTTTGTATTATGACAGATGCGCTACTTTTTCTTGTATGAAAAAGTTATGAGTAAAATATTTAGATGGACCTATCCTTCCTTTTGAAATCATTGGGGGGTACGAATTCAACGAAGTACTTGAGATCCTGGCCTAGTACTCGTTTACTAGGATTTAGATTTGATTAACTTCTTAACAAGTACCAAATTACAGAAATACGAAAAAAAGGGCTAACTCGGCACGTAACTAAATCACAGATGCCACATCTAGTTATAAAAATTATTTGCGCTAGAATATCTGAATTTTTACCTGAAGTTTGTGCTGCAATATCCATGGCTTTAAAGGATTAGGAGTAAGACACAAAAAGCAAAGTTTTTCTATTAAACTTCTTTACGCACGCTTGACTTGGGGAGTAAGCTGTCGAACTCGTGACGAAAGCGTTACGAAAAGTGTGATCGGGCGAGGCAAACGGGAGCTGAGTGGGGGATATAAGCAAGAGTGCGCTCACACATTATTTTTCTCTCTTTCTCTCATAGCCAGGTGTTTTCGTAATTTTATTGTGTTTTGAACAATTTTATGAATTAATATTTTGCTCAAAACATTAAATATCCTACGTTTAAGGTGAATAAAATTGTAAATTCGTTTTAAAGTTCATGTTTTGTGAATTTTCAAATCATAGAACGAAGCCGATAATAAATTTAAATATTTGTAGAAAATTAGAGTTTTTATTTCAGTCGTGTGATCATAAGCACACTTGTTTTTTTTTTCTTCTCCTCAACTCGACATATTGAGGGTTTTATAATTTTAAAATTGATGCAGCAACTGTCGCAGATCGAGATCGATACGATAATAGCATGCTCATAAGCAAAGCTTAACTTCGGTGATCGGACGAGTACCGGTGTATTCACGGACGCGCTCGGAGCACGACCCCTTCTACCCGCGTATCAGTAGCATGCTGGAAAGTCAAACGTCTGTTGATTTTTGAGTACGCTCAATATAAGCATGGTCATTACTATCAATGTTGCGACACACGTGCTACTAATGAGCACTTGCTCAATATAAGCATTTAAGCTCCGTCCATATGCTTCGTGATTGTCACAAACACCTAACACAACAAACAAAGTCCCTAATATCGACCACAATCACCAAACACAAGCAGTCGTCCTCACGCTTGGCGAACGTGTCAGTATTTTCTGAATCGGCAAACATGACAGACTACGAGCTTGTGGCAGTTATCACTTTCGGGTTTACCTATTTTTATTTTAAATTTAAATAAAATGGACTCAAAAGAAGAAGACGAAGGCGATGGTGGATAATAAAAATTCACAAAAATCGTACACAGTAATGGTAATATACGTAGCAATACAAGTAGTGTACAGTCTATTATTTAATATTAATTTTTTTATGTATAGAAGATTTACCGCCTGCAAGCTCGCGCGCCACACTGATGTTTACCAAGCGTTTGGAGACATCGCAAACTGTTTGCCAAACAGCCTTTGATTTGTGAAGAAAAACCGACGCCGACGCCGAACAGTGGCGAACTCAAACAGGAACAGGCAAACACATACAAACACCCATCCACATGTTGGTGTTTGCAGTTTGTTATTGTTTGCCAAGCATATGGACGGGGCTTTAGGCATTAAGTCCGCCCTGTGTATCCTTTTTTTTCTAAGGGGACGCAATAAAGATTTTTTTTAAATAAAATAAAATAAGTCTCAGTACACTGCGCAGAAAAATTTAAAAGAGACACGATACACGTTGCGTTTTAAACGCTGATTATGGATTTAAATAAAAGAAGCCAAGTCTGTGAGACATGTAGCAAACAATTTTTGACGTCTCCGTGGCGCAGTGGCTTAGCAATGAGCGGCTGCGCTGGGGGTCGCGGGTTCGAATCCCGCACGGAACAAGTATTTGTATGGCCTATAAATAATTGTTCCGGGTCTGGATGTTTGTCCTTGTGCAATCTATGTTTGTAAACTGCCCCCCGCGATACAGGAGAAAATCCTAGTGTAGGGGTAACGTTTTTTGTAAAAAAAAAAAAAAAAAAAAAATTAAGAATCTAATATTATTAATTATTATCCAGGTGACGTATACGAATATTTAGTTAATGAGTGCATTCTGTTAAAATCTTATTTACTACAGTCTAAAACAGTCTTACACCTCTTGTAATTAAATTTTTATGCTAGTTTATGAAAATAAACTTTTTGATGTTTTCCCTAATTGCTGTCCCATCTTAACCTGTTTGCTGTAATACTTTCATAACATTTTTAATCACTAGCTGTAAATCGGAGCGCTCTTCCATCCAGGATGTCGTACATACATAACAAATATACGACAACGATGTCGAACTATCGACTAAATCATTTATCAGTCCTTTCCGTAAATTGCGATTTAACAAAGGACTTATAGCATGATGAGCAAATAAAGGAATTTGCAGCACAAAAATCGACAATGGTTGCTTTATAATTTACATAAATTAACCACAGATAACCTGTCAATTTATTTGGCAATAATGGCATAGGTACGGTTGCTGTTTGTATACAACACTTTGTTACGAACATTAACGTCATATTATATAAATATAATATTTTTGTCCTATTTTTCCTATACCATATAACTACATCATTATAGAAAACAGTTTTTGACAAAATGGCAATTACTTAAGGAATTAAGTAGGCCTCTAAGTAGTGTTTAGCTGAGGGCCCACAAATTCACGATCCGCCCCTGCCTACACAGACGGAATTATAGGAGGAAAGGAGTCCTTCCATTTAGAATCTGAAAAGTTCAGGCGGACTACCTACATAGAAGTCACTTGCAAATGTTAGTAATAATAAATCCTTATTTACCTGCTTAGCAACCGGCGACACCATATTGTACCTTTGTTGAAATAGTCTCCAAGAACAATAAAATGAAAGCACACTTCATGAACGCAAGATTTAGACTAAAATAGGTAAACACCAAAGAACAGTTTAGTTTTATTGTCTATTAAACAAAGATTAGATTATCAGTTTTTGTATTTTATTTGCGCTTCTGATGCGCCATTAGAAGATAGTTATTAGTCTACTAGCTTTTTCCCCCGGCTGCACACTTTTGTTTGCAACTTGTAACGCTGGAGTTGAAACATAGTTATAATGGTTTAATTACGTAGCTTTAGTAATTTAGGATTTTGTGTAGTGGTCAATTTATCATCATCATTATCATGTTCTTTGTAAATTTGTTTGTGGTGTGCAATAAAGTATATTCATTCATTCATTCATTCATTCATATCATCATTACAACAGAAATCTAAAATTAAAACATAGACATGATAACGTGGAATACGGATGATACAAAACACTAGGTTGAGATACATTAACAACAGATGCAGAAACATTCAATTCTGTGGTTTTATCTATTAATTTACGCGCGTTTAAATCAACTAATAACTTGTGATACGATAAAACTCCACCAACCACTACAATCTTTCTCAAACAAACAAAAATCGCCCACAAAAAAATGAAAAATTACAGACCTAAAATCCTACTTCTTCTTTTTAACCATAGTTCTCCTTTCGGGGCCGGCGGGAACCGCTACGGTGCCTGGACTGCGAATGACGCCGGTTGCGATCAGGGGTGCGAGACCGCAACCTGTGCTGATCGATCTGATCCATGGTAGCCTTTATGTTAGCCAGCTCAGCCCTGGTTGAGGGCTGAGGTGGCTAAAATAAAAGCCACCTCAGCCCTCAACCAGACCAAGTCAAGGGCAGCCGAAGATGCCGGCGCTGGTGCGGTGTAGGTAGCGGCGGCGGCGTAGGAAGGCCGCATAGCCTCCATAACGTTGTTGGTGACTACTGCTAGGTTTTTCAGGTCATTGGAATCAGGCACGGTGAGTACGGGTCGCTGACGATTCTGCCACAGCACGCGAAGGGTTTCATCAGGAACCTTGTTAGTAGCGAGTTAGTGCATCCGACGGAGCAGCTGGGATGGTCTGTGCTCGCCCAGCTCTAGCTAGCTCATGAGCTTCTCGATCTGCCTCGACATTGACTCCTCATAGATGTGGAGCAGCCGAGCTTTAAGTACGTCGTACTTGCAGGTAGGAGGCGGATTTAGTAATATGTCCATCACTTGCGCGATGACCTCCTTACTTAGCTTGGACACGACCGGGTCAACTTTCGCCTCATCGCCCATTATCTGAGGTACGAGGATAGCTTCTGTGCGTACGAACCATACGCGCGGCTGGTTCGTCCAAAGACACTGAATATATAACTGGCGCCATAATGGGTGGTGGCGCGGGCGGCTTGATGTACTGGACGGTTGGCACGTTCTGTGACGTTGGCGGAAGCGACACACTCATGTTACTTTTATAAATTGTCCGTCCGATCACATCAGGTCGGGGTCACCAGTTTGGGAGTTGACTCCATAGGGGTCCCTACGGGTGACCATAATAAAAGATGGAATAAGCTTTACGAATATTTATTATAGAGGAACGTGCAATACAGTTGTCAGGCAACTAGTGACTGGTTGAAAAATCTTATTAACTAAGTAGATAGGTACAACATTACTAAGTTTACATGTGTATGTGCGCACCGACACTGGCTTTAGGCCATTTAGACCGGAACACATCAGTGCAAGTAAGAGCCCAGTGAGAATAGCCTCCCAAATCAAAACCCCAAATATTTAACTGAAAAAAAAACAAAATTGTAAATTTTTACATACGTTTTGATGGACAGACAGATAATATTGTTAAAATGGTTCTTTTGGCATCTTATCTTAAGTTTATAAGCCCCCACTATAATATATTTTAAAATTATAATCAGTACACACTACACAGAGATAATATCATTACAGTTTTATTATATAATAAAACTGTAACGATATATATTATATATAGATAGAAAAATATTTTCATGTTGTTTAATTGTCCTAGTCCGACATTTTATTTAAAATCAAATTAATCGTCATTCATTGCAGTCTATCAACTCCATGGGAAAGCCGTATTGGTACAACAAACCCGCTTGCCACCGGCACTAAGATGATATGTCTAGGATACATCGGTTAGCGAGTTCAAGTTTACCTCGGTCTCAGTTGCTCGTGAAGCAGCATACACGCCACTATAATAATCCTTTTCAAGTCCCATTTCTATTAATATAATGCTTTTTCTTATTTGAGACCTTCCACACATTTGCTTTATTTCATAGACCTTACTATTATATGTCTTTAACCCTTCAATCCCCATAAAAATCCAATGCCGTCGCATGCGTCCGGCATATCCCGAGCGGTCGCATGCGACCGCACCCACCCACAGCACTTTAAACCATTAAAACTTATATTTAGAGACTACTTTTCTGTGAAGAAGTTTGGCATTATAAAATCTATACAAAATTCTCTAGTGCTGTGGGTGGGTGCGGTCACATTTGACCTCTTGAATTTTGACGGAATATCGAAGCGGTCAAATTTGAACGCTTGCCGTTTGAGAGGTTACATAAAGGACTTCAACCCATAACTTTACTATCATAATGCTTATGCATCAAAGAGACCTATAATAATGCTTTTGTATCATAGACCTTATTATTATATGTCTTTAATATATGGGACTTCAACCCGTAACTCTAGTATCATAATGCTAATGCATCAAGGAGACCTTCTCTAATAATGCTTTAGTATAATAGAGCTTACTATCATAGGTCCCTAATATAGGACTAGTCATTGTGCTACAGTACTTCAAGCAGTCGGGCACCCGACCATCCCATAATATGTACGACCTTGGGTCAGTGGCGAAGCTAGAGCTCCAAGCTAGGGCAAGCCCAAGATATAAATTGATAAAAATATAGATTGTTGTTTTTAGCAGTTTTATAAAAATACACCAATCTTGATCTGTCTCCACGCTTCAGTTTCATATTCAGGGTTTGTTTAAGCGAAAGAAAAAAAATATTTACATCCAATACAATACATGAACAAAAGTAAAACACGAACAAAGTACAAACAAACTATGTACAAAATTAAAAAAAAAACAAATTATTTACATTCTAATGGATAAGAGATAAGATAAGATAAGTGGAATCGTCTCGCTTTCTTACGGAAAGATTTAATTACGTCCACGTAAAATGTTGGTGAACGTTTTAATTGTACCAATAACTGTTTTTAATTGCGATAATTGATAAGTCTGAAATACACTCTTAACCTTGTGTATTATCTCAACAAAGTTTAAAGATTTCCTCTCCGATCATCACTTTAACACACTTCAATTCATCACAAGGAACACTATTATCCTCCATTTTCATTAAAAATCTTTAAAAAAGCATAAATTTTGAACTCGTAATATTAAATCGCTTAAGATAAGTACACAGAGTAAATAAACATTGAAACGTGAAATGAACTTGCAAACGTATTGCCCGCGCGCCTCCGCTTTTAACAAATTTATTCCCAAAAGCCTGGCTTTAAATCTCTATACTAATTGCTATATATACAATCGTAGTTATATTTCATTATAGAATATTTTGCCATAGGTTAGAAAGAGAGCGATCGTCTTCTCGAAAGCCCTGTAAAAAAGCCCACGCGAGCGAGGGAGACAACTATTAGCTCAACTAAAACTCATTTTTTATGACAGCAGCAGTATCACTAAGGCAATACGAGGTCATCGTTCGACATGTGTCGAACAGTGGAGTGCGCGGGAAATTTGAAATAGCTTGAAACATTTTAAGAGTTATTTTATTAGTTGATACTATTGATTGATTCAGGTTTAATAAGGCAATCCCGGCTTTTCGGCTTTAATGGAAGTTTCATCACTGCCTTGGGTATCCGTCTCCAGCAGCTCCTCCATACAGGCCACCTGAACACCCTCCATAACTTAGACAATTTTTAACCAATTTTCCAATTATCTTATTATCTTTATTTTTAAAATATTTTCGACTTGTATTTCTATTATTTATCACATTTTGAATATAAGTTTTTTAATAAATTTATTTACTTTAAAAGACAATATTTTGCGTTAAATTTACTAATACGTACTTAAATTGCGACGGACCTCGACAGTCTTTTTAAAAACACAATTTAAAATATAACATGATTTAATGTTCTTCCGAAGGTGGTTAGTTACAGAATGAATTAAATTTTATGTTAGTAAAATATGTCTAAACTATTATCATATCGTCACTGGATATGTGTGGGAGTTGTTTGTCTTACAATACACAGAAATCTAGCTTGGCTTCTTATGAAAATGCTGATGTGGTTGTTTGGAATATTGAGCCAGGGACGGATTGAGGCGATATAACTCCTCCCTCCAGAAGTTCGGGATTATCCTCGGGATTATCCCGAGTTTTCCACATTTTACAGATTTTAGCCAATTTATGTTTAAAAATAATACTTAAAATAATCAATATTATAACTAAGATTATAATGTTCACTAAGCTAACACTTTTATTAGTAATTTCACTTTGTTCATTTTCACTTAACTCACTATTACTAATTTCTCCCATACTTCTCTGCAGTAATAAGTTCAGGAACTGTACGTCTGCTATATTAATTCCATCGAGGTTCATAGGCTTCTTGACGAGTCGAATACTATCTTTGGTAAGTTTATCATTGGCTGTTTAAGGAAAATTATTTCTTTAGTCTGATGTCTTTTCAGTTCGTATCCTTTGATATTAACCTTGCAGTTATCATCCATAGTCAAGAGATAGGTTCCTAGTAGAATCTCCTGGCTTTCTTCACTGTCGCAGAATTTAGTCAGTTCAGTTTCAGTATTTGAGTAAATTATCCAGCGGCTTGGTTGTATGAGGTAGATCTTCACATTTTCAAGCGTGACAGGGATCGAGTGACAACTTGAGATATTTGTGTGAAATTGCATGATTTCTACGACACAGTTGTCATCGGTGAAGGGTTGTATGTCGTTCTCGTAACACAGAAATCGACGTTCGTCGACCTCGCGGCATGACTGAGAGAGTGGTGTTGCTTTCAACCCTTTCACAAATGAGTAAGGATTTTTAGGTAGGATGCGAGTCGTCTGGCTGTTATATAATATAGGTAAGGGAATTAATTTATAATAGTAAAAAATTTCGTTTCTAATTAGTGTCATAATGAATTTTATCTGATTTTGTTTTACATAGGCTTTTATCTCGACACATCTTTCTAATTTTACAATATTTTCGTAAGTAACAGGAAACACTAATTATTATCAGTTTAATTATTATCAGTTTTTTCTATTTCCTTTAAAAATATTATAAGTTCTTCCGTATCAATAATTGATTGATGCAGTATGTTAATTTTACTAAAAGCAATGGGTGTTTCGATTTCATTTAAATGGGAATATAAATTATGAAAGTTATCAAGAAAGCTATTATAGAGGTGAATAATTTTGGTAATAGTTTGTCTAAAATTGGATTTGTTTAAAGCTTGATTAATATTTTGAATACTATCTTCTATTCGTATATTCTTTAGTAAATTTGCCACTGTAAAGGAGCCCACCATTTCGGCAACTATTGTCATTTTATTTTTAATTCCATTATGTTCCGTATGTAATTTACTTATTAAACTTTCATATTTTAGAGCGTCATCATTATCTAAGTTACCTGTGATAGTTTTTATCAAAGAGCCAATCGGATTGAGGAGACCTCTTTTGATTCGTAATGAAGGAATTAATTGTTTAAATTTGTCGATGGTAACATTCAAAGTATAATCGGTTTGATATTGAACGGTTATAAAATCTGAATCAAATAACTTAATATCGAAACAATTTTGAACATGCTTTTTAAGTAACCCATATCTATACATACTTGACTCCAATTCCTCGAAAATTAAATTTAAATCTAATATCTTAATAACTATCCAATTATCATAATTAACAAATGCTTGACCTTCGTCCACAGGTTCCTTGGTTCCTTCCCGGGTTCTTGTCAATGCGAAGCAGATGAAGGGCCTGGATTCCCATTATTCGGATCACCAGTGGAAATAATCTGTGAAGGACGTTAGTGATACGTTTATTAGTTTCAACGGGAACTACATTTCTTTTTATAGCACCGGTGACCTAAGCCTTTTGGTAACGCAGTTTATCCGTACCCCGTCTTGTATTAACACATTTTATGAACACAGTATCACCTACATCTATATCGAACTGAGATTCACCTGCGTGTGTCTGTCTTACTGTATTTTTGTCAATTAACTTATTTGTAATATGTTCATATAAATATTTGGTCCTTTTGGCATGTTCTCTTACTAACTGTTGTGTGAACTGCTTATCAAAATCTACGGCGAATGTACTATTGGATTCGGTGTGCCCAAATACTACTTCAGAGAGCCGTGGTAGCTCAGATGGTTAACGCTCGCTGTAATATAACAGAACGCGAGTAACCCGGGTTCGATCCCCGCCGGCACCAATGAAATTGTTAATTGCAATTTTAAGTGCTGATTTACCAAGTGCTCGGCGGTGAAGGAAAACATCGTGAGGTGAAACCTGGATGTCTGAGGAATAAGATAAAAAGTATTTCTAAGACATGTGAAGTTCGCCAACACGCATTGGCACGCAGCGGACCCACCCAAAAGGGGGGGCACATGGGGAGGCGTAACAAAAAAGAATGAATTGAATGGTTGTATGACATAACAGCATATGTCATCACTGATGCAGTGGCTGTAATTTTGTGTTCATATTTCGCGATACGGTAAATTTCAGTAACAGTTGAATGGAACCTTTCGATCCCATAGAGTTGGGGTTGTGCGCGGTACCAATTTGTAGATTGATTTTGTATAATGTAAGCATTTACTTTAAAAGTACATTGTTAAATTCCACACCGGGGTCAGAACTAATTTTGGATGGGATTCCGTAAAATGAAAAATACTTTATTAAAGCTCTTATTACTTCCGGGGTAGACCTACTATTAATTTCGATTGCTTGACCCAATTTGCTGAACGCGTCTTTCTTCCAAGGTTAGAAAATATTTACCTTCTATTAAAAAAGTGTCGATGAAAAAGTGAGATCAAATAAAATAACTGTAAATGCTTCAATACCCCAAGGTAGTGTATTGGGATGTTTATTATTTTTAATATATATTAACAATATCAGTGAAACTATGGTTATAATAACCATATGTTATGTTTGCGGACGATATCTCTATCTTAGCACCTTGTCGTGACGTAAATAAAAAAAAAACGTAAATGATATATTATATAAAATATTTGAAAATACCGACCAATGGATGAAAGAGCATAACCTGGATAAACTACAAAAAAAAAACAAAAATTTTGCCTTTTACCCCTATCAAAAAACGCCGACAAAAATTAAGTTTTCTTATAAAAATACAAAAATCGAGACAGTAAATGAGCACACTCTACTCGGCATAGTTTTGGATAGTCACATCAACTGGAAATCTCACGTTCAGAAAATTCGTAACAAATTGTCTAGTTTTGTATATGCTCTAAGTGAAATAAAAAAGACAACTGACCTCCAGACCGCGTTAATTACTTACAATGCCTATGCACAGGCGTGGCTAAGGTACGGTATTATTCTGTGGGGTAACAGTACAGATGCAACCACCATCTTCATCTTACAGAAAAAACTAATTCGCATTATGTGTAACATAGAAAGAACTGAAAGTTGTCGTCCTCATTTTAAAAAACTTAAACTTCTTACCTTAATTTGTATTTATATATTGGAATTATGCAAATTTGTGCGCAAATACCCTAATTTCTACGTAAAAAGAGAAACTAAAATTACGGCTTATAGTTTAAGACACGGAAATAGATTATTGCTACCAACTTCTAAAATGAAGCTCTTTTCCTCAGGCCCTTACGTAATGTCAATAACTGTCTATAATAAACTACCAAACTCAAATGATCATATTTTTATAAGACAATTAAAAGTGTTTCTAATCAATAAATGTTATACTTTATACGAATACCTGAATGACAAATGTAATAATGATAATGAAAACTATAAATAAATGAATGAATAATACGAATAATGATAGTATAATAAGAAGGAATAATATAAATATAATGAGTAATATAATAATTATAATGAATAATAGCATGCATCAGCGTTAAAGTTCTGTTTCCCGTTCTTATATACTATTTCGTAATCAAATTCCGAAAGACGTAACTTCCACCTAGTGAGTTGGCTATTCGGTTCATTAATGGAATTTAACCAGGCTAAAGGTCGATGGTCGGTGTAGATTGTAAAGGGGGACGCCCATTTTCGGCCATGGAACGCCCAACAATGTGCATTTGTTAAAAAAATTATATCTTTATTTATGGTTATTAATCGCGGTATTCATTTATCCTCAAACAATGGGAATATTTTTGCACAAATTAAAAGTACCGAAAAGATAATAATAAAAATTAGGTAGATCATTATGTCATTAGTTTGTGAATAAAAAAAAAGTGTTGCCAATCACAAAACACATTTAAAAAATCGATTCTCTTTTTCGATCGATTATTTACGGTGTCATCATTACAGTACTAATATAATTTTTAAATAATTATTATGTTATGATAAACAAGCGAATTACTAGTTGATTTCCAATGAATTCTTTAGAGAGTAACAAAACGCTACGGCACAATTTTACTGTTAATCTTAACCGATCTTCTTTGAAAACAGATAAGAACTGTTATTCTTATCTGTTTTCAAAGAAGATCTGTTAAGTTATTCTTATCTGTTTATAACAATACATTTAAAATAGAATCATGTTATGATAACGAAACAAGTTAGTTTTCAGCTGATTTACCATGAATCCTTTAACCTTTTGAGCGCCAAAGTCGCCTATACTTGACCAACACCTGCGGGCCCTGAGCGCCAACGACGTCTATAGTTGACAAAAAACCCGGCTCTCAAAAAATGAAATATAGATATTGGAAAATTATTACAGGTATTTTAATTCTACACTCCTCAAAATAGGAATAACCCAGCAACATGTGAGTATAAAAAACAAGTCTTCTAGAGCCACAAGTACTAAGAAACATTGAACCAATAAAAATTGATTTTTATATAAGTCCAGCACGCCAAAGTCGTCTATGGTTGACCGCTAATGTCAAACGCGGGAAGCATAGATTTTTTTGAAAACTATCCAAAATTCAGCTCAATGGTGTTTTTTTTTCTATTATTATTATTGATATTTGAATAAAATTAAAGGTTAGAAACATAAAACTATAATTAGCTACATAATAAAAAAATGTTATCAGATCATCTTCGCATAATAAATCTAATATCTCAACTCTCAACTTTAGCGCGTTATCGAAAATCAGTTCACTGGGCACCGTGATCAAGGATAAACGACACCCTGATGATGTCATAAGTGATTACCGAGAAAAGTAGAGCAATGCAACATGAACGATTCCTCAGAACTCATTCGGATTTCGGAAAGCGTCGGTGATGATGAATTTTGATTTTTGATTGATGAATTGAATTTTTGATTGATTGGTGAACAATTATGTTTATTTATTCCATGACCAAGATTTTCATATTATAAGGCTGATTTACCTAGTGCGAATAATTATATACAATTGTTGATAAATGAATAATTATGTACCTTTTTTTAATAATAATACAAAATTACAATTAAAGTTTTTTTACTTAAGGTGTGAAGAGCAATTTTTCATTTTGTGTTGTGCCATTTCTTTCTCAGTCTCAAAATCATCTAGCAGCATCAGCATCATATCAAATCCCCATTGTTATAAGAGTGTAAAACTTTTCTTCTGTGCTTCACTTGGTCTACGCCTTCCCCGACACATAAAATATTATGAATCGATGTCTGTATATTTCGGTTAGATCGATTTTGAAATCGATACACAACATTCTAAGAATGTTTAAAAAAGGAAGGTCAGCTACGCCGTTGTCGTCCAGTCGTGACAGTGTCGTCATTAGGATGGAGAGTAGTGCTGTGGTTTACTACTATTTTATTGTTATTGTTTGTTTTTTATTTATGTTTATATGTACAAAGTACATATATAAAAAGAGTGGATGACAGCACAAGATTAAATAAAACATACAGTTTATAAAGGGTCATTTATAGCATAAAAAACCAACAAAAACAAGTTATTTTACGTTATCGATATATCAACTCTTGGCAACACTATTTTGTTTTGGCGCTTTGGCGTACAGGACACGGTAATGCGTTTTTGGCGTGGCGCTCAAAAGGTTAAAGCTTAACAAAACGCTACTGCACAAATTAACTGTTCTTAAAAATACATTTCAAATAGCATTCAAATAAATAAAGGAAAATATATTTTAAAAAGTGTGCAGAACTTAAAGCACCTCAAAGATTGTTTTTTAACGATATTATTAATCGAATAAAAATCGATATCTTTTCATCGATTTTATGTCAGTTAAGTGGCAACATCGAGTCTGACAGCTAGGCCCTGTCATGGAATGAAATCACAATTTAGTTCACATTTCACAACTATATCTATACCTATATAAATAGTCACATGTAGAATTCATTTGCGTGTTACTTTGTTTGTTTTTATTTTTGTGAATTTGTTATCGAAGTAACGAACTAGCCTTATAAATGGACTCTGACATTTTTTCCCATCATATAGCGAAAACACGAAGGCATTTGTTGGAAATTCCAGAACTGCGAAATCTTATACAAGAATAGGTTCGACCACAGCAGGTAAATAGTTACAATCATGTGTCATCTCTTCCTTTTCGTCATTCTACAATTGCAGCAATGCTTATTAACTGAGTTGTCTTATAATTATATCAATTGATATAATAATTATGGCTTCTTTATTAGGTACAAGTTTCGAGTGATAGTGTAGTATGCCACGCATGTTGGACTGCAGCCTGGAACCAAATACGACATCCAACTAGCGAACAGGAAAATTCACCAATTAATAGTCATGGACATGTATGTATCAGCTGTGGCAAGTCACTTTTGAGAATAAGATCACACACATTGTTTGGGTCTGATTCTCCACGTGAGGAACTCATAAGGAATGAAATTGCCCATCAAATTGCACCACGTGAGGTATGTGTTTTTTAATTTATTAAGTGTGTGTGCTCATATCTGATAGTGATACATGTTTTTACTCTGATTACATCCACACAAACTATATCTGACAAACATACAAGCTTATTTATAACATGGCGATAAGATTAGCTTGTCACCACCAGATAGACTGCTACCGTTTTTACCAACTACCAAGTAATGAGACAATTGATTTTTCATTGTTTTTGGACTACTGGTAGTTTTTAAGTGCTTAATTATTAAATAATATAGGCCATTAAGTCTGCTTTTGTGCAGTAACAATTAACTTGATAAATATTTTATATGTATTTGAGTTTAAAGGAAACAAATCTATTTTATTTTTATTTAGTTCACTTTTTCACCTTTTTATTTAATATTATTTCAGTTGCCAAAGTCATCTCGTGTGTGTCATAATTGTTGGCGAAGGTTTGATAGAGCAGCATCACATTCAACTGCAGAACGGGAACCATCTGAATCATCTAGTTCATCCTCGTTGCAATCTGAAGTCGGTAATGTATTGCACCCAGATTCAAACATTCTAATTTCAATAGAGAATGAAGCTGGGTATTCCCACCTGCTTGGGACACTGTAATTAATAAAATTAAAACTAAACCCAAGCATACCACGCAAGACTTCAGGACAGTAAGTTCATTCTGCGTAGATCGGACCATAAATAGTTATTAAAAAGCTGAAGTTACTCCAAGTTAACACTGATTTCGGTACACCAGTCACCTCAATCCCCCATGACCATGTGTGCTGGAAAGCACCCGAAAGTCGGGAATTAAAAATCAAAGAAATTAAATGCGATAACATCTGTAAAATTAGTTGTTAAAAAACTGTATTTGTGAAAATAAAAACTTTTATATCTTAAAATTCCCGACTTTTTTTAAACCAATTTCTTAACCATTTCATTCCTTTAATTGTATATTATCATATCTATATGCTTTTATATATAGGCACCCATGGCCGAAATGTCTATAAATAGTGGGCATTCCTCTTTCTTTCCATATAAGTAAGGGCGGAAATGTTTGACTAACCAAACGATTTCCAAAAGTTCTTTCTCTATTGTGCTGTATTTCGTTTCAGCATCGTTCAATGTACGACTTGCAAAGGCTATAGGCTTATCACTACCTATAGGTCCCTGAGATAGAACTGCACCGAGGGCAAAGTTCGAAGCGTCTGTAGTGAGCACAAACGAGTTACTGTAAGAGTGGGGCGTTTGTTAAAATCTCTTTACATTTTTTTTTGCGCCCGAAGCAATTAAAGGGCTACCCTATACGTAGGGAGGCGGAAAATGCATTACGCATACCCCGATAGCCGGTCTATCGTGGTTATGAGGGACTCACTGTCCTACCGGGGACCCTAAGTGATACCCTCTAAAAACCGCCTTCGGGGACAGGTAGCCGGCTGATTAAGCTTTATTGTGCCTTATCGTGAGCGACCCTTTTTGGGAAAAGAGGGGCGCAGGCGGCTACGAGCCGCTGAGGGAGTGCCTACGAAGGCAAATTAATATTAGTTAATATAATAATTTAATTTAATTAGAGTTGGCCTGAGCCGCCAGGAGGCAGTTCAGGTCGTTTGTTAGTTTATTAGGCGGGTCCGAGAGAGAGTTTCTCGGCCTGCGGACTCGATAGCGAGAGGGGGGGTGGGGCTGCATAAGTAGCTGACTCACGAATTAAATGATTTGAGTGCGACTCTGAGGCTCTGAAGAAGTTCTCAGAGAGTTTTTGGAGAAATTGTTGGATTGTGGGGAGCTCTAGGTCCCGATGAAGGTCAGCATTACGGACGTACCAAGGTGCGTTCGCAGCTCGACGACAGAAAAGGTTTTGAACTATTTGGAGTTCATTAATAATTTTAGGGTTGGCGTGGGCAAAAACGGGCCCCGCGTATGACATGACTGGTCGTATACAGACCTTATAAGGGGTACGCTTGTTTCTAAGGGACATTTTTCTGTGTCGGCCCAACATACTGTTGAGCCTACTCAGATAAAACCTTGCGTGACGGGTTACTCTTTTGACGTGGGGCCTGTAAGTGAGCCCTGTGTCTAGAGTGACATCTAAATATTTGGCGGTCGTATGCCAGGGGACTGGGGTCCCTAGCATACGTATTGGTGGAGTGCTTTTGAGACGGCGTTGTTTATAATCGAAGTGAACGGCGGAGCTCTTCTCCGGGTTCACATCGATGCGCCATTTTTTGAACCAAGCTCCTAGGTCATCAACTGACTTTTGGATCTTGTTCCGTATGAAGGGTAGTGAGATACCTTTGCAGTAGATAGCAGTGTCGTCTGCGAAGAGGGAGAGCTGAACACCTTTCGACGGGATGGGAATGTCGTTGGTGAACAGGATGTACAGCAGAGGAGCAAGTACTGAGCCCTGAGGGACACCAGCCTTGATAGTTCGCTGTGAAGATAGCGTGCCTTCGTGTCTAAAACGAAAGGTACGATGCTTTAAGTAGGAGGCCACAGGACGTACTAGACGATCGGGGAGACCTATTTTGTAGAGCTCGTAGATAAGGCCTGTATGCCAGACTCTATCGAAAGCTTTAGCTATGTCGAAAAATACCGCGATGGTCTTATGACGACGAGGATAGAAACCGCTGAGGATATATTCCACAATACGGTGAACTTGTTGGGGACATGAGTGTTGGGCTCGGAAGCCGAATTGATGGGGAATGATAAGAGGGTCACCGTCTGTGGGAAACAGATAGCGCCTCATACGTGTTTGGATGACTCTTTCGAAGAGCTTGCCCATTGCCTTGAGGAGGCTAATGGGGCGATGACTGGAGGGGAGGTTGAGAGGCTTGCCTGGCTTGGGAATTCCAATCACAGTTGCCTCTTTCCACGTAGTGGGAAAGTAACTAAGGTTGAAGCAGGCGTTGAAGATAATAGATAAAAAGGTTAACACCTGCTCAGGAAAGTGTTTTAGGGCTTGGTTGGAGATGCCATCCGCGCCCGGAGCCTTTTTAGGCTTAAGTCCTTTGATGAGGGATGAAATCTCATCATGGACACAGAGATAGGTTCGGAGGCCGTAGGGGGTGAGTTCCGGCGGCGGACCTCATCCTCCACTACCTGGACGTGTGAGGGGTCGACGGGTTGAGAGCTAGGAGAGCATTGTGCGGCAATGCTATCTGCAAAGCACTCAGCCTTTTCCTCGTCCTCGAAGACAACCGTGCCGTCGGGACGGGAGAGAGGGGGAGTGTGGGTGATAGCGTCTATGCGGAGGGCTCTGGCCATCTGATAGTACGCTGTATGAGATGGAGAGATATTCTCCATGAGTTTACTCTTTTCGAGGTCTCGAAATTCAGAGAGGCGGAAACGGAGTTCTCGTTGAAGACGATTGGCCGCGCGCCTATATTCGGGGGTGGGATATTTTGCTGCTCTCCGGAAAGCAGCTTTTTTGGCTTTTAGTAGGTTGCTAATATGTAGGGGAAGCCCACTATTGTTAGCAACCGGGACGACCCTTTCGTTCTCCTTAAGGGAGGATTTAATAAGGGTGGAGAGTGAATCGACCGCGGTGTCGATTTTTATCGGGACTGTCTAAGTCCGACGGTAGGGAGATGGTAGAGTCCTGTGAGTCCAGAGCTTTAGCTAGGGACTCCTTGAATCCCTTCCAGTTAGTGAAGGTTTTCGTGTGTGTTGGGGGAGGTGGCTGATGGCCAAGAATGAGGGAGACCGGTCGGTGATCGGATCCTAGATCGTCTAGTGTCTCGATTGCTCTGAGGTTGAGAGAAACTCCTTGGAGTAACGCAAAATCTAGTACATCGGGGGCGTGATCGGTGTTATCGGGAAAGTGAGTAACACCGAGGGGACTATGGACGGTAATATCAAGAGACTGCGTGATATCGAGCAGTATCTTGCCACTAGGGGACGTAGTACGGCATGTCCATTCAGTATGCTTGGAGTTAAAATCTCCAAACATAATGACTGAATTGCCTAAAGATAAAATGGCCTCAAAATCTTTTTTGAGGGGATGGGTTCCTGAAGGAATGTAACAGGAGGCTATGAGGATGGACTGATGTCCAGTCATAGCTAGCCTGCATACCGTGGCTTCCATGTTGGTAAGCTGCGGAGTAGAAATGGGCGAGCAATGAAGTGTCTTCTTGTAATAGATGGCCGTTCCGCCGCCTCGGCGGTCGGGTCTGTCGTTACGAAGAAGAGAGAAGTTTTTAATAGAAAGGCCTTTAGTGTCCTTGGTTTTGAGATTAGTTTCCTGTAGGAGGAGGAAATCGGCTTCACGATTCCGAAGAAAGAGCTTAAGCTCTGGGAGGTTGTTTCGCAAACCGCGAATATTAAATGATACAAGCGATAAACCCTTAGGTTTGATACGACCGTGAGATTTTGGTAGAGTAATTTGCTCTGACATTGAAGTTAAGTTAATTAAGTTAACTTAACTTACAACGCTAACAGGAGATTATTATGCTCTGCAAGAGCGAGGAGACGTTCTTGGGGGGGACTTCGCAGCGCGCAGTTTGCGTGCTACTACCGTGATTTCCCTGATGTCAATATTCCTAATAGCGGAATACAGTGTATTGTAGTCATCAGCTGTGGGCTCTGACTCATGGGAGTAGGAGGTTGTCCGCGGTGGGTCTGCCTTTTTGGGGCCCCAGGGGAAGACTGGAGGCTGCATAGGCTTGGAGAAGCCCGGAGGGGGGCCGAATTATGCCCTGAGGGGGGCCTTGGGGGACCCTGAGAGGGCCGAGAGAAGCCCTGAATGGGCTGAGAAAGGCCCTGACGGGGCCGTTGGTGGAGGGCCGGGAATGAGCGGTCATTAACCGGCGGTGGAGCTTGCCTACTGGGGCGAGGTTGAGGTGCGCAGGGGCAACCCCTGTAGTTAGCCGGGTGTCCTGTCTGTTTGCACAGGACACATGCGGGCGGGGATTCGGCGGCTTTGGACCGGGGACACTCTTTAGTGTTGTGGGGTTCGAGGCACTTAACGCACCTGGGTGGGGCGGAGCAGTTGGCCGCCGCATGACCATATAGTTGGCGGCGGTGGCACTGCGCCGGGAAACCGCGCCTATGTGGGGGCTCAACCTTCACTCTCGACAGGCCACACACTGTGCGTACCTGCCGGAAGATGGCTTTTGCCTCCGGCACGTTGGATAGGATTTTTTTTTTTTAATTTATTATCCATAATTTTGCTACACTATCCAGTACAATACTAGCATACAAACCTCTAGGGGTTTATCTACGCTAGAGAGCCGCCCCATACAACAAAGATGTATTAATATTAAATCACATTATTCTCACAGAAGTACCTACTACAATAAGTGTGGTTGATTTAACAAATATGATTTAAGTTTACTTTTAAATAGTTTGGATTTACCGTAAGTTTCTTGTAATTCTATTGGCAATTCATTAATAAAAGTAGGTACAAGATGGGCGGACTTTCTTGCTCCATAGAAATTTTTAGTTTTCGGAAGTACATACATGTTGGATTTATAAGCTATATTTCGTAGATTTACAGGTCGTTTTTTAAGAAGTAGATATTCTGAATTATTAACTTCCGTCAGTATATTAAATTTAAATTTATCGAAAACATTTATGACTTTGCAATATTTAAAAAGGCCCTGGTCATTATCTATGTACTTATTTTTAATGTGATTAGGCACTATCCATCGAAGCATTTTGCGTTGTAATGTGTAAATTTCCTGTATGTACGTTACATAAGTTCTACCATAACTGCTAAGTCCATAACTAATGACGGAATCTGCTAGAGCCATATAAAGTAATCTAAGTATTTTATATGGTAGCTTAAATTTTAAAACATAAAGTTTACTCAACACAGAGCGAAGTTTTGCACACAAGTGATCTTTATGCGCTCTCCAGCAGAATCGTTCATCAATAATCAGACCAACATACATGTGATTTTTGACATTTTCAATGGGTTGACAATTACAGTGTTGAAGTATTCCATGGAGACATTCATGGCTGTGGGAAATGATAATCGGTGCGGTGGCAACTTTGTTGTGAGATGAGTGTATGTGAACAAATTTTGTTTTTTGAGCGTTAACCACTAGGCCGACATCATGTGCCCACTTACATAGCATGTCGTAACTTTCCTGCATTTCAGTTTGTGCTACATAAATACATAAATACTCCAAATTGATATGTGGAGCCCTTAGTTATTGCATTTACCATATAGTTAACAAATAGCAAGTACTCAGTCAGACCCAGTATCGAACCCTGTGCTGTGCCGCGTTCAGTCGCAAATATATCACCTGTCTGGTTATACATTTTGACAGTGGTATAACGATTTTGATGATAACACTTAAGAAGTTCTAAGAACGGTCCTTGAATACCCCAGCGTGACAGCTGGCAGGCAGGCAGGCAGTGCCAGTTGTCACTTAACAAAGGCCTTTTGTGTTTGGGCATACGCCATGTTCAAACAACAATAATTCTTAAAGTAATAAACATACAGCTGTAAACTTCATGTTGCATTGTAGCTTAACTTAAAATCTGTCGATCTAGTATAAAAATAAGAAGGGTAAACGGGGTTGTTTCTGCAGTAATTTACAATAATTTGCCGATTAGCATATTTTTTTGATATTTATTTGAAGTTAAATTATTTTTCTTCAAAGTTACAAGTATGTCAACAAAAATTTTGATAACGTAAACGATAAACAATATTATTGGCCTCCGAATGAGTTAATTTTTATCTCAGTAAGACTAAAACTTTCAGAGATATGACTTTTTTTCGTAAACACGTAGAGAATATCTCAAGAGAAAAACAAAATGGCTGCCAAATAGAGGGGGGAGGGGATTAGACCTCAGTGTGTAGTGTATTTTTATATTAAAATAGTATACGTATGCTAGGGACCCCTGTCCCCTGGCATACGTCCGCCAAATATTTAGGTGTCACTCTAGACACAGGGCTCACTTTCAAGCCCCACGTCAAAAGAGTAACCCGTCACGCACGTTTTTATCTGAGTAGGCTCAACAGTATGTTGGGCCGACACAGTAAAATGTCCCTTCGAAACAAGCGTACACTCTATAAGGTATGTATACGACCAGTCATGTCCTACGCGGGCCCCGTCTTTGCCCACGCAAACCCTAACATTTTAAATGAACTCCAAATAGTTCAGAACCTATTCTGTCGTCGAGCTGCGAACGCACCGTGGTACGTCCGCAATGCCGACCTTCATCGGGACTTAGAGCTCCCAACAATTCAGCAATTTCTTAAAAAACTCTCTGAGAACTTCTTCAAAGCCTCAGAGTCGCACCCAAACCACTTAATTCGTGAGGCAGCCTCTTATGCAGCCCCAACCCCCTCTCGCTATCGTGTCCGCAGGCCGAGAAACTCTCTCTCGGACCCACCTAATAAACTTTCAAACGACCTGAACTGTCTCCTGGCAGCTCAGGCCAACTCTAATTAAATAAAATTATTGTAATATCTGACATTAATTTGCCTTCGTAGGCACTCCCTCAGCGGCACTTAGCCGCCTGCGCCCTCTTTTCCCAAAAGAGGGTCGCTCATGATAAGGCACAATAGAGCTTAATCAGCCGGTTGCCTGTCCCTAAAGGCGGTTTTTAGGGGGTATCACTTAGGGTCCCCGGTAGGACAGTGAGTCCCCCATAACCACGATAGACCGGCTATCGTGGTATGCGTAATGCATTTTCCGCCTCCCTACGTACAGGGTAGCCCTTTAATTGCTTCGGGCGCAAAAAAAAAAAAAAAAAAAAAAAAAAATTAAAATAGCTGTATTATAAGTACCTAAAATATCGCTAGTCCGTGACCGGACACACTGTATAATGTGTTAAAATTTAATAAATCGAACGCTTTACTAAAATCAATAAATAATACTAAGATATGCATTTTATTATCTAAATAATTATTAATTTCATCAGTAAATTGCCGTAATAGTTGCGTTGTGCTTTTATTTTTTTGAAAACCGAACTGTTTTGTATTTATTATATTGGATTTAATAAGGTAATTGTTTAATTCATTGCTCAAATAACGTTCAATTATTTTATTTAGGCAGGAGAGAATAGTTATAGGACGATAATTGTTAAAGTCATTATGTTTGCCTTTTTTGTAGATTGGTCGGATTACACCTATTTTTAGTAGGTCCGGATAAATAGACGTTTTTAGACATTGATTAATTAAGTATGTAATAATAGGCACCATTGATTTCGAAATGTATTTTATATCACAAACGCGTATGCCATCAAACCCGGGGCTTTTCTTATCATTCATTGTTTTAATAATTTTGGTAACATCAGCATCCGTTGCTTTTTTATTTTTACGGTTCTATCTGGATTAATTTCATAGAAACGGGGATCTAAGAGTGGCTTATTACAGTTTAAGCATATTTTTTTAACATTTTTATCAAATTCTAAACCAAATTTATTTGCTAATGTTTTAGGATCAATATTAAATGTTTTTTGTAATATATCATCAATACAACGTATTATTTTACCAGTTAAATTATTTATTAATTGCCAAAGTTTTATTGGATTTTTAAAATTTTCGCAAATTTCTTTTTTTAGTATTTTGATTTCGTAAAAATTAAGCATATTTATTCGTTTTATTTCTATATTTATTGTAATTTAATCTTTTTAATGAATTATTGTCATCTTTCCGCCAGATTTTAAATAATTCATCGCGTTTTTTACACATATATACTAGTTTCCTATTAGACCACTCACAACAATTGCGCTTACTAATAACTACAGTTTTTGTATACTTGCATTTATCGTATGCGCAATTCATTTGCGTCCTTATGTAATTAACAATGTCGTTTGGATCGGAGTAACTCAACGGCAACTTCCAATCTATTAAATCGAGTTCGCTACGAAGTTGTTTATTATCCAACTTAGTAGTGAGCTGCGGCGCGTTCTGAGCCCGTGAGTCACAGTCCGGATCCGCTCCGAGTCCGAGAATCGCACAGCCTATTATTTTATGGTCAGCTGGCGCGATGTTCACACCGGCCGTATACACCTCGTTCTTGCATACAGTTCTAATCAGAATGTGATCTAAACATGATTTTGTTATTCGGCTCCCGTATTTTTTTATTCTTGTGTATTGCGTTATACCACGGTCAAATCTTAATTCACAAAGTGTGTTAAGATAACTAGTGCTAATGGGATTTGTCTTCTTTGTATTTAAGTTCATGTCACCCATAATTATACAGCAAATTTTAGGTGAATATTTACCAACAATATTAGCTAACTCATCAATAAAACGGACTTTGTTTGTGTCAGGTGGTCTATATACAGCACATTGGTCTACAGTGCCATTTTTTAAGTTTATTTGGCCATTAATACATTCGCATTCCTTAGTTGATATTTGCAGTCTGCTAAAATGCAGGGATGAGTGAACATATAGCATAATGCCGCCGCCTTTTCTGCCATTTCTTAGTTCGTAATATAAGTTATAATTTAGTAAATTAAACATGTTGACACAGTGATATTGAATATTAGCCTCAGTAACTATGATTATGTGAATTATGTGTGTAGTATTTTTTATTATATATTCCAGATGTGCAAAATTCTTAAGTAATGATGATATGTTTACATGAAAAAACAGAAGCGAACAATTATTTAAGGGTAGTTTGTCTACAAACTCATTCCAATTATCACAGTTTAACTCAATAATATTGGGATTTATATTATGTTCTATTCCTACAATATCCATTATCTAAGGTATAAAATGATATTAATTGAGTATACACAAAAGCAATATTAAACAAAAAAATATAAAAGAGAAAGTAAGAGAAAAATAAATGTTATTTCCAGCACTTAACACTTAACTAAAACGGTTTCTTGTTTAATTAATAAGTTTGTTTTGCGAGGCCTTAACCGATTCTAATTCAAAGAGAGTGCGTATGGAGATTATTTTCGCCTTTTCTTCTTTGCGTATTAGAATTGTGCCATTTCTGCACCATATAAATTTGTAAGTATCTTTAAGGGCTTCCTTGGTCTTCCATAATAAAAATGCAATCCCGGGTGCTAGTGATTCGCGTAAATATACCTTATCGCTACCTTGCAATCCTAGTTCAGCCGCTGTCATTTTTAGGTCCTTGGCTTTATTCAGCCAGATGTCTCGTGCTCCATCTTGCAGTGTAACAATTATTGGCGAATGTTCTATCTGGTGTGAAGTCACAGTGCGATTTTGTCTCTTACGATGTGCCCTAATTACGTCGTTTTGGCTTACCTGCAACTTTGTAGCTACCTGTTTAGCTATGTTCACCGGGTCTTCACTAGCCAATTCCTTAACACCACAAATTTCTATTTGACACATTAGTTGTTTTTGCTCTATTAGATTTATTTTACTCTCTAGTACACTACATTTAAGATTAATATTTTTTAAGTTGCTTTTTAAATCAATACACTGTTTTCTAGCGTTTTGACGTTAGTCTCGTAGTTGTTAATTTTTACACTGAATTCATCAATTTTGTCAGAATAAAATTTTAATGTTTTTTGCAATTCTTCTCGAATAATATTTCTGATTTCAGTCCGTAATTGTTGAAGAACTGGCTGCAGCATTTTATTATCAATTGATCTTCCCGGAACAGCACTAATGGATCCCTCTGCCTCAGATGTTTCAACGTCATCTTCCTCAGGGTCGGGTATAATATAGGAGAGGCGCTTCGGTTTCTGCGATCCTACACATGCCTTACATTTCCAGTCCACAGCTTCCGTACCTGACAGAGCCGTCAGCTGATCAATAGAAATGTTAGCACATGACGCATGAAGCCACTTGCCACACTTTGAACACAGCAGTCCAGGATTTTTCTTATTTATGTGTTTGGGACACTTGATACATTTAACCATTTTTTTAAGTTGAGGGTATATCGAATATTTTTTTGTTCTATTGCTACAACGTCCGCGAGACGACTGGATGACTAGGGCAAGGTTGAATCTCTTGCTCGTTCTACTGTGCATTTTGTGCACGGCTTCCACGGGGAAACCTTGGGACTTAAGGTCCTCAAGGATTTCGTCGTTGGAGAATTCGAAAGAGACGCCTCGGATGACGGCCCTGACTTTACGCTCTTCCGGGAGAGCGTAAGTGTGATAAGAAACTCTTTCGGCTGTGAATAGCCTGGTGAGTTGACGGAAATCCTCGATCGAGCTGGGGATGATTTTGATAGCCTCCCCGAGGTTGACGGCATGGTCGTACTTGATTCCTGCGTCGTAGCAGGTTTTCGACAGTTGGGTAAATTTTACCTTGTCTCTAAGGAAGACAGGGGGGCGGGACTTGCTTCTTAGCAAGGACTGGTGCACATCGAGAGGATGGTTTTGTCGGAGTTGGGATGTCTAGTGACATAAGTGGGATGGCGGCAGTGGCGGGGGCTGCGGAGGTTGTAGGAGCGGCAAGGGCCGCTGAGATAGGGGGTTACGTTTTAACGCGGCGCGCTTACCGTTGCGCTTGGAGTTAACGGTGGTAAATGTAGACTCCCCGGTTCCGTCGGAGTCATAGGACTCCGATGAACCGGAGCCTGAAGTGGTGGCGGGCCTCTTCCGGGAGGCCGGCGCCGAGGACTCGGAGCATGCGTACTCCATCTCTAAGGGGGCAGAAGACTCAAGGGGGGCAAAAGAGTTCCTCGTTTCGAGGTATGTCGCGATTACTGGCGGCGGATGGTGTGCCTGAGGGGCAGGGAGGGGAGCCTGGGCGGCGATGGCGGCGAGGACCGTCTCATTAATATTTAAACCATATTGGTTTATGATGGCGGCGAGGGACTCAGATAGGCTATGTGTGGCCATTTTGGGGCAGTAAAGCTAAGCTCGGTAACGATGAGGACGGGTCCCTGTTCTCGGTAGAACAGGGACTTGAACGCGAGACGTACTACGAGACAATATACACGTAATAATAATGCAAGAACAACAAGAAAATGAAAGAGACAATACACAAAAAAAAAAGAAAAAAAAAGCGGAGGTCAGTCAAACCTCCCTGCCCGAAGACAGGGGGCAAGAACTGTTAGCGTGAAAGTGACTCACCAGCCTCGACGCTGCTCAGCGTGAGCATGACAGCGGAGGCGCGAGAGCAGGATAGCACTACCGTACTAGTACGAGAGCGCGGACCACCTGGAGGCGACCGTCCGAGAACGATGCCACCGGCGGAGTGAGCAATGCGTCGGCGCTGCACAGCGCGAGTAGGACAGCGGAGGCGCGAGAGCGAGAGAGCACTACCGTACGAGGACGAAAGCGTGGACTACCTGGATGCGACCGCTCGGAAGCGATGACACCGGCGGAATGTGCTCTTTACATCTTTCAAATGCGTTTATATATTCTTTTGTAATTTCAATTTTGTTTTTCTTTTTCAGGCAAGAGGTAAGTGGTTGTGTAAGTTTGGCAAAATCTTTAATAAATTTTCTGTAATATCCTACTAATCCAAGAATTTTTTTTATTTCGGTGGCTGTACGCGGTAAGGGATATTTCAGTACTGATTTTAATTTTTTTGTCATTAGGTTTTAAACCTTCTTTTGTGTTTGTTTTAGTATGGCCAAGATATAGGACTTCTTTTCTCAAAAACTCGCATTTATCTAAGGTGACTTTTAAGTTGGTTTCTCTGAGACGATCAAAAATTTTTCTTAATTTTTCGATATGTTCCTAAAGACTGGTCGAATACACAATTATGTCATCGAGGTATACTAAGCAATGGATACCTTGGAGGCCTCTTAAAATATTATCCATTGCCCTCTGGAACGTTGCGGGGGCTGTCTTTAACCCAAAAGGCATGCGTTTAAATTCATAGTGGCCTGATTGAGTTGTGAAAGCTGTCTTCGGCCTGTCAGCTTCATTTACTTCTATTTGGTGGTAGCCACTTGCAAGTTGGTCAAGGATACTAAAGTAAACAGATTTACCTAACTTATCAAAAAGGTCAGTTATATTAGGTAACGGGTATTTATCGTCTATAATATTCTCATTTAATCGCCGATAATCTACTACCATTCTAAATTTAGACTGCCCGGATGCATCTAGTTTTTTTTGGGGACTAAATGAACTGGTGCGCTCCAAGGTGAGTGAGAATTTTGAAGAAGTTGATCTACTTGTCTTTGTATTTCTTCATTTTGAGAAGGTGGGTGACGATTTGGTCTAATGTAAATAGGATCTTTTACCTGATTTGTAAAGGAAAATGGAATTTTAATATATATAGTATATAATATATACTATAAATAGCATAGTTTAGTAATAGCTTTCCGTTCCTCTTCGTTTGTATGACCTAATCGTAGCTTGTTTAAATTTTCTTTTAAAATTTCATCGATCTCGCAATAGAAATTTATCACATTAATGTCACACTCATTATTTTCAAATACAGTTACATTAAACGGTTCTATAATTTTAATATTAGTTTTCTCGTTTGAAACATTTTGAATAATGATGTCGGCAAAGAAATTTTCACATTTTATAAGGGCACATGGCATACGAACTCCTTCGCTAAATTGTATAAAATCAATGATTGCGTCCTCGTTTTGTAAGTTGGTAGGAATTTTGAACCCGTGTTTCCGACCTTGGTTCTAAGTTAATTTCGTAAGGTGGGTTATAGATTATTGATATTTCAGTATTAGGGGTTCGCAAGACTTGGTGGTACATGTCGATATTAGCTGCCAATTTTTTTAATAAGTCCACATCATATATGTAAAATTTATGTCGAAGAGTACTTTTGAACGTTTTCAAAAGCGGTATAAAAATAATTTCGTCGTACATGTTTTGATAATGCGTGCTTACTACGGTAAAAGGTTCCTTGTATTTAAATTCGCTAAAATATTGGTTAGCCTTTGCGGGACTGATAAAAGATCAACTACTAACGGTGTCTACTAAAAACTTGGAATTTATTTCGGGAATGACTATGTGAGGCAATTTTAAAATGCTATCGCAATAATTAAGATGGATTATTTCGGGGCGTTTTCGAAGGCTACTATCGGAAAATTTTCAGGCACCGCATTATCTTCATTATTAATTTCATTTGAATTTTCGAGATACTGACCTTCAAACGAAGGGTCTTCTACAAAATCATCATAGTGGTCGTAGCAGTCACCGTCATTTACCGTCATATTACCTTGAGAGAAATTTTGATATGACGTTGAAGGTTCATCACTAAAGAACATGTCATTGATTGTCATGTTTTGCTTTATTGGTGCGGTACGCATAGATACGTCAGTGTCATAAGCATTTTTAGACGGTTGATTTTGTATGCCGAACTTGAACTGATTGGGTTGCTGTTGTATGCCGTATTTAAAATGATTAGGATATTGTTGAAGACCGTATTTAAACTGATTTGGTTGTTACTGATTCTGCATACCGTATCTTTGAACTTGGTGTTGAGAAATGCCAAATTTGAATCCACCACTTTGGAATGGTGCTCGTAGTTGTTGGGTAAATGGATGATTGAAATTGCGTGGCATTGAATTTTGTGGTGATACAAAACGGTAACCTTGTTGAGGGGACATGAATTTATTATGGTGTATGAAAATAGGCCTATATCCTATCTGATTATTGGTTACACCAAACCTGAAATTACTATTATTATTATTGATTTAGTGGCGGATTTGAATTTATAAATGTAGATGATCTCACGAATCTTTGAATGGCTAATTGCTGAACTGGTTTGGCTTTATGATTTTTGGCGTTATACTGTGCTAAGAAGTTAATTTCCTCCGTAACTATACTTAAAGCAATCTCCAAAGTAGAACAGCCTTTGAGTCTAACAATTCTAATGAGGTCTTCGGGTAAATTGTACAAGAAAACGTTTAAGGTGGTATTATTATATATAATCATTTTAGCGGCTTTAATTCCTTCATCGGAAAGTTTGCACTTTGGCAAGCAGGGAACTTTTTACAATTTGTATTTTACTACAAAACTGAATATATGACTCTCCTTGTTTAATTTTTAGAGACTCTAGCTCGATAGCAATACATTCTTCTGAGCGAGGGTCGCCGAAATGTTGGTTTAAATTTCTTTCAAATCTTCCTATGCACTTAAACTAGGATTATCACTAAGTAGAGTCGCAGCTATACCAGTAAGCTTACTACTTATAGCATGAAATCTGTATAAATTCTGAATCGGAGTATTATCGCCTCCTGAATTTAATAAAACATATTCACATTTTGAAATAAATAAATTGAGTATTTTTTCATCTCCGTCGTATCTAGGAATTAAATCTAAAATGTGTGCTCAAATAACAGTTACTGACATTTTATTTAAACTATTTTACTTAATCTAACACAAATTATTAACAAGGATATTTATTAGCCTATTTTTGTGCCAACAAAATCAGATAAATGCAAATAATTTAGCCCGACGATTTTAATTCGGAAAATGTGGAAAAGAATGGGATAAATGTAAACAGGAAGTGAAAAGGTTTACTCACAGTATGTTCAATCCCATGTCCTCCAGGTGATTCTGCCAACTTCGATACTGCCGATGTGTTCTTTGCACGTAATCGATTGATTTGGAAACGATTGAGCGCGCGTCGCGGGAGTTACTTGTTTGGTTCGAGGATATCCGATCCCGACTGCTATACCGACGCCTAAACCGATTTTGGGGTCCGAAAGGGCATTAATACGACAGCGGAATATATACGGATATCCTACCGGCTGCGTCACTTAAATTGCGACGGAAGTCGACAGTCTTTTTAAAAACACAATTTAAAATATAAAATGATTTAATGTTCTTCCGAAGGTGGTTAGTTATAGAATTAATTAAATTTTATGTTAGCAAAATAAGTCTAAACTATTATCATATCGTCACTGGATATGTGTGGGAGTTGTTTGTCTTACAATACACAGAAATCTAGCTTGGCTTCTTATGAAAATGCTGATGTGGTTGTTTGGAATATTGAGCCAGGGACGAATTGAGGCGATATAACTACGTAATGTCTGAAATGTATTTATTTTGAACTTTATGCTTATTAATATAATTTTTTGTTTAATATATATCTTTTAAGACTACTTTCTGACGCCCCCTTATATAGAAATTGATTATTAATTATTAATAATAATGATGGGCCGTCACACAATGTTGGCTGAGACAGCAAGGGGGAGTGCTCTAAGTTTGAGGAGATACGACAAACGGATTCTTTTTAGTGGTAAACGCGAATCTTATGAAGTTTTAATTGGACTAGAGTCGTCCCCAATCCAAAATTTTGCTAATTAAAGACTCAATTTCGGACAACAAGTTTGTTCTGATACTCGATGGCGTATTCCCGAGAAATATTAGCATGACTAGTTTAAAAAACATCATCGGTTTTGGAACCAGTGACAGTGACAGCAACATATAATTGATTACAGCACGCAGCCTTGTGGAACACTAGCATACTCCGACCTCTAGCCTTTTAGCTCAGAGAATAGCTTTGTGCCAAACCCATTAAATGCCTTCGCTAAGTAACGACCAAGGCCTCCCTCTTGAACTTTACTGCATCAACTCATCTATGAGTCAGATAAAATTGAAGATTAGAACTAGAAGATGAGAATGAGCTGGTAGACCTCAAGGTACCTTATGAGCTGGCAGCTTATAATGTAGATTACATTATTTTGGAGAACAAGGAGGCGATGGTGATAAGCCTGTAGTTGGAAGGGTCCGAGCGGTCCCCTTTTTACGGATCGGGTAGTGTTGCCCAAAATCGGTCTTGGTCTTGCAGTCTTGGTCTTTTTCTTACATTTTTGCAAGACCAAGACCAAGACTGACTGTGCAAGATTTGAGCAAGAACAAGACTAAGCCTGCGAGACTCTTGCGTCTTGCAGTTGATAAAAAAAATTGGACTTATGCGCATTACGAATAATACCATAAACATACATAGCGGATGAAAATATCCATTAAAAGAAAAAACAGTGCATCCCTAGTTTTCACGGTCGGCACTTTGATAGTGCGCGGCGTCCTGTTGTCGGCATCATCAAAGGTCGAATATTGACCTGTCAAAGAAATTTTGCAGCTATTCGGAAGTACAAGGTCAAGATACACGCGCCGGCGGCTTCTATTGATATCGCATTCAATCGTCGCCCCCGCGCCGCACGCACTACTTTTGACACTGTTTGAATGCCGCCACAGAGTACATGTTTCAAAGAATAAAATAAGTTTCCGGGTGCTCAGAATGGACACGAATACATTATGCTGATATAGCAAGGAATATTGTAATTAGATAATGGTAAGGATAGGTAGATACCATAATAATTTATTCTTGTAAGTAATTATTATAATATTAACTATATGGGTTTATAATAATTACTTACTCTTATTATTATTACCTAATTGATAAACATGTTCAATAAGTTCACTGCAAATCTCAATTTTTGGAAGTATGTGTTTTTGAACACAGTGTTCGAATATGTCGTCACCCATTTGATAAATATTGTACACACTTTTAACACACTTGAAACGTAAACAATGTTACGTAAATAATGTACAATGCTAAACGAATAATATAAAAAGTGTGCATATTAAATAAAAAGCGTAAAATAAGATCTATGTATTTTTTAGGAGCCCGAGTATCTCTTAGAGAACCGTTTAAAGAAATTGATTGCATCGAATTGATGTAAATAATAGTGATTTGCACAATTTTAATAGTAGAAATAAAAATAAAATCACAATACCTGCTTTCCGGTTACACAAAGTATATAATGCGTTCTTGGATAGCGATATACGCTTTTATAATAAGATTCCAAAAGAAATGTTAGATCTTTCACCTTTTCAATTTAAGTCAGACAAAAAATGCTTGGAACTGACCTCTCGTACTACACATGACTAACTAGAAATTTCTAAACCGATTTGGTATCTACATATACATTTGACATTTTATGTTTGACTTATCGCTTTACATAATTATAGAACTATTGTAAAAATATTTTGAAAAGAGCAACTACTGAGTTTCTTACGTTCTTCCGTGATTCTTCTCAGTAGAATCAGAACCCCTGGACATGGAAAAGAAAAAATTGGGGAAAACAGTGATTATATGACTATTCAAAAGTGTATTTTTAATGCCTACTTGAATAAAACACATTTGAATTTTGAATTTCAAATGAGTGAAGGTAAATTTAATTTAATTAACGTAGATTAATTCAATCACAAGAAGAACATAATATACACAATTTTATTTACATATTTACATTTCATTTTTACGTAGGCACACTATACCTATCTGGTAACGCATCTACTTTATTAATCTTCTGAAGAATCATTAATTTTATCAAAGGATGCCGAACTTTCCTTTGTCGGTCTTTCGGCGTGTACTTACAAATAGTAGTATTTATTTTAATTCCAGTCATTCCCAATTGAGATTTGCTTCGAGCCTAATGTATTAATTGTTTTTACTCTAATCCTTGTTGTTCTCGGAGTGATAAGTTTACAATTTGACATGAGTGACGAAGAGTCGAATAGTTCTAGTCGGAGTCTAGTGAGAGTTGGAGTTAGATCTAAAAGACCTAAAAGTAAATTTGATGAGTTTTTCGACATAATTCATGCATCCCAAATTGCTTCGTGTAAATTATGCCAACATAAAAAGGTTAAAATAGAAATGAAAAGCAGAAACACTTCATGCTTTAGGAAGCATCTAATATCTTTCCACAAAAAGGAATCACAAATATTTCTTCCTGAAAAACCAAAATTAAGTGGAGGTATCACAAGCTTTTTAATAACCACCGGAAAAGGTGAACAGGTAAGAAAAAATATCACACAATTACATAACACATATATTATGTAACTAGCGGCCGCCTGCGACTTCGTCCGCGTACAATATCTGATTTCCTATGAGATTTTGAAATTTTCTCGCTGCAAAAGTCTTAGCTAAATATAAAAAGGCAATATAGGTAAAGCTTAACTATGCAAGTATTTATTATTTAAAACTAATAAAGTAAATGTCGATCTTCATATCTATACTTTAAAAATATAGGACTTGCATGTAACCATTTTACCCCAATTTCACCCCCTTAGGGTTAGGATTTCGTAAAACAGCTTATTCAGGATTTTATTATTGAAAACTTATAACTTTAATGCCGATTTTCGTGTCTCTAACTTCAAAAACGTAGGCCTTTCATACAAACTTCCAACTCCCATTTCACTCCTTTAGGGATAGATTTTCTCAAAACCGTTTCTTAACAGATCTCTATGCCATAAAAGGAACCTAACTTACAAACTTCAAGTTTGTATGTTTTGTAGTTCCTGCGATATCGTTATAGTCAGTCAGTGAGTGGTAGTTTTATAAATCGTTGCTCGAACTACTCGGAAGAGACGAAACGGGCCACACTGAAAACTTTGGTTCGCCACGCCAAATGCTGAGTGCGACCCCTTTTCGTCACATTCGGCAACTTTTATTTAATATTCTTCTTAATAATAATCTTAGAAAAATGCAAGAACAAGACGAGACTTAGCCAGTCTTGGTCTTGCGCCAATATACCTGGTCTTGTTCTTGGTCTTGGTATTCCGCTCTCAGTCTTGTTCTTGGTCTTGGTCTTGCAGCAAGAGTCTCGCAAGTCTCGCAATTACCTATTAGCCTATTGTTATTTATTAAACGTTACTATAGATCTTAGAACAGCTTAACAGAGTAGGCACATTTTGAGCTTGAATTAACATAGCCATAGAAAGACCAACCAAATTAATAAATGTCTAAACATTTAATGAGAAATTCGAAAAATCAACTAATACCGGGTGGGGTTTGAACCCACGACCTAAGCGATCCGTGCCGACGCTCTAACCAACTGAGCTGTCTACCAAGTCTCACGGCCACGGGAGTTAGTCTGTTTCTTAATAAACGTTTACATTTAATAAGCTTACATGTGCTAAAACTTAGTCAAAACATATAAAAAACAAATTAATGACATTAACTTGACTGTATTAAAAAAAGAACATTATCTGTCTAGAAAGAGATTGATAGACCCTTATATGAAATGGAATAAAAGTTATACAATTTACCATTTATTTAAATAAAAAATAAATTACAATACAAATTAAATTACATAACAGTACACAACATCTTTGACATTACTGTTACTTTATATTAATTCTTTTGACCAAGAATTAATACAAAGTAACAATCTGGCTGACTCATCACTTAACCTCTTTCTATGTTTTCTAATTACTAATGATGTTTTAGAAAATAATCTCTCAGCAGGTACTGAAGTTGCAGGTATTGAAAGAAAATCACGGGCCATCTTCGATAAAGTCGGATATTCTGTCTCATGCGTCCTCCACCACTCTAAAATGTCTTCCGAACTGGCGGCTCTGGGTTTACTTAGGTACTCCTCCAACTCGTCTATAACTAAGCCTTGATGAAAATATTCCAGATGAAGTCGAGGGACATGCATACAATTTCCCAAAGTCTATTACGTCTTCATCTTCATCATATTCACATACTTTCTTTTCATTTCTTGGTGATTCTAGAGCTGTATTCACTGAGTGTAGACTTTTATATTCTTTACAAAGTTCATTAAATTTGCGAAGGCTTACTTTTTTAATTTGCCAAAGTGTGGCAGCTGTTTGTCCGATTCATACATAAATTTGGTATTTGCAGTTGCGTTGTCGACCGTGATACCCTGTATTTTATCAATTATGTCATATTCCAATAAACATTCGTGGAAAATCGTTGCAATATCTTCCCCAGTATGTCGACCGCGTGATGGTATAAAATCAAGGACTACAGATCGATACTTCCATTCGTTGTCTATATAATGAATAGTGACCCCGTAGTAACTCCTACCAGCAATTGACGTCCATCCATCAATGGTAAATGACATTTTAGATGAAAATTGTTGTAATCGTTTCTTAAGATTCAATTGAAGCTCTTCAAACCGTTCTTTGACCTTCCTTCTAAGTGTGGACCTTTTAGGAAACACCATATTTGGGCAAATTGATCGAAAATATACTTGTGTAGCTTCGTCATCGAAAAATGAGAAGGGAAGATATTTTTTAACCATCCAACCAACTGTAGCTGTCGTGATGTTGTCACTGCTATTCTCAGACTGAAATAAAACAGTAAATCATGTGTCTCGCCGTTTATAAAAACAAATAAAAATATGCGTGAATTATAAATACCTACATATATAAAACTATAATATATATATATATATATATATATATATATATATATATATATATATATATATATATATAATACAAGTAAATTCTAACGGTAAGTAATAACATATAAAACAAACAAACAGAGAGAGAAAAATAAATATAAAATACACGTGACGACTAGGCTATACTTACATAAATTGTGTTCTAAAATTACTGAGGTTAAAATCTCGCACCAGCTAAAAATTTTGCTAGGGCCGCCACTGCCGCCACCCCACACCCGTAGCATTATAATAGCATTATAATAGGTAGTATGTTTACGAATAATCATAATAGAAAAGAGGTTAATTCGATTTTTATCAAATGTATAAGATAAGGTTAAATAAAAACAAAGCTCTATAGCAACACAAATCGTTCATTGTAAATTATTTGGTATAAACCTGTTCACTTAGATAGTGTCTGTACACCCGAAGGCGCACTTATTATTTTGTTTTTATTGTGTTCATTAAATAAATGTTTTTCTATTCTAAGAATAAAATAGAATACTATTTTATTCTTATGGTTATTGTAACAAAATACGAATATAAATAATAAACACAATTTAGGTAGGAAAGTCGGCTAATAACAATTTTGACCACCCTTCGATTCCGTTGAAAATTGGACAGACCCTTCAACGGTGCTAAACTCACTATTTGTATAATAATTTCCTCCAGACCGCATTTCGGTCACGATGGCCAGCCAGTCTCAACGGTGACTAGCTATCTGCGCAGGACAGGATTATAGTGCATGAGTATGTACGCAATCACACTCCTATTACCTCATTCGCATAGCACAATGATACGGCAATCCGACACGACCGGAGAGAGGTCAAGCGTAGGACTAACGGCTTTACGTGCTTTCCGCTTTCCGAGCACCATCAACTTCTTGTCTTCGGACTTAATAATAAGAATTTCTCATAATACTTAGAATTTCTCGACAAAAAAATTCAATAACCGATTTTGACCCGACCGGGTATTCGAACCCAGCAACTCATGGCTCATCATAAATGAGGTAGTCACAAAGCACGGTCCTGGCCATCTGCACTCAACGACTTACTGCATCACTTACGAAGTCGTCACTGCATCTGCTGACAGGCCGCCCTAAACTTCGTCTAACTGTACGAGGCTACCACTCGAGAAACTTTTTTTTTCGTAAGTTGTCGGTCCTTCGAGCTCTATTGCTGCCATTCATTTCAGCTTACTTGATACATTAGGCTATCCCGGTTACTTGGGATCTGATGGTAAGTTTTGACGTCACAGATTGTAATTGTCACTGGCACAGTTTTACTACAACCTTTTCATTGTTGAGTATCGAGTATTGTTACTCGTACTGGCTTTCGTGACAATATCATAAATGACACCTTATCATGTTCATAGTGAATTGGGTAATAAATTATTCAAAACGAACTTATATTTTTAAATTATAATAACAAGTCTACTGATTCAATTAAATAACTATATGCTTGACTAGCTTGATCATTTAAAAACGATAGTTACCCTAATTAAGAAATAGTTTTTTTTTAAATGAACTTATATTTTTAAATTATAATAACAAGTCTACTGATTCAATTAAATAACTAAATACTTGACTAGCTTGATCATTTAAAAAAGATAGTTACCCTAATTAAAAATTGTTATTTTCTTGTATAAGAAATCTGTTCAAATAATCATTTTCATTTTTACTTCTTCTTCGTTATTACTTAGCTTTTCCTGGTTCCTAAATCTTCCGTAATTGAAATAATCTTCAATCTCCTGCAAAGTTCTGTCTTTTGTCTCGGGTAGTATAAAATAAAGCCAGTCACTAGACTTAAGCCCATAGCTGATCCGAATACAGTGAATGTACCATAAACTTTAACACTTTCGAGTAAATATGGTGTAATTTGGAGTGCTACCACCATGATAAGAGACATTACAAGACCTGCAACAGCTGATCCAGAACCTCTGTAAGCTAATGGTAACACTTCACCTAATAAAGCTAGAGGAATTGGTGTACAGCCCAAATTGGCCAATATAAAATACAATACAAACAACGATATTGGTATCCAAGTATAGTTGTTAGAAATTATTGCTTTAGATACTAGATAAAGGTACGTGCATACACTAAATAAAATAAACAAAGCACAAAATCCAGAAACAAATAGAAGAGTGCGACGCTTGCAAATTTTGACCAATACCGAGGAAAATATAGCGCTGGTCGTTATAATTATATCTAAAGCTAATGTATAATGAAATGATTGAGATTTGTCCCCTGTCACTTCACCAATAATTTGTAAGGCATATGCGGGAAAAATGTGCCGACCGCAAGTTTCAAGTAGCAGCCCGCTAAACATTATTATGACTATTAGTTTCACGAAACCTTTCCTCGTAAATTTCTTTAAAAATTGAACAACTTTCTCGTTGAAACTGCTGTTATTTATATCAGCCGGCTTATCCTTTTGAGCTCTGATTAGTTCATATAATTCTTTTTCAGCTTCTTCACTATGCTCTCTTAACCAATAAAACGCCTTTTTACTTTTCTCGAATTCTTTTCTTGAAACTAACCATGCAGGACTTTCCGGCCAAGTAAAAATTATGACAAGGAAAATAATATACGGGAATAGTGATAGTAATGCGACAGTTCTCCAGTGATAAAAATTTCCCAGGATGTGAATCATCATGCCCCCAAGCAAACGCTGGCTGTTTTTAAATTTAAGTAAGTGCCTCTATGTTTAGGATTTGAATATTCTCCAATAATCACTGCACCTGCACTGCACTCAAAAGAAAAAGACGAAGGCAATGGTGGATAATGCAAATTCACAAAAATCATACACGGTAATAGTAATATACGTAGCAATACAAATAATGTACAGTCTATTATTTAATACTAATTTATTTTTTATGGAAGATTTATAGAAGAAAACCACCGCCCGCAAGCTCGGGCGCCACACTGATGTTTACCAAGCGTTTGGAGACATCGAAAACTGTTTGCCAAACAGCCTTTGATTTGTGAAGAAAAACCGACACCGACGCCGAACAGTGGCGAACATAAATAAGAACAGGCAAACACATACAAACACCCATCCACATGTTGGTGTTTGCTGTTCGTTATTGTTTGCCAAGCATATAGACGGGGCTTTAGGCATTAAGTCCGCCCTGTGTATCCTTTTTTTTTCTAAGGGGACGCAATAAAGAATTTTTTTAAATAATATAAAATAAGTCTCAGTACACTGCGCAGAAAAATTTAAATAGATAGAAACATAGATAAACGTTGCGTTGATTTTTGTTGACGCTGATTTTGGATTTAAATAAAAGAAGCCAAATCTGTGAGACATGTAGCAAACAATTTAAGAATCTAATAAGTATTATTAATTATTATCTAGATGACATAGACGAATATTTACTTAATGGGTGCATTCAGTTAAAATCTGATTTACTACAGTCTAAACCAGTATTACACCTCTTGCAATTAAATTTTTATGCTAATTTATGAAAATAAAATTTTTGATGTTTTCCCTCTAATTGCTATACCATCTTAAATATTTTATAACATTGTTCATCACTAGCTGTAAAGCCTTCCTTCAGGATGTTGTACATAATGTCGAACTATCGACTAAATGATTTGTCAATCCTTTCCGTAAATAGTTATTTAATTTATACTATGATGAGCAAATAAAGGAATTTGCAGCACACAAATGCACAAAATTTGCTTTATAATTTATATAAATTAACCACACATAACCTGTCAATTTATTTAGCTATAATGTCATAAGTACGGTTGCTGTTGTCTACAACACTTTGTAACTTTAAAAGGAGTCCTTCCATTTAGAATCTTAAAAGTTCACGCGGACTATCTATATAGAAGTCACTTGCAAACAGTAATAATAAATCCTTATTTACCTGCTTAGCGACCGGCGACACCATATTGTACCTTCGTTGAAATACCTAGGTGGATTGAAAAGTACTCGGCCTAACACAGATCCATTCAATTCTAAAAATCAAATCTACCCACATTATTTAGTTCAGTTCAGACTAGTTCATTGTGTGAAGTTCGAAACGTGTGCGATAATTAGTTGTGATTTTATAAATTTATTAACAAAGTAATCGGACATAATTTCCACGAATGGAGCAAATCGAGCAGCGTGCCGTCATTAAGTACCTCCATAAGAAGGGGCTATCATCAAAAGCCATCCATGATGTACATTAGGCGATTATGCTCTGTCATATTCATCCGTCAAAAAATGGATAGCAGAATTTAAGCGTGGTAGAGAGAGTGTGAAAGATGAACCCCGCTCTGGAAGGCCTTCGACGTCAACTACTGACGAAAATATTAAAAAAGTACTTGATTTAATAATTGGAGACCGCAGATTAAAAATTAGAGAGATAGCCGAGATTATAGGCATCTCTTATGAACGAACTCAAAACATCATTGTCAACGAGTTGGGTTTCCACAAGGTGTCTGCGAGGTGGGTTCCGCGACTGCTTTCAGTTGAACAAAAAAAGGACGCGATTGACTATTTCACGCGACTGTTTGGAGTTGTTTGAAGCCGATGCAGATGATTTTTTGAATCGTTTTGTTACCATGGACGAAACATGGGTTCATTACTGTACACCGGAAACAAAACAACAATCAAAACAGTGGAGAAGACCTGGTTCACCACCCCCCAAAAAAGGCTAAGTCGATTTTGTCGGCAAATAAGGTGATGGCTTCAGTATTCTGGGATTCGAAAGGTGTGATTATGATTGATTATCTTGAAAGGGGTCAGACTATAAACTCTGATTACTACTGCACCTTACTACGTCGTTTACGAGAGGAAATAAAAGAAAAACGTCGAGGAATGCTCAGAAGAAAAGTCCTGTTTCATCAAGATAACGCCCGTGTTCACACGTCAGTACAGTCAATGGCTGAAATTCACAACTGTGGCTTTGAACTGTTACCGCATCCGCCGTATTCACCTAATCTGGCACCATCAGACTTCTTTCTGTTCCCTAACCTAAAAAAGCACTTGGGAGGTCAAAGATTTTCGACAAACGACGAGCAGCTGTAGACGCATATTTTGACTCTAAGGAAGAATCATTTTTTTTCAACGGTCTAAATGCTTGGAAGGGGGAGGTGGCAAAAGTGTATTGAACTTGATGGTGATTATGTAGAAAAATAAAAATATAACTGATTTAGTATGTGTTTATTTTCTTGGTTAGGCCGAGTACTTTTCAATCCACCCTCGTAGTCTCCAAGAACAATAAAATTAAAGCAAATTTCATGAACGCAAGATTTAGACTAAATTAGGAAAACACAAAGGAACAGTTTAGTTTTATTGTCTATTAAATAAAGATTACATTATCAGGTTTTTCGTTTTGTTTGTGCTTCTGATGCTCCAGTACAAGATAGGTATTAGTCTACTAGCTTTTCCCCCGGCTGCACACTTTTGGTTGCAACTTGCAACGCTGGAGTAGAAACATAGTTATAGTGGTTTAATTACGTAGTTATAGTGAACTAGGATTTTGTGTAGTGGTCAATTTGTTATAAGTCCACAGCAAAACATGGGCAAGACATGTTACAAAGTACAGTCCTAAGCCATATCTGGCCAAAAATGGAGTTGCCAACCCACCTGACATGCTTACCAACGATGGCAAACACCCCCCATTAGAAAGGACATTGAGAAATTGTCTATTAGTGTTACTTGTCATTAGCGCCACACACGCAACATTCAGCATCTAATCTATTTATATAAATAAGAGTGAAAAACGAGCATACAATTCACCTTACTTAGGCGATGCTATGGCCCGTAGACACCTACATATAATCCCAAATAAAAATCAAAATGCAGATGCGTCGTCACTCCTGAGGACTTAAAGTTCGGCCAACTAGCAGCGATACGAACGGTCATTAACCTTAAAAACGACTGTGGAGTTGACTATTTATTATCTATATCTTTCCATCTTGTGTATTTGTCGTTATACAATTATTCAAATTATTACAAAATTTATAAGAAGTCTACTTTTTTTGTTTGCTAGACATTTTTCAAAACTATATGGTTTACTTAAATATATAATAATAATAATAAATAATATAACTATCAAAAAGTTACGCACCTCCGCTATTCCTAATAACCTTACATTGGTTTTGTTTTTATACTTTAGATGAAATGCCTCGTTACCAGTAATAAACCACTACCATAGTAATCTGTGAGTGTGGCCCTTCTTTCATTGTGCCGACATGAGCGTGCTGCAGCTGTAATTTGTTGCAGCGTGGCTCAGCCATGTCTAAAAAGTTTTGGAGGCAGACAGGAGACATTTTTCACATATAGTCAGACTATGTTGTAATTAATAAGTTGTGGTTAATTTACCGTGTTGTGGTAGTATAAGTATATCCGCTAGCCCATATCGTGCCGTGGGTGTTGTACCAGGTAACACAAAAAAATAAACAAGGAAATAGACAAACATTCGCTTCATACAACACAAAATTCGGAGATATTTGCCACAAGTGCCAAGCGTGGCAACTGTGGTAAATATCTCCCAATGAGGCAATAGGAAGCCTTTATCCAGCAGTGGAATTTTAGTAGGCTTTAACGGTAACGGTTATTGCTGTATTTTCATAAATTGCAAACATTCCTTAACAAAAAATTCGTGATGGGGATATTGACAGAAGCTTCCTTTTTACGCCTACACAATGCCCTTGGTAAAACCTTTTCCGATTTACTCAATATCCAAGTGGCTACTGCAGCTAACTTCAAATAAAGAAGCCTACAGATGCGTCACCTCCGAGAATTAAGATGGAATGCCTCCAGGCCCGTAATTATACTGGCTTTATGCACTTTAGACCGGATCACATCAGTGCAAGAAAGAGCCCAGTAACAATAAGCCTCAAATTCCAAATATTTAAGTGAAACACTACAATACCGAGCAAAATCATAACATTATTCAGATTCAAGGTGACAAAATTGTTAGGTTTAAACGGACAGACAGATGATATTATTAAAATGGTTCTTTGGCATCTTATCTTAAGTTTATAAGCCTCTGCTATAATATATTTAAAATTTTTAATCAATAGGTACACATAGATAATATCGTCAATTTTATAACATAAGTATATCTACTATATTTCGCCAAAATCGATTAACTGGTAACCTTCTAGGGTATGCCACTTACCCCTCCCTCGAAGCACTCGAGAACTGTGTGGAAGCACTTGCTATTTCCTCTGATGTGTCTAAGGCCTATGACCGGGTTTGGCACGGTAACCTTTTGGGCAAGCTTCTAGAGTACAATTATCCCTTGGCCCGATTGACTGGGTAATGAACTTTCTGATTGAACAATCTCTCCATGTTATCGTCGATGGCAGCTCGTTCAATCCTATCGCGACAAACGCTAGAGTTCTTCAGGGGTCTGTTCTCTCCGCAGTTCTCTTCCCGGTGCACATTAATGTTCTGCTTACTTCCGGCATCTACGGGTATGAAGACAACAGCACGGTAATGAAGAGGTACTAGCCGAATGCTTGGGCCAGTTGGGATCAAATCTAGTCCGAAAGAGAAGCTATGGTTGAGCGTGTGATAAAATATAATTAAATAAATAGCTAAAACCTAACCAGATGGAAGCCCTCGGCAGAGGAGACCAAACAGCCGAGGTTAAGGGGAATAAGGTAAAAATAGGCAAACAATACGGACGGTATCGAGGAGCACCGCCTTCTGAATTTGAGCGGTCCGCCACTGAGTCACAGTCGCCTTAGATGACCCTTTATTTTTAGCCTGCCTAGCAAATTTTCACAAAAAAAAAACTCAATGTACAGATTTTCCGGCTTCTGTGAGGCAGTTCATGGTCGAGACCTATGTTCAGTAGTGGACTTTTGATAGGCTGCAATGAATGATGATTAATTTAATTTTAAATAAAATGTCGGACAAGGTCAATTAAACAACAGGGAAATATTTGTCTATCTATAGATAGCGATAGTTGGCAGAGTCAACACGACTGCCTTTTTTATATGTCGTGCAATATGTCGATGCCGAGGATTCCAATGTCGGCTGAGGCAGCACGGGGAAGTGCCCTAAATTTGAGGAGATACAACAAGATTCTTTTTAGTGGTAAACGCGTATCTTCTGAAGTTTAAACTTAGTGTTGCCCAAAATCGGTCTTGGTCTTGCAGTCTTGGTCTTGTTTTTTTGCAAGACCAAGACCAAGAACAAGACTGCCTAATTTTAGCAAGACCAAGACCAAGACTGACCGTGCAAGATTTGAGCAAGAACAATACTAAGCCTGCGAGACTCTTGCGTCTTGCAGTTAGGAATGAGTGTCGTTTCAGGGAGTATAGGAGTTCGGGGTTCAAAGAAAGGGGGATGCCCACTGTTCATAGACACTTCGGCCATGGGTGCCCACATATAAAAGCATATGGAAATGATAATATGCAATTAAAATAATGAAATGGTTAAGGAATTGGTTTAAAAAAAGTCGGGATTTTTATGATATAAAGCTTTTTATTTTCACAAATACAGTTTTTTAACGACTACTTTTACCACTTTTATTGCTTTTAATTTCTTTAACTTTTAATTCCCGACGCGTGATTTTTCTTTTTGGAGGCCTATGCCAAAAGGCACACCGAACAGAGGGACTTACTTTAACTAGTATTACAATAGGAACTCAAACACAAATATTATGTAACCCCAAAGTTCGGAAATAAATGGTTATATTATTATTATACTATTATTATTAATTCCTGACGTTTCAGGTGCTTTATAGCACCCATGGTCACGGGGTACTGAGGTGACTGCCATCCCAATGTCAGTATTGGGACATGGAGTACCTTCAGCTTTTTATTATTATTTTTATAGTCCAATCTACGCAGATTGAACTTACTCTATCTTTAAGTCTTGCAGTGGTATGCTTGGGGTTTGTTTTAATTTTATTAATTATAGTGTCCCAAGCAGGTGGTAGTACCCAACCGCCTTCTCTACTGAAATTAGGATGTTTTTTAATTTCAGTAGCCTCACATATCATCCTTGGTAGGAATTAATGTTCTTTAACGAGGATTTGTGGTCTATCAAATCTGATGTATGTCTATCTGGTTGGGGTGACACCCTTGACATACGGTAGTACAGCAGGCACACGCTCAACTGCGGTCGGCTTCACTCGGTCACTGTGACGAAGACGTGGGACCCGAAGCTTGATTTTGTGCAGAACCTGCTTGACGTGCTGAAGCTCCGCGGCCAGGTGCTTGTTCTCACAGATCCCATATGCTCTCTGTAACAAAGATTTGCTCATGGTAACTAACTGTGAAGGATTATGGTGAGATTCACCGCTTAAATATCAGTTTGTATGGGTCTTTTTTTCTATACACAGTGTGACCTATGATGTTGTTAGGATTTTGGATAACAAAAACATCTAGGAAAGCTAAGAAATTATTTGCCTCAGATATAATATCATAATTACTGAATAGAATTTGGCACAGAGAGTGGTAACGATGGATAAAATTCATAGGAACAACATCCTGATTTAATATTTCTTGGGCCATATTCATGAGCCGCTCTAATTTGTTTCTTGGTACTTGCAATAATGCCTATATGCATTCATCACTATCTCCTGTTCTTACTTTTATCAAATATACAGCAAGTGCAAAGCATCCACTATGTTTACTTGACATTTTGGGCACTTCAGACAGAATTTATTGGCATTGTGCCTTTGATAAGCGTAGACGTATATGTATAGTATAATGTACAGTATATTCGGGCATATTGTAAATATTTTCAAAGTCTATATGATGGTAAATATTATCTTACAATAATGTAGAAAAATCTATAATTTGTGCTACACTAAATGTTTTAATATGGTTATATATTAATTCTAAAAGTAAATACCAAGAGTTACTATTTTAATGGTAGTTTCTGATTCTACATTCTGGAGGTACATAGTAATTGTATTCACAAAAATACATACCCGCAATGCTGATGGAACAGTGAGTTGATTGGAATTGTTACAACCAGGAAAAAACATAGATTTTGTGTGAGTGGTGCTCTTACAAAATTAGGCAGCAGTATATTGTATGATGTATGATCTAAGCTTTGTTGTTCTAGGTTCAATACATTACTCACTTTAGATTGCTACAAGGATGGACTAGATGATTCAGATGGTTCCCGTTCTAAAGTTTAACGTGTTGCTGCTTTATCAATCCTTCGCAATCATGACACTCACGCGATGACGATGGCAACTGAAATAATATTAAATAAAAAAAATAAGACAAAGTGAACAAAATAAAATAGATTTGTTTACTTTAAACTCAAATATAGGTAAATGTTACTTAAAACTTAATGCCCTATATTATTTAATAATTAAGGACTGACTGCCTACCAGTAGTCCAAAAACAATTAAAAATCGACTGTCTTATTTCTTGGTATTTGATAAAAATTGTCCATTTCGTAACTATCTGGTGTTAGCTAGCTAATCTTATCGCCGTGTTACAAATAAGCTATTTTGTTTGTCAGGTATAGCTTGTGCATATGTTAAAAAATAAAACAACTTCATAATTTCATACATTCATCACTATCAAATATCAGCACTAGAATTAATAAATTAAAAACTGTTGAACACTTACTTTTAACTGTTGTCACACTATAATGTGATCGACAATCTCACTCCATATGAGTTCTTGAGAATTTATTTGAAAAATAACAAACAAAATAACACAATGGCAACTATTTAGTTGTGAATTCACTAGTACCTTTTTACTTGTTGAATTGTGATTTCATTTCGCATGACATATTTCCTATAGCTGTCAGATTTGATGTTGCCACATAACTAACATAAATACAACGAAACGATATCGATTTGTATTCGATTAGTAATTTAATGAAAAAATAATAATATTTGAGTTTCGCTTTCAGTTCTACACGCTTTTTAAAATATATTTTCTTTTATTTTTTTAAATTATGTTTTAAACGTATTTTTAAGAACAGTTAAAATGTGGAGTAGCGTATTGTTATGCTCTAAACAGTTCACGGTAAATCAGCTAAAAATTCACTTGTTTAATTATCATAACATGATTCCATTTTAAATGTATTGTTAAAACAGATAACAATAACAGTTAAATTGTGCAGTAGCATTTTATTGTACTCTAAAGAATTCATAGTAAATCAGCTAGTAATTCGCTTGTTTAATTATCATAACATCATAATATCCATAGCGATTCGATTATTATTCGATTAATAATTTCATAAAAAGAGAATAATCTTAGAGGTGTTTTAACTTCTGCTCGCTTTTTAAATTGTATTTTCTTTTTTTATTTAAATTCTATTTTAAGTGTATTTTTAAGAACAGTTAATTGTGCAGTAGTGTTTTATGAAGCTCTAAAAAATTCATGGTATATCAGCTAGAAATTCACTTGTTTAACTATCGTAACATGATTTCATTTTAAATGTATTGTTAAGAAAAGATAAGAATAACAGTTATATTGTGCAGTAGCGTTATGTTATACTGCATAGAATTCATTGTAAATCAGCTATTAAATCGCTTATTTAATTATCATAACTACAGATGTGAAGGCGGTTGTTAACGTTTTCAACCAAGCCGATAACAACGGTTGTTTTTGTCTTGAAATTGATAAAAATTGTGCAGTTGCGTTTTATTAAGCTTTAACCTTTTGAGCGCCACGCCAAAAACGCATTACCGTGTCCTGTACGCCAAAGCGCCAAAACAAAATAGTGTTGCCAAGAGTTGATATATCGATAACGTGAAATAACTTGTTTTTGTTGGTTTTTTATGCTATAAATGACTCTTAATAAACTGTATGTTTTATTTAATCTTGTGCCGTCTTCCACTCTTTTTATATATGTACTTTGTACATATAAACATAAATAAAAAACAAACAATAACAATAAAATAGTAGTAAACATTAGCACTACTCTCCATCCTAATGACGACACTGTCGCGACTGGACGACAACGGCGTAGCTGACCTTCCCTTTTGAAACATTCTTAGAATGTTGTGTATCGATTTCAAAATCGATCTAACCGAAATATACAGACATCGATTCATAATATTTTATGTGTCGGGGAAGGCGTAGGCCAAGTGACGCACAGAAGAAAAGTCTTACACTCTTATGACAATGGGGATTTGATATGATGCTGATGCTGCTAGATGATTTTGAGACTGAGAAAGAAAATGGCACAACACAAAATGAAAAATTGCTCTTCACACCCTAAGTAAAAAAAACATTAATTGTAATTTTGTATTATTATTAAAAAAAGGTACATAATTATTCATTAATCAACAATTGTATATAATTATTCGCACTAGGTAAATCAGCCTTATAATACTAAAATCTTGGTCATGGAATAAATAAACATATTTGTTCACCAATCAATCAAAAATTCAATTCATCAATCAAAAATCAAAATTCATCATCATCGACGCTTTCCAAAATCCGAATGAGTTCTGAGGAATCGTTCATGTTGCATTGCTCTACTTTTCTCGGTAATCACTTATGACGTCATCAGGGTGTCGTCTATCCTTGATCACGGTGCCCAGTGAACTGATTTTCGATGACGCGCTAAAGATGCGCTAGAGTTGAGTTATTAGATTTATTATGCGAAGATAATCTGATAACATTTTTTTATTCATGTAGCTAATTATAGTTTTATGTTTATAACCTTTAATTTTATTCAAATATCAATAATAATAGAAAAAAAAACACCATTGAGCTGAATTTTGGATAGTTTTCAAGAAATCTATACCTCCCGCGTTTGACACTAGCGGTCAACCATAGACGACTTTGGCGTGCTGGACGTAGTATTTGCTTAGATAAAAATCCATTTTTATTAGTTCAATGTTTCTTAGTACTTGTGGCTCTAGAAGACTTGTTTTTTATACTCACATGTTGCTAGGTTATTCCTATTTTGAGGAGTGTAGAATTAAAATACCTGTAATAATTTTCCAATATCTATATTTCATATTTTTCGGAGCCGGGTTTTTTGTCTTGTCAACTATAGACGTCGTTGGCGCTTAGGGCCCGCAGGTGTTGGTCAAGTATAGGCGACTTTGGCGCTCAAAAGGTTAAAGGATTCATGGTAAATCAGCTGGAAACTAACTTGTTTCGTTATCATAACATGATTCTATTTTAAATGTGTTGTTATAAACAGATAAGAATAACTTAACCGATCTTCTTTAAAAACAGATAAGAATAACAGTTCTTATCTGTTTTCAAAGAAGATCGGTTAAGATTAACAGTTAAATTGTGCCGTAGCATTTGTTACTCTCTAAAGAATTCATTAGAAATCAGCTAGTAATTCGCTTGTTTAATTATCGTAACATCATAATTATTTAAAAATTATATTAGCACTGTAATGATGACACCGTAAATAATCAATCGAAAAAGAGAATCGATTTTTTAAATGTGTTTTGTGATTGGCAACACTTTTTTTTATTCACAAACTAATGACATAATGATTTACCTAATTTTTATTATTATGTTTCCGGTACTTTTAATTTGTGCAAAAATATTCCCATTGTTTGAGGATAAATGAATACCGCGATTAATAACCATAAATAAAGATATAATTTTTTAACAAATTCACATTGTTGGGCGTTCCATGGCCGAAAATGGGCGTCCCCCTTTTGCAGCAATTCGGAAGTACAAGGTCAAGATACACGCGCCGGCGGCTTCTATTGATATCGCATTCAATCGTCGCCCCCGCGCCGCACGCACTACTTTTGACACTGTTTGAATGCCGCCAAAGAGTACATGTTCCAAAGAATAAAATAAGTTTCCGGGTGCTCAGAATGGACACGAATACATTATGCTGATATAGCAAGGAATATTGTAATTAGATAATGATAAGGATAGGTAGATACCATAATAATTTATTCTAGTAATTATTATAATATTAACTATATGAGTTTATAATAATTACTTACTCTTATTATTATTATCTAATTGATAAACATGTTCAATAAGTTCACTGCAAATCTCGATTTTTGGAAGTGTGTGTTTTTGAACACAAAGTGTTCGAATATGTCGTCACCCATTTGATAAATACTATAGATACTTTTAACACACTTGAAACGTGTAAACATTTTGTACAATGCTAATCGAATAATATAAAAAGTGTGCATATTAAATAAAAAGCGTAAAATAAGATCTATGTACTTTTTAGGAGCCCGAGTATCTCTTAGAGAACCGTTTAAAGAAATTGATTGCATCGAATTGATGTAAATAATAGTGATTTGCACAATTTTAATAGTAGAAATAAAAATAAAATCACAATACCTGCTTTCCGGTTACCTACACAAAGTATATAATGCGTTCTTGGGTAGCGATATACGCTTTTATAATAAGATTCCAAAAGAAATGTTAAATCTTTCACCTTTTCAATTTAAGTCAGACAAAAATGCTTGGAACTGACCTCTCGTACTACACAGGACTAACTAGAAATTTCTAAACAGATTTTGTATCGACATATACATTTGACATTTTATGTTTGACTTATCGCTTTACATAATTATAGAACTATTGTAAAAATATTTTGAAAAGAGCAACTACTGAGTTTCTTACTTTCTTCCACGATTATTCTCAGTAGAATCAGAACCCCTGGACATGGAAAAGAAAAAAATGGGGAAAACAGTGATTATATGACTATTCAAAAGTGTATTTTTAATGCCTACTTGAATAAAACATATTTGAATCTTGAATTTCAAACGAGTGAAGGCAAATTTAATTTAATTAACGTAGATTAATTCAATCACAAGAAGAACATAATATACACAATTTTATTTACATATTTACATTTCATTTTTACGTAGGCACACTATACCTATCTGGTAACGCATCTACTTTATTAATCTTCTGAAGAATCATTAATTTTATCAAAGGATGCCGAACTTTCCTTTGTCGGTCTTTCGGCGTGTACTTACAAATAGTAGTATTTATTTTAATTCCAGTCATTCCCAATTGAGCTTTGCTTCGAGTCTAATGTATTAATTGTTTTTACTCTAATCCTTGTTGTTCTCGGAGTGATAAGTTTACAATTTGACATGAGTGACGAAGAGTCGAATAGTTCTAGTCGGAGTAGTGAGAGTTGGAGTTATAGATCTAAAAGACCTAAAAGTAAATTTGATGAGTTTTTCGACATAATTCATGCATTCCAAATTGCTGTAAACTATGCCAACATAAAAAGGTTGAAATAAAAATGAAAAACAGAAACACTTCAGGCTTTAGGAAGCATCTAATATCTTTCCACAAAAAGGAATCACAAATATTTCTTCCTGAAAAACCAAAATTAAGTAGAGATATCACAAGCTTTTTAATAACCACCGGAAAAAGTGGACAGGTAAGAAAAAACATACTTATCACACAATTACATAACACATATACTATGTTGTCTTGTTCTTGCATTTGGGCAACACTATTTAAACTGGACTAGAGTTGTCCCCAATCCGAGACTTTGCTTATTAAAGACTCAATTTCGGACAACAAGTTTGTTCCCATATTCGATGAGGTGTTCCCGAGAAATATTAGCATGACTAGTTTAAAAAACATCATAGGTTTTGCAACCAGCAACAGCAACATATAATTGATACACATCACGCAGCCTTGTGGGACACTAGCATACTCCGACCCTACTATGACCTTGATGATCCAATCTGCAAGGAAACTGAGGATCCAATTGCATAATTTCTCTGGAAGGCCATAGGAAGGAAGCTTCTAAAGAACAGCTTTTTGCCAAAGCCCATCGAAGGCCTTCGCTACGCCCAAAATAACGATCGAGGCCTCTCGTCTTGTTCTTTCTTTATCCTTAATCCTTAGAAAATCCTTTCCACAACTCTGGTCCAAAATGTAAAACATCCCTTTCTTTAGCTCTCCGATGATCTCAGGTCCACGAACATTGGTTGTAACCTTTCTCAAGCAATGCAATAATTTTAGTGGCTTTTATTACTTTACCTAAGTACCATTTTCGAGAACGTTAAACAGCAAAAACAATACTTTAAAATGTTAGGAAAATGAGAAAAGTCAATTAAAATGGACTAAAAGTTATTTAGAGTCAATATTAACTTTCGGGAGTTCGCGTAAAATCTTTAAAAACTAGCCTCAGGATTTTAATTTGGAACGTACATTTTAAACACCACGACACCTTTATAATCAGCCAGTAACATGTTCAAATGATTAAACCTTTTTCGTATTGTTTTTTTTTTCAGGTAGTAAAAAATCAAAACCACTCTTTTTTTTGCAAAAAAAGGGTATATAATTTTGATCCTATTATAAGCCAGTGCTTGACCCGCTTTGAAATGGTGATAAAGCCTCAGATGGTAAATCGCACTGTCTTAGCGTAACAGAAGCCTATTCATTCTTGGCTTGAAGAGTCCCAGATTGTTATTGGACAGAAAAACAGATGCCGGTAAAATGTTTCACTCCTTTGCTCTACGCATTACGAATGACATAGCAAACCATTTGGTTCGAATGCGTGGAATATCGATAACAAAGTGGTGAAGATAACCGCCAACCGCCTTTTTGTCTAATGGTGAAGAAGCGAAAAAAGCGAATAAAGGCATGTAATTCCTTCACCACTCTGTTTTAGAAGTATGGAGGGCGCGGGGCGCTGAGACCCGCTCAGGGATCACATAACGTGGTATGGTGGATGTAATTTAATAAGATTAACAAAGTAAAATTCAACGTTAAGTTTTTGTGGTAGTCACGATTGGTCACGCTGTGTTTATATTTTGAATGCACCATGAATGGGTAGCCTCGACTGGAAACGGTTCAAGCTTTCACAGAACCACAACTTAATACTATTGTTTTTCTAAATCTTTAGACTGGTACACAAGATTCTCTATTTTAGTTGCTGTTACAAGTTTCTAGTTTAGTCTTCAGGGGTAATACAATAGCTACATATTTGGCCAACGTTTTTAAGAGAAATGAATGGCTCGTAGTTAGAGGGGCAATTTTTTTTAACTTTCTTTTGATACGTAGGTATCTAGTACTATTATTTGTTCTGTGCTTTTGACCTTTTTGAAAGTAATATACCCACAGAAATCGTAATAATAAGTTAATAGAAGTCGCATAGACGCGACCTTGTCGCCGCTATGATGTGTTGACGAACATCATTTACCATTTTGTGATTTAGTTGCGTGGGGAACGTCGTACGTGAATTTATGTTATTATAATGGTGAACTGCAACATAATCAGTTGTAAAAACTCGTCAAGGATGTGTAATTCCACTAAAAAAGAAATTTCATCGATAAGTTGATTATTTACTAATTATCATTGTTTTAACTAATTCACATCCAGATGAATACTTTACTATGATATTTCCCTTTCTAAGCTTTCATTTCTTACTTTTCGCATTTACAATTACCATTGCTGCTTTTCTTCTACTGTAATACGCAATGCACGCGAGGTTGACAAATTCGCCAAGCAATGTAATGTGAAATATTAGATGATTAAAACTACTTTTACGGATTTTATCGCGTTTATTTTTACTTTTTATTTTTAATTCCCGACGTTTCGGGCGCTTTCCAGCACCCATGGTCACGGGGGACTGAGATGACTGACGTCCCGATGTCATTGTTAAACCCGGAGTACCTTCAGCTTTTTTAATTATTGTTTATGGTCCGATCTATGCAAAATGAACTGACTATGTCCTGAGGTCTTGCAGTGGTATGCTTGGGTTTAGTTTTAATTTTATTGATTATAGGATCCCAAGCAGGTGGTAGTACCCAGCCTCCTTCTCTATTGAAATTAGGATGTTTTTTTAATTTCAATAGCCTCACGTATCATCCTTGGTAGGAATCGGTGTTCTTTCGCGAGGATTTGTGGTCTATCAAATCTGATGTAATGGTTGGGGCCGTCTAGGATATGATCACAAACTGCAGACTTGATAGACCACAAATCCTCGCGAAAGAACACCGATTCCTACCAAGGATGATACGTGAGGCTATTGAAATTAAAAAACATCCTAATTTCAATAGAGAAGGAGGCTGGGTACTACCACCTGCTTGGGATCCTATAATCAATAAAATTAAAACTAAACCCAAGCATACCACTGCAAGACCTCAGGACATAGTCAGTTCATTTTGCATAGATCGGACCATAAACAATAATTAAAAAAGCTGAAGGTACTCCGGGTTTAACAATGACATCGGGACGTCAGTCATCTCAGTCCCCCGTGACCATGGGTGCTGGAAAGCGCCCGAAACGTCGGGAATTAAAAATAAAAAGTAAAAATAAACGCGATAAAATCCGTAAAAGTAGTTTTAATCATGTGCAATGTTCGCGTAAATATAAGAAATCATTATGAAATATTAGATATCATTGTACATTGCGTATGTTTATAATACAGATGCAGGCATCGGCCGCTTAATGTGTGTGTTAAGTAGTGGCGACATCGGTTTTAGAAGTAATCGAGTGCTTATTCATTTCTATTGTCTTATTATTACTATTTCTGTGAATGTACCATTGTCGGAGTTTACTTTCATTTTCCAATTCGCCTAGGCAATCGGCGAAATTTTGGAGGGTTTGTTTTTTTGTGAGAAAACAGTAAATTTGTTTTATTCGGTGAGAATATAGAAAAGCAGTTGAAAATAGGTATATCGCGAACGGTAGCGGCTTCATAATCTTCAGACCGACCTGTTTATGGAGGTTAGCAGGAGTTTATGTAGCGGAAGTAGATATTAAGATTTTGAACGACAAGATTCTTATAATTATGTATTATGTGTGATGCAGCCATCTTTGCTCTAAAAGTTGGGCTTTGGACCAAATTGTTCTAAAAAATGGCCATGTTCTGCCTTTCCCTCGTTTTATATATAGCAAATATTCTCAAATCACCTAAAACGCAAGTGTTTCCGCAACACAGACGCACTCCCCTATTCCCTCTCTCATAGTTCGATGATGCGTGTTTCCGAGCATAGATCCGAGTCACAGTGCGGATACGTTGCGAACTTCCTGGCTGCGAGCTGTTATTAAGATTTCTTGACCTAGTAACTGATTTTGGCTCGACTAGGGATTCGAACTCGGACTACATTACCAACCATGTAGTAACTTACATTTGAGTGAGTAGAGAGTATTTTGTGATTTCTGCAGCAAATGCTATAGTTATAGAGTACATAGTATAGGAATAAATCTTGCAGTGGGTTCTAATACGCCGCCATAACCGCACAAATGGAATACAAAAAAGAATCAAAGGACTAGAAGGTTTTAAAATGTTTATTAATTGTTTTAAGTTATCTTTATTTCACCACATTAACTAACAAATATATAAAAATAAGTTTTAATTTATGTCAATACTAATGCTTCGAAATTCATATTTACAGTCATGTCCTTAGTAAAGGTAGATAGTTAACCAATTTTATTTATTAACCATATTTGTATACTACCTTTTTATCATCTTTTGTCATCTCTATCATTAATTGAGATAAATCATCACTCACTTTCACGTACACCACGTCATTCGAATCTGTGAAACAGAAATATATTTTAAAAGATAAGTATCTCAGATAAAATAGTCTTGATTACTCTGATAATTCATACATCATGCTGTTGTTTGAGACATTCGGTAGAAGCTGCTGATTGACAAAGGAGATTCGAGACATGCATTGCGTTTTATCCAACAACAAGCGGCGATATAACTGTTACATAATATACACCTATGCCCACGGCTGAACCTGTTACGACACGACACACATTTAATTCGCAAACAGAACTGCCTATTTTTTTTAATAATCGATTGAATTATCGTTTACTTTAACATCAATTGATTACTTACTGGCTTACAAAATTTAAACTTTGTCGTGCCACACGAACTTAACTCATATTTTTTACTTTGATAGATGACTGTTAGTACTGTTGCGCGCTATAATTAGCGCCTGGTATGTGGCGGCTGATTATTAGCGTCATCTGGTATCAAGCAGCAGAAATAGGAGCGTCAAGATCTTTCTAGAACTCTCCCACTATCGCCATCTAGTATCGAATGGAAGAACTAAGCTTTCTAGAAAGCTCCACACTCGAACTTTCTGCACCTGGTCGGTTGGGGGCCGGTATTTGCTGGAATATTCTGGATGTTTCGGTGGAAAAAGCCTATTTAAAGTCGTTGAGGGCCGCGACCGCGATCCGGGCAGTATTGAATTGGTGATACGAGCGAAGCTTTCGGAGCGAAATAAAGTGAACTAAAGTGTTAAGTGTGATTAATTATTAGTGTGATTTAAGTTTTAATTGGTGTTCAGTAAATAAAGTGTCAATTTTGGTAATTCAATCGGCAGTTTTTATGTCACGAACCGTAAGGTCGTAACGATTTCACTTTCCGGAAACGGCCCCGCCACGTCAATGGCTATTCTCTCCCATGGTGTACCAACATTGTACAACTTCAATGCACCTCTACTACGAGTCTGTGGTCCCTTTACAGCCGCACAACTTGTACATTTACGACACCTGTCCTCGACATCGTTTCGACAGTGGACCCAGTAAAACCGTTCTCGGATCATTAGTAGAGTTCGTTTAACTCCCAGAACAATGCCTCCTGAACAATCATTATGGTACAGCTGTAGAACATCCGACACTTTAGCTTTAGTGACAACCATTTGCAAATGACAGCTGTCTCCCCGACCATTATCCCACTTCTGACACCAATTGTTACGAGCTTTTAGAGGTTGTAGTCATCGCTGAGACGTTGCTCCACTTGGGTTAGGGAGCACTGGCCTTCATCCGTTCCAGAATCGGTTTGATGTCCGGATCTTCCTGCTGTGCATGTCGTAAGCTGTCCTTCCATTAGTTTCCGAGGTGGTCTATCCTGAGAATCCTCACAGATACCACTTCCTTACCCTCTTGGCTAGTACTATTCTTGCAATTATCAGGATAAGGTCTTCTTAACAACGTGATGGCTGATGTGAAGAAAACGCTGGACGAACTCAAACTGGGGGATGGAATTACAGCTCCCGTAGTAGCTACAACAACTTCGCTACGTGGATTCAAAGTGCCACCGTTCGACGGGACTTCATCCTAGTCAGCCTAAAAATCCAGTTTTAGGCTGTCACGGAGGCAAACGGCTGGAATAAAAGTCAGGCCATGACTGCACTCACCCTAGGCCTGCCGCCGTTCGACGGGACTTCATCCTAGTCAGCCTACAAAATCCAGTTTGAGGCTGTCATGGAGGCAAACGGCTGGAATAAAAATCAGGCCATGACTCATGCAACTCACCCTAGTAGGCCTGCACGACCAAGCCTTAACTGTGTTGGAAGCTCTCGGTAAGAAAGTTACCTACGAGCAGCTCCTTGACGCATTGGAAGCGAGATATGGCGACGCTCACCTGGAACACGTCTTTAGTGCGCAGCTTAAAGATCGCGTGCAACACAGCAACTAAAACTTGCAGCAGTGGACCCTTGAGTAGAAGATGGTTCGAAAAGCATACCAGTCTGTACCTATGCTCATTGAAGCGAACCTGGTGCCGACATTCATCGACGTCATCCGCGACCTGGAAGTCAGAGCTGCTGTGAGGCTCGGGCATTACGTGACGCTTAAGGAAGCCTTGGCCCATGCACTGGAAGTTGAAGCCGTGCGGCAGGATCATCGTTCCCATCGCATTAGGGAGGTTGCAGTAGCTACAGTTCGCGACCGCAATAATAGATACAGCCCTAGGTGCTATGGTTGTTGGGAAAGGGGCCATCTTCGATCCAGCTGCCCTAAGCGAACTGTAGAAAGGGAAGTTGATCGATCTCGAAAGGCTAGCGGCACCACCCAGCAGCGGCAGGATCATCGTTCTCCTCACGTTAGGGAGGTTGCAGCACCTACAGTTCACGATCACAAAAAAAAGCTATGGGGAAAGGGGCCATCTTCGACCCAGCTGCCCTAAGCGATCTGTAAAAAGAGAAGGTGATCGATCTCGAGAGGGTTGTGTGGCTTACAACACCGCCCAGCAGCAGCAGGAATACAACTTTACGATCGGACACTGCAGCGGGAAATGGCATGGCAACACAGATGCATTGTCAAGAAGACCTTATCCTGATGATTGCAAGTACTAGCCAAGAGGGTAAGGAAGTAGTATCTATGAGGACGCTCTGGACAGACCACCTCGGCAACGAGTGGAAGGATAGATTACAACATGCACAGCAGGAAGATCCGGACATGAAACCGATTCTGGAATTGATGAAGGCCAGTGCTCCCAAGCCCAAGTGGAGCAACGTCTCAGCCATGAGTTCAACCACTTAAAGCTCGTAACAGTAAAAATGAGTAACTAAAAAAATATTGGCCAAGAATTTCATCGATTGATGTAATTTAAATATTTCAACAAATAATAATGACCGTCCGTAAGAAAAAAAAAGTTCTATTATGAATTTACGATTTAGGATTTTCTGGTAAATTTAGCTCCTGGTCCCTTTTCTACGTCCAGCAGTATTCGGCCAACATCCTTGAGTTTTCCATTTGCGTTGATAGCGCTTTTCCATTTCTCTGTGAAATGGCCTGATAGAACCTAACTTAATGTGCAATGGTGGAAGAACTTCAGACGGCTCTACAAGAATATTTCTCTTTTTTCTGTCCAGGGCTTAAAGATCTCTCTAACTATCCAATTCACAAAGAAAACAACATAATTTAGTATAACCAACTGAAGTCCGAGTAATAGGGCAACATCCTTGAAATCACAACAGATTTTGAAAGAATATTTATTTTATTTGATTTTTTCAAATAATAACTTCATGTTTTCATCATAGGTTTCTTTCATATTAGTAGCATGGGCCAGCGGTATAGAAGGAAATACTTTTCCGATATGTAGTAAAACTGTTTATAAGGATCAAATTGGATTTTTAAATTCTTCATCACCCATTTATATCACATATATTTCCAATATACCAAGTCTCCATCTTGGGAATAGTATGATCTCAAGAGTTTGTCACGATTTCGAAAATGGCTTATTGTTGTTTCATGATGTAGCAAATTCCATTGTTTCAAACGAGATCCTAAGAGTTCCTACTGCTTTTTTGACAAATTTAAGTCACGAAAGAAGTCGCTTAGGTCTTCTTAAGTTATCCAGTTGGTTTGTTTGAGATTTCTTCAAACTTAGATTCATCGTCATCATCAACGACACGCGATTCGCTCGAAGTGGAGGGCTGTGAATCATTAATCGTAACGGACGCAGAGAAACTGGTATAGGTAAATTGTCACTGTGAAGTACTGATCTCTTAGTTGACTGTAGGGTAATAAACTGTGTTTTTTTTAGAATTAGTACCTTTTATATTTGTAAGACAAAAATGGCAGTTCGAAACGTGATCTTTTGGTCGGTCCAAATCACGGGTACAACTAACGGCATACGACGGGACCCTTTTATCCAATCACATAAATTATTAACACAGGATATGCAACAAATATAGGGGGCCCAAGATTTGTCTTGATGTGCCACAGGGAAACCAATATACTGACGATAACTCTTCATCACAACTTTAGCGAAATTTCGTTTTTGTTTTTTAAAAGTTAATTATCCCACAAACATAACAAAATGAGTCAGGATTTTTGTTACACTTTCTCGGTATATTCACACAATTACAGCAATTACATATAAATCACTAAATTTAGACTAATACGAAAACAATTATGTTAACAACTGTTTATTCGCGACCGTTTGTTTGCGTTTATTACTGTAGTACTAGTTATATGAATCAACACCTCACAAGAAATCTGAGGCCAATCGAAATAAAGCTATTGCTGTTTACTCATGAGGGTAGGTGGTAAAAACAATATTAGCTAACAGAGTTCATGTGGCATGACTAGTGTTGACCAGTGTTATGGATGATGACCTGAATAATCGAAATCGTAGTGAAAATCCTTAATCTGCCAGTGTATAGTGGCCGTGGAAGAATATCCACTGCCCCACATCATCCCGTATCATAAGAGGCGACAGAGGGAAACATATCAGGAAATAAAAAATTAAAAAGCTGCGGTTGCGAACCCCCTCGCCAAGCGTGGAAACTATGGCAAATGTCCCCCTATGAGGTAATCTATGGAGGAGGGCTAAGTGTTTAATAAGCTGTAATGGTAACAGTAAGCCCCTAAGGCAGGGGTCGGCAACCTGCGGCTCGCGAGCCACATGCGTCTCTTTGGATGTGAAGCTGCGGCTCTTTAGTTCCATGCGTAAATATTAATTATTTTATAAAAAACATTTAAGAATCGTTCTGAATCGATTAACGAGTATTAGGCACCATTTCTATCTCTCAGCCTCTTGTACTCGCTTTTCACCGCACCCACACACACGAAATCTACACTGGGCCATTTAAAGTTGATACTGGATTTCTAAAAATGTTATTGATCAATTTAAAAAACATCAGTATATATAATAACAGTATATATAATACGCAATATATATTTTTCTTATGAATAAACAGATGTTTTTTTATCAAAAAAACTTTATTTATGCAAGTACTATTTATGGTTTTGGCAAGAAAAATTTGTGGCTCTTTTAAAAACTTTGAAATTTTGTTAATTGTAATTTTTGACTCTTCTGACTTAAAAGGTTGCCGATCCCTGCGCTAAGGGACAATACAACGCACCGACTTTAAATATTTCATAAAAAAATGATGATGGATATACAATATTTGATAACTATTTACTTAATGTTAGCATGGAGAACTACTATTATTTTATAACATCGCGCCCCTAAGTTATGTACAAAAGGAGAAACAGAAACTTTTTTATTCAATAAAGATTATAAATAATACTTATTGAGTTACTTTTTTTTAAATTTTACAACTGGTTCGAAAATAAACGACGTATTACTAAACAAACTAAAAACCAGTGCTATTAGTTTGTTTAGTGCCTACTAATGCAGTCTGTCTATGCCGTCTACGAAATTCCGTTAGTTTGTATGCGCAAAGCAAAAAGGTACAGGCTATAAAGCATTCATGTTAGTCCTTACAAATGACAATAAAAGTCACCTGGTGTAGTAGCTACTTAATATTGTGTTAGATTATAAACTTATTTGACACTGGTGCATTTGTCCCATATATGGACTCTATCTGACCTTCATTTATATGCCATAATATTCTTTTAAACCTACCTGGTATAAAAGTTGAGTCTGGCAATTCATACTTAGCCTCAGTAATTTGATCATCTTTTATTTCATTTACATCTGCAAACACCAAGTCTTGCATTAAGTTTTGAGTTCCAATAGTAATTATTTCACTTGGTTCTTTCCCTGCTGTATCTAATTGTTCCCCTATTCTATTTCTTTTAATGGGCCGTACAATGTCTTCATTAATCCTTTTTTTAATTAATGCTTCGCCTTTTTTAACAGTCTCATACTTTCCTACATCTGCTGATTTAACTTTTAAAGCACGGTCTATTTCTTTGCGTATCATCAATTTTACATCTTCAGATAAATCAACCCCACTGTCATAGTTTTTTGTATATTTTGTGATAGGTTCATCATCACTTGACATACTGCAATCTTCCTGTTCCTCACCTTCACTGTTGTCTGCAGAGATCGGAGTCACATGCGTCGCTTTAAACAATTTACGCCATTTTTTAATGAGATTGTCAGCTAATTTCTGAAATATTTTTACAATATATATATTTAGAAATAAACTCAAATATTTACGAAAACTTATTTAAAAACAATTTTTATAAGCGTTCCCATGGCCAGCATCTGGGTCAATTATCAGATCAGCCCCATTGTACAATATTATTCCATTGTTATTTAAGTTACAAAAGACAGCAATGATATAAAAAGAAAGCAAGTTAAATAAAAGTTTGTAACTAGTGAATATAAAAATGTTATTATTATTTTAAATGTTATGTCTTTTACAAGAATTTGTTTAAAATTCAGCAAGTTTATTCTGGCAACACTGTCATCAGCGACGGTATATTTGAATGTGTGGCGGTAACAGTGGCGGCCTCGGCGTCGTCAAAGATTTAATAACACAAACAGTATCACCGTGAGCTTTTAACAACACCACGAAGCACGTGTAACAGCGATCAAAAAATTCGCCGGCACGTGTAAGCTGACTTCTTAACTTTTATACTGCCGAACTTTGCCAGTTTTCAGTTTCACTCACAGATTGCTTCAGAGTGGTTGTTGCTGTGTTGATACTTGTGATTGTGTTCTAAGGAATGTCGCACTCTATTCAGAAGTTTTTTGATATGTAAATGTCTGGGTGGATGTGACTACAACTATGAAACTTTTGCTTTTTCAATCATTGTTATAAACAAACTATAAACTGATAAGTGAAGTTGAAAATCAAGAGAGGTCAAGATTGTGACCTCTAGATTTGTAAACCATCAGCCACCTGAGCCGCATGTATTGCCATGTAAATAATCCCCATTTAAATTAAATTTTATTTTTTAAATTAAAAATTATTCTCTGAAAATTATTACATGAATGGAATATCACAATACCTAATGGCATCAGCATAGATTGGATAAGGCTTTTTTTAATATGCATCCACAAACTCTGAAGGAAATCATCTCCATCTGTTTTGGCATCAATAGTTCAAAAAAGATAAATGAATTATACAAAAGCGCAATTGGATTATAACTGCATGGTTGTGGCATAAGAAAATGCACCACCCTATTTGCAGTTGGTGTTGTGAAAGGCTACTATGGGAAATGCCATATGGGCCTATGGGCTTTCGATAAATGATAGTGTTATCATCTGGTGAAAGCATCAAATACCCAGACTGGTGACAAAAAGCAGCATGAAAAATTTGGTACAACCATCATCAATCCATCTGCTAAGTGTGTCAATTCAGCAAGCCCTCCCTATAATGTGGGAGGCCCACATGCACATTCAATGGACTGTTATGGGGTGATAAAGGCTGAAGAAAAAACTTCTCTGTCATTTTGGTAGATAGTTGGGTTAATAGTTGTAGATAATTGTTCCTGTCATATTTAATTCATATGTTAAAGAATGTAAATACATTACACAACTAACATTAATAAGTAAAAATCTAAAATTATACATAAATTGTGTGCATTCTTACAAATTTAAAAGGCTTCGGCATTCTTAGCATATAGTGGTCTGGATGTGCTTCTTGCATCTCGCACTTTTGACAGAGATCATAATCATCGCAATTGACACATTTGTAACGGAAGCCCAAGATTGGATTGTTGCAATTATTACAAACTATATCACTGTGCACCGCAGGTTCACTTTTTATTTCCTCTGTAAACAAATTATGTTACAATTTACTAACTACTTGGCTAAATATCATTCACTAATTATTTTATTCATAATTCATTTCATTATTGCAGCCAATTACGAGTCCACTACTAAACATGTGCTTCCCCGGTAGATTGCCTTGTAGCATGTGTATTGCCACATTTAGCAGAGAGGTTAACAACTACAATCTTGGTTAAACTATAGACATCCGGTACTCGCGTACAGTGGTGGGAGTGAAAGGGAGGGGGAGGGTTCATGGGCATGACCCCCCTTCCCTTCGCCATTTGCGGAAATGTATAGTTGTAAAATCATAACCTCACTTTTTTACACAGGAATGTTGACACAAAGTTACTTCTGCAACGCCTTCGGCACTGCGGGAAGTACAGAACCTTCGCCCTTGCGTAGCAAATCACAGGCACCCATACCCATGCTCGCCTCCGCAGCTTTGGCTCACTCAGGGACCTGCAATTTTCACAGTGGGCAGTGGGTGCTCTCCCTCCACGCCTACAGCTTTACAAAAACACTGTAGGGGTAGGGCAAATAAGATTACGTGAAGTCGGGGCGTACATGCTAATTCAGTTTCAGAACCAATTCGACCAATCATATCTATAAAGTTAGGTTGCCCTAAACTCTGCTATGATAGTGGTAAATGAAATAATGTAATATGTATTGTTATAATTTTATTTTCTGAAAAACCTCTTGACTGCTCTCCACTGCGACTCAATTTGTTGTATGTGAGTCCTGTCTTCAGCCACATATGAATTATTTGGATCTAAGTGATTAACTTTTTTACGAGTGTATCTATTTAAAAAAATATATTGTTATATTTGCGTTTCGTTATAAGCAATTTTAGTGAAATTTATTTTGTAATTAATTCAAAACGCATTTTCGACATACAAAAACAGTGTAAAAGGTTCAAGCTTAACCCTGACAAGCCTCATACACTGAAAATATAATTAAAATCAAGTACCGGATATCTATAGCAAACTCACAATCTTTATTACTACTGACATATCAAGAAAATGCTGCCACCTAATTCTTGTTGCAGCTTCCCTTTGTCACCCTTTATTCATGGGATAATATGTGCTAGTGGATCCTTTACAGTGTCACACAATATGGCACGAGATTGTATTTGTAATTAAAATTGTTATTACCGTCACTCCAAGTTCCAGGAAGGCATAGAGTAGGCACTGCATCAGAGCATAGATGTCTATTTTTGATGCTGGATGGAGGAAAGTGTCGGGAACAAAAGCGATAAGATACTGCTACCTTTTCCTCCTTCTTTTTAAGTAAATCCTCTCTACATGCTGCTTTGAGCCATTCAATTTGACTAAAATAAAGAAATTAATAAATAAATGTTATCTATTTATTTATAAACAAATATTATTAAATTATTAAAGTTAATTTAAGTAAATGACACTGTTGAGCATGAGATCCTGGGTTTGAATTCCAGGTCAGGCAAAAAAATTCCCAGTGGCAGCTCAGGGTCAAGATATCAATGGTAATTCAACCTCATGCCTCTGAAAGCATATAAAGCTATTGGTCCTGCACTTCATCCCTCTCAGCTTTTGTCGGTTTGCCATCTCATCATCATGTCCTGTGCAGATGGTGGATCCCAATTGTAGGCGCAAGCACAGGTGCACTCTCCATTCCTTCACTCTAATAGTCTGATAGGACAGTAAATTGATATGACCGGAGAGAGGTTATGGACAGCACAAATGGCTTTACACATTCTCTGAGGAAACACACATCACAGGAGTGAAACACCGCCTACTTCCTAACTCCGGGCTGCTACTGAGGATTTCTTGACAGAAAAACTTTTATAATTGGTCATGGACCACTTTGATAATTTTAAGTAGCAATAAGATTGCAGTTGAAGGCTACTTGCATCTTTAATGCTTCTCTCAAATCATCTTAATGAATGGACAACTAAAACTGCACTATCTTAAAAGTCACCTCATTAATAAAGCTGAACCGTTGATTAGGCACACACCACAGATGCCAATTACAGCGAATGTTGGTCTCAACTACAAAAGCGCTATGAAAATTAAAAGTACCTAACCAGTATTATTTTAAATGATAGCTCAATCTGCTGTTGTTTTACATTTGGTAAACACCAATTGTAAAACAACACCACTGTTTTACATTTGGTATTTACCAAATGTAAAACACCAATACTATTTAGGAGTTGGAGGTAGATATACTGCCATCAACCGGAGGCCTTTAAATCTTTCTGTCATTTCCCTTAGATCTTTCCTTACACTTACAAGCTTACAACTTTCACTAGGAGTAATGTTCTATGCTTACAAGTTACAACACCCAAGGGATAATATGAAGTGATAAATTCTCATACAGTTACCAAACATGGTGTTTTATTTTTTAAGTATTCAGGAATGAGACTATATCTATTCTTTATCTGCAGTATCTATAAACAAAACATTTTTATTGAATGTCTGTGTAAAATTAACAGTGTTCAACAATTATTATTGATTGTAACCTTCATGTGTAAGATTTATACATAATAGAACTTTAACTGTTTTGAGGTACTAACCGGTGTCTGTCTTTTGGCAAGCTATAATAATTTAAATGTTTGTTAAGCCTACTGTTTCGACCGCAACCATATACACAACAATAGTTAACCATTGTTTTCAATGTAGACGATAACGTTTGATAACCATTGATAACGCTACCAAATTTTTGTTTATTATAGTTTTTTGTTTACAGTAAGTAGCAAGTGGTAGCAAGTAATAGTGTTCTGTGGTAAGCAGGGTTGCCGTTCTACAAATTTTAAAGTCCCTAGACTAACAGAAAAAATCCGCCAGAAACTGGATTTTTCTTCTTCTTAAAATCCGCTAGATGTCCCTAGGTACATTTTTGTGGTACCCAATGGCTTACTGAAAAATCTTGCCAAATGGTATACAATGGTATACAATTAATACCGAAAATCTAAATCTATAAATTCAGAAAATCCTTAAAAAAGAGCGGACTCTATTTCATGTAAATCAATTATATATAAGGTAATGAGTAAAATTAGGTTAATGACATGACAACTAAAACAAAAATTATTCATGCACAAAATAAAAAAAATATTGTAAAAAAAATAAATCACTTTAAACCACGTTTAAAAATTAGTCAACATCTTATTAAAAATAAAACAATTAGCTCAGTACGTTCTTGTACCTAAATTTCAAAATTAATAGCGAAGTATGGATCCAGATCTTCAAAAAGAACTTCAGCGGAAGTTGAAGCTTCGCCAATGTCTCCAGTTCCCATCTTTGGTTTGCCTTTACCGACTTGGTTGACATCTTCGGAAATATCATACTTTGCGCAGTTCTTTTTGACGTGACAACGTCTTATAAATTGGTTTGCCGGGTGACACTTCAAGAAACTGCGTTACGCTCCGCTCACGTTATGCGCTCACAATGAGAGCGAGTGAGAGGCACGCGTCCCTTCCACTCGGGCATGGTTAGCCCGCCTAAGAGCGAGAGAGACAGACATAAAAAGTGAAAGGCACGCGTCCCTTCCACTCGAGCACAGTTAGCCCGCCTAAGAGCAGAGAGACAGAGCGAGAGAGAGAGAGTGAGAGAGTCGTTGTCACGTAAAACTTTCGCCCGTATACCGACTTTACAGGCAACCAATATTTTGATCCCTAACAGATTTCTAATCAGAAGAATGGTATTTAAAGTTTTTTGTGATAGCTTGTTTCGCAGTTTGCTTTTAACTACATTCATAGCACCAAATACGCGTTCAAAGTCTGCATTTGAGTGCGGTAGTGATAATATTACTATTGCAAAATTAAATAAATCTTTGAATATGTTTACTCCTACTGCGTTTTTGTATGTCGAAACCTTAGAACATGGTCTCAGGTCAAAACAGATGAAAGTGAATGAACGACATTGAATTGTTAGTTTATGTTCGGGAATTCCCGTGAAATTATATTATATATACAGTGTTACCAATGGTAGATTACAAAATTGGACATATGATAAATGACTTATTTGAAATTAATTACTTTGTAAAAAAAAGTCTCCATCTCAAAAGTCCAAATGTCGCTAGAAGTCGCTAAATAATTATTTCTCGCTAAAACGATTTTTTTATCCGCTAAACATTGCTAAAATCCGCTAGATCTGGCGAGAAAGTCGCTAAAACGGCAACACTGGCTGGTAAGTAGCTTAAAGAGCGAAATCCAAGAAATTAGGGTTTTTTTATTAACTGGCTTCACGGATTGGGGTTCTAGCCTTTCTGAGCCTGGTAATTAGTTTATGTTGTGCATGGATAAATAGGTAGCCATCTAATGTTGTGCATGTACTCTTATTAGTTTGTGGATTATTTTATTATAACAGGCGTAGACAGAGAAACCTATAAGACAAATTGACGCCTTCTTTCGCATTCGCACACGAAAAAGATAGATTTATGCATACTTCTTGCATAAAAATGAGACAGAGTGGTATGATTGTTTGTCCCTTTCTCCGTGCCGGTTTTTTTGTTTAGCTAACTACACTTTGCTAAACAACTTTGACAGTTCGTGGCGATCGAAGAAGTTTACAGGTTGGTTTAAGTGGGAAAAAAAGTGTTTGTGCTCGCGGCTGACGGACGCGTCCGATAATTTGTTCTCAGCTTAAACAGGCTTTACGGCTCTGGGTTCTAGTCCTTCTGAGTCCGATCGACCATTCACTCTCAATGTATGTAGCTAGTCTGTGTATTCTATAGGTTCATTATCGTAGACAGAGAAACCTATAGACAGATTGACGCCTTCTTTCGCTTTCGCACACGTTAAAGATAGATTTATGCATACGTCTTGTATAGAAATGAGACAGAGCGTTGTGCGTAGACAGAGAAACCTATCGACTAATGATTAGCGTGGTCTCGAGTGAGAAAGGACGATAACGTAGTTTTAGGCTATACAATAATCTTTATGACTATTACACATATTTAGATAAAAAAATTTAATGTTCCAAGAACTGAACTGAACAAAATTCACCAATCTTAAGCTCAGAAAAAACTTTTTTATCACTTAAACCAACTAGTTATGCAACCACAAGACCATAGGGTTGTTACGGTTCGTATTTAGAGGGGGCTGCATAAGCATTAGACAGTATCCAGTAACTGTAGAGTCAGCGCTTTTGGTTGCATGAGGTATCAGGCAGAGCTCATGGGAGCGGTCACATCGTTTTGACATCGACTTCTGTCAAGACGTATTAATTAAGTAGTTATAATTATAATTGTAATTAGAAATAAATAGATTTTAAATAGTTTTTAAAAAATCATTTTACGTTCCCGTAATCTTGACTGGCGCAGCCGGTAGGATCGTCACACTTCGGTAGTGTTGCGTCCTTCGCGAATTCGATAATTCGCGAAGGACGCAACTCTACCGAAGTGTACCAACTCTGTCGTAACTGGAGGTCCACGTTGCGAAGAAAAACCGAGACTAACCTCGAACCAAAGAAATTTGTTAAGGAAGCGGAGCTGATCCTGAACCATGAGAGCACCTGGCGGCTTGTGAGTAGAACTTTTCACTATCCTTTCCACTACCTCGACGTTCTGTTATCTTGAGATCGAACTTCTCTCATTTTAACGTATTCTGGTCAAATAGTTTAAAAATTAAATAAATAATTGTATGTAATAAATAGTTTAAGTTTCACCTAGTTTCATAATTTACAAATTATATACAAATTATAGTTTTACAAAGAAATAGTTTTATTAAGCATATACATTTTATTTCTATTAAGAATATCTAAATATATAATCTAAATACTTAAATATCACACAAAATTATTAAATTTTGTGTGATATTTAAGTATTTGATGAGAAACAAAATGTTTGGATCTAATCTCGCATCTTATTCACAATCGCATAACGCATCGCCTTCATTTAAATTCGGTAATAATAACACTCAAGCTCAACATTTTTCTAGTAAATCCATGCTAATGAACCAACCACCTGGATATAATTTTGGCGTCCCACCGAATAAGCAGGTGCAGATGCCGCTTCCCACTCAAGGTCAGCAGCGACAATTTAACAGTTTCGGAAACTATTATCAACCACCACAACCTAATAACAACCAAATGCAATTCGGATATCGTCCACCTCAAGTTGGCTATAGACCTGTAGGCCTTTAGCCTTTACCTTTGATGCGTCTTCAACAGCGAAATAACCGCGAACTAATACAGATGTGTCGATGCGCACAGCACCTGTAGCATGACCGCAGCAAGGTTTTAGGTTAAATGAATTAGAATTAAACGAGAATGATTATAATGACGACATGTATTACTACGAAAACCCATATTATTTCGATCAATATCCTAATGACGCTTCTTATTATTACCCCGAATATCAATCAGAAGAAACTAAGACCAACGTGGCAGATACGAATAATATTAAGACGACGGAAAATATTGAAAATTTTCACATAAAAATCTCAACAATACCCCCGAAACTCGCTGATGCTGTCTCGTATCAAACTAAACGCATTAGATTCCAACGATGACACTGATACGATGCAAGTAAACGTAGACGATACAGACAAAAACCTTAAAAACTATGTAGACAGCTTGACCGACGAAATGTACCGCATAGCAAAGCTAAGTAAACCAAATGAGAACTCCGATACAATAACTGTGTCTGACCTATCAACTCTGATCCAATAGATAGAACAGAACAAACTTATTCCGTACCATCTATTAGCACAGAAACAGTACACTCAGCGTTAGAATTAGAATCTACAGGTATACCTACTGTTAGCGACGATACGTGATTTTAATTACTTATTTAATTTTGTTTTTTATTGTAATTTAAAACTACGTTAAGATAGACTTAGTCAATAAAATGTTTAAGTGTACTCTGCATAGTTTTTAGGATTAGCAAGCGTGATGTTGTTGTAATGATTTAATGTTGTGCATTCCTGCCGCCTGGCGGCGCTACGTGCGCTAACGTCGCATAAGTTTAGCTACTAGGAAACTTTACCGTAAAGAAGACCGTTTCAGTATTTTTATTATTTTAAGGTATAAATTAAGGTTTTTAAGACTGTTTAGTGTGTAATATGATAAACATAAGTTCGATCTAGTATTAGAAATGTATAAAAACTTTGTAAAGGGATGTTTTACCACAAAAAACAACATTTGTAGGTTTTCCATAGAAAAAGTCGCCTGCGCTCTGATTGGTCAACGGAAATCGATTAGTGCCGTGCGCAAAATTTAATAGTTGTGATTGGTCAGAGGCGCCTATAAAAAAGAGGCGTTTTCTGTGGTCAGACATTCCGAATCCGGCAAGTGTAAGAATAACATCAAGAAAATAAATAGAAGAAACTCTGAAGAAGTGTTATTATTATTCATCCTACTGCTACTGCACACTCTCCAGTCGACATCCCACCAGCGTCAATTTCAAATCGATCGACGCTTCCAAGAAGATCACCGCCGAGCAGCGTACACGGGCATCAACAACCCATTCTTCATAGCAAGAACACCGCCGGAGAGGAATCAACATCGGGGGACGTAACTTATACCCCCCCCCCCCCCGACCCGCACCGTCAAAGCGTCAGTTCCTCACCAAGAAGAGAGTCATCCAACGCCGTAGATTCAAGAAAGAAGTGTCGCAGTAAAAACACGTCTGAACGAGGGAAGCACACCAACGTCCAGAGAAAAGAGTCTGCAGCGGCCTCACCCTAAGAAGACGACCCGCGATCTAGACACACATTCTGTTCGCTCGTCGCATAGGAAGAGAGCAGAAGCGCAAGCAAGAATGACAGTGGCATTAAGGGAACTAGAACTGGCAGAAGCTCTATCAAAAGTTGCTCAAGCTGAATTAGAACTTCTTACCGCGGAATCAGAAGAAGAAGATGGTGCCGGAGAAGAACTGTTCGAACGAACTCGAGAAGTCGAGCAGTGGTTCATTCCGACCGGGGACATACCTAATAAGAATCACAAGCCGATCGAGGCAGAAGAAAAGAAGAATGAAATCCAGGAACTGGCTTCAGTCACGTGACCGAGAAGTCCGAGAAGATCCGAGAAGTCACGTGACGTCGTTTCACCGAAGCACCTCGAACTCCCTCACTTCAACGGGACCTGTGAAAAATGGTTGGCATTCAAGAGATCATACGAAGATATGGCCGCTTCTTTCAGTAACAATCAGAACCTAGCACGCCTTAGAATAGCGATCCAAGGAAAAGCTAGAGAAGCCGTCTAAAGCCTGATGTTCACCGCCGAAGACCCACGCGAAGTAATCAAGGGACTAGAAGCAACATTCGGAAGACCTGGAGCACTGGCATTAGCAGAACGAGAAAAAATGAAGAACCTTTCAAAAGTCGGCGAAAACCCAAGCGACATATGCGTATTTGCAAGAAAAGTGAAGAACGCCGTCGAGACAATCAAAGCCCTGAAGAAACCACAGTATATCAGTTACCCTGAAACACTGAGAGTTATAGTAGACAAGATGCCAACATCAATGAAGTTTCGTTGGTTCGCCTACCACAGAAGCAGAAGAGATGAAGAAATTCAAAAACTATTACTCGTCGAAGCGTTCTTGGAAACAGAAGCCGACATGTGTGGAGACTTCGCTCCGCTTGAAGCACCTTCGGAGCAAAAGAAAGGAATAAGAAAACCCGTTAATTCGGTACAAGAAGCGTCAAAAGAAAAATATAAGTAGTCATGTCCGTTCTGTGAAGAAAAACACTTCGCACTAGAATGCAAGAAGTTCAAAGAAGCTAACCTGAATGAAAAATGGAATATGACCAAGAAGGCAAAAAATATGCTTCAAGTGCCTTCGATTCAAACACTCAAGAATCAACTGTAAAGCCCCAGTCTGCAAGCTGTGTAAAAGATGGCATCATACCATCTTGCATTCTGACAAACCACCAACATCAATAGAAAAAGAAGCGAAGGAAGAAGACACCAGTAGCACGTCAGAAGAAAAGGTCGCCTCAATTCACAACGCCAAAGGAGAAGAGAAGGCATACCTGAAGATGGTCCCAGTGAACCTCTATGGCCCAAAAGGCCAAGTTCGCGTGTTAGCATTACTAGACGAAGGGTCAACGGTCACACTCAGAAGATCGGAGTCGAAGGGAAGCAAGAAAAACCTACGATTGAAACAGACGGCGGGAAGGTGTTAAGAAAAGATAGTTCACAGAAGATCGAGTTCAAAATAAAAGTGGCTCATAGAAGAGAAAAGAGAACTATCCGAACAATGTATAAACAAGGACACCGTGAGAAACTGCGAGCATCTAAGGGCAATTGAAAGCCAACTCCTCTACATCACCGAAAGACCCAAGCTACTGATAGGCCAAAACAACTTGGGACTAATAGTAATAAGAAGACTGAAGAAGGGCAAACCATCCGACCCTGTAGCCTCTCTCATAAACCTAGAGTGGGTGTTACACGGATGTGAAACAGGAACAACTGCCACAGTAAACTTCACACACTATGGCAGAGTGGCCACTGACGAAGAAAACATAGAAGAAATTGTCCGAGAACACTTTCAGCTGGAATCTCTCGGGATTCAAAATCGGTCGTCAACTAATGACAGCGACAGAAGAGCACTAGAAACCCTCGAGAAGACTACAAAGAAACTGTCAAGCGGTCAATATGAAACAGGACTCCTGCGGAAAAAAGAAGACGAAACCCTACCCAACAATTACAATCAAGCAATCCGACGCCTTGTCAATATCGAGAAGAAACTGGATCAAGACCAAGAAGCAAAAGAGCACTAAGAGAAGCAGATACTGAGTCTAATTGAAAAAGGATATGCAGAGATAGCTCCGGAAACCTCCAACAAAGGAAGAATATTCTACTTACCCCACTTCGCTGTTGTGCATCCAGTTAAGAAGAAGCTGAGAATAGTGTTCGACGCAGCTGCCAAGTATGAAGGGAAGAGCCTCAACGACGCCTTGCTCCCAGGCCCAGACCTATTACAGTCACTATTTGGAGTACTGCTGCGCTTCAGAGAGGGACCAGTGGCCGTTATCGCCGACATTCAAGATATGTTCCTCCGGGTCAAAGTTAGAGAAGACGACCGAGACAGTCTCAGGTTCCTGTGGCGCGGAAGCCGAAGAACTGGCAAGCCCGAAGAGTATAGAATATCTTCAATCATCTTTGTGGTAGCATCATCACCGGCAACGGCGATATATGTAATGAATAAGAATGCAGAAGAATTCAAGAACACTCATCCCGAAGCAGTGAAAGCAATCAACAGAAACCATTACATGGACGATTATCTACAGAGTTTCGCGTCTATAACTGAAGCAAAGAAGATATCCAAAGAAGTGAAAGATATTCACGCAAGAGCAAACTTTCATCTGAAGAGTTGGGCCAGTAAGAATTCGGGGGGTACTATTAGAAGTAGAATACACCAATAAAGAAAACTCTTTGCAACTAACAAAGGAAGAGAAGACTCTGGGGCTAAGATGGCTAGTAAAAGAAGATGCACTAGCTTTCAACGTTGAGCTAAACAACACGTCAAAGGATCTGCAAGATGGCAGAAGAACTCCAACAAAGAGAGAAGTCACAAGCGCAGTGATGTCCACCTTCGATCCAATGAGTTTTGCAAAACCGCTCTGATACAAGGGAAAAAATTAATTCAAGATATCTGACGAAGAAAAATAGACTGGGACGAAGTAATTAACGAACAACAAAAGGAAGCCTGGATGAACTACTTAGAAGAATTATCGACGTAAGCAAGGCTGAAGATTCCAAGATGCGTCTCACCTAACGGTAGAAAAGGACAACTACATACGTTCACCGATGCAAGTGAAGAAGCCTACGCAGCAGTAGTCTACTGGAGAACAGTCGAGCCCGGAGGGAAAGTCCATGTCTCCATGATCGCCGGCAAAGCAAGAGTAACGCCAACAAAACCAGTATCAATTCCGAGGCTAGAGCTACAAGCGGCCTTACTCGGAAGTAGACTAGCCACCACGATTGAAGAGGAGTCGGAGCTTGAAATATCACTTAGAAGACTTACTGGACCGACTCCAGCAAAGAACTGCAGTTGATAAAGGCGGAACCAAGGAAGTTCAAAACTTTCGTAGCCAATCGACTTGCAGAAATCGAAGAGAAGTCCAAGCCAGAAGACTGGAGATGGGTACCAACTAAAGAAAATCCAGCAGACGACGCCAGAAGACATCCTTCTGAATCCAGAGAAATTCTCGAGCTGGGAGCGACTGTTGCGCACTACGGCCAGAGTGGTTGCCTTCACACACCACTTATTAGAGAAGAGGCGTAAAGCGACGGCCACCTCCACGCGCCAGAAGGAAGAGCCCTGGAAACCACAAGAAAAAACCCAGAAGAAAGAAGCACGAGCCTCAAACTCATCAGCCAACAGAAATGAAAATAAGCGGCTGTACCTACCCCTGGAAGAAGAACACTTAAAGAAGGCCGAAGAGTTATTAATGAGGATGAGCCAGAACGACAGTTTCGCGTCAAACATAAAGAATTTGAAGGCAAAAAACCCTCATCATCAAACGAAAATATCTCCGTTGACTGCGGGCGTCCAAGTGTTAGACATTTTTACCCGCTCTTTTAATGAATAAACAAAGCATTATGCGCTATTTCTAACTCATTCTACCATATGCCAATGTGTACAGGATAAAAAAGGCTAGCATAAAAACCCCACAGCTTATACACTTTAGTAGTATATTTTATTTAAATCATTCTTAAATGTCGTCCGTTCCTTGAGTCAGCCATTAGTGTGATTGACGCGCGCTAACAACGAAGTTGTTTGTAATTATTTTGTATTAATTTATATTTATTGTGTGGTGAATTGTGTTAAAACAGTGCCTGGGTAAGTAATCTTCTTATTTGTAATCTCATTTTGTGTTTTATCTTATTAAGTACGTGTAAAATCGTTTTTTAATATGTATAAAGCACACTGCTATCTTAGAACTAACATGCTGGTTGAGGAAAGTTGACTTGAAATGTACGTAAAATTTTAGTGTTGACTGTCAGTTTTGTGTTGAAATATGTGTAATTGTTCCATCATTCACAGTTTTAGTACATAAAAATGAGGATAAAATGCAATATTATCAAAATTTTAATGTAAATACGCTATAGGTGCAACAGTGTCCATTTTTGAGACGTCCGCAGTAGTGAATTCTAGTTCTCTGTTTTGCGGGTGGCGAAAAAAGGAAACAAAGTTTTCCATACTGCATCAAGTTTAAATTCGGTTGAATGATTAGAATGGTAAAAAAACTAGCGCCCTCGAGCAGAGAAATGGAGCTTGGTTGAATCCACGATTATTCGATGATTTATGAAAAATTGAATGTGGCATTTGGATATGTCATGTATGTTAACACAAGACTTCGGAATTTTTTAAACAATTTATTAAAACAGAAAATTAGAAAGTATTTACATAATATGCTTTTTAATATTTTTATTTTAATATTTAATATTTGAAATTTTTATTTTTTTTAATTTAATATGAACAGGTTGTGGTTTTTAAGGTCACCTCATATTTCTTATATTGTTTTTTTTTTAATGTACATTTTATCTGTATTTACTTTGCAAATCATGTAACGTTGCGTTATGTTTCAACCTAGAGCAAGACTGCTGCTACCTACAGTACCATTCGTAAATGAATTGTACTGTAGATACAGTAAATCCAACAAATACCAGGAACCTTTTAAAGAAATGAGTACCTATGTTATATATTTATTCAATTTTATACTTATGTCCATCCATCCATTTAGTTTTTATTGTTGCCTAGCTATAATTTGTTCAGCTAATTATTTCAGACTATCATCGTCGAAATTGTTAAGTTAGTTAAGTTACACAGCCTATTTCCGTCCCACTGCTGGGCCTTCCCTCACGTCTGAAAGGGTTTTAGGGCAAAAGAAGTGTCCGCCGCGCTGCTCATATGCGTGTTGCGAACTGCACATGCCTTCGAAATATTTTTTTCTTATTTCTCAGACAGTCAGCCTTCCTCATGATTTTTTCCTTCACCGCCGAGCAAGAGGTAAATCAGCACTTAAAATTGCAATTAATAATTTCATTGATGCCGGCGGGGATCGAACCCGGTGTGCTAGCGTACTGTGAAATTTAACGCGAGAGCTAACAATCTGAGCTACCAGGGCTCTCTCATCGTCGAAATGAATACTTAAGTTAGTAAAGTTACAGCCTTTTTACGCCTCACAGCTGGGCAAAGGCATCCCCTTATTTCTCAGAGGGTTTTAGGGCAAAGAAGTTTCCGTCGCGCTGCCCCAATGCGTGTTGGCGAACTTCACATGTCTTCGAAATATTTTTTTTCTTATTTCACAGACGTGCAGGTTTCCTCACAATGTCTTTCTTCACCGCCGAGCACGTGGTAGATCAGCACTTAAAATTGCAGTTAACAATTTCATTATTGCTAGCGGGGATCGAACCCGGCTTGCTAGCGTACTGTGAAATTTACAGCGAGAGCTAACCATCTGAGCTACCACGGCTCTTCTGAGCCTCTACGGCTCTCATCGTTGAAATGAATACACCTCTTTATTTTGTATGTTTTTTTTTCTATAGGATAGGGTGACAAACAAGCACGCAGTCCACCTGTGGTGGTTGCTGCGGCCCATAGATATCTACATCTATCCTCGATTACGAATCAAAATACAGATGCGTTGTCACCCGTGAGGACTAAGATGGAACGCCTCGTTTCCAGTAAAAAGGCTCTCCGATTCTCTACACTCACCATACGAAACACAGAAGCATTAAGCTATTATTTCACGCTGGTATTCGATGAGAGCGTGGTCCTTCCCGGTCGAGCCGGCCTATTCGTGCTACAACTATACTAATAATATAACTGCAGCATGGCTCTACCACGTGTAAAAAATGTTTTAATGAACTAGTACATGATGCACAAAAAAGTGCAGAATCGGACTTTAAGTGTGGCATATTTTTGTATAATGCATAAGAAGTGGGTTCTTTAAAAAATATATATAAATAATATTTTTTTTATTTCAGGAAGAGATATATTTATTTTAAATTTTATTATTTCGTAGCTATTATTTGTGTTAAAGGAAATATGTTACCTTTTGGAGAAATAATGTTGTTGGTTATTGGAAATGTAACATAACCGCTGCGCACCTCGCGGCGCCTCTGTCACTCGACACATATTATGGTGCATTGGGTATTGTTTACAAAAAACGTTATTTATAACTCTACATCAGCGGGAGTGACCCTTGAGTGGTTTTATGGTTTTTAAAGGAATGAATGAATCTTTATTTCTGTACAAGTGCTGTTAAAGTTTGTTTGCTCAAATAAAGTAATTAATTTTTCAATAAATATGGCACTTAGGACTAAAATTTTGATATCGGCATTAAGAGTACTTATGAAATACTTTATGAGATTTCTAAAACTTAGCAAGACCTATTGAAAGATGACTGAATCATGTAAAGAAAAAGAGAGGTTCAAGACTGAATCATTATAATGAAATAAAAAAAAACTATTTTTATTGACTAAAGCATTACGGCGCATTATGCCGCATCTGGTCCGAACTACATTCTACATCGGTGTAAGTTGATTGTGGGTTCTTGTAAGCTTATTATTAATGCGTTTTATGATAAAAATTGTATTGTAGCCTATGATTTTGCACATAAAATATTGTAAACAATAGATGTAAGATTAAAATAAAATAAAATTGAACTATTAAAAACCTTTGTATCATTGAGAAATATGATAGTTTTGACTTTATTCAATATTTAGTTATACTAATTACTTTAAAACTTTATTAAATATATATACTCGTTTATAGGAAATTTCATAGAGAATTCAGAAATGTATACATATTATAGTATTTGATGTACCAAAATCAAGATATTTGCGTTTAAACGGATTGGGCCCATTCCGCCGTCCATTTTATTAAACATCAACGGAGTATGACGGTTAGAGTCTCCGCAGCTGAAAGGTTATCACTTCTTCAGAGTTTCTTCTATTTATTTTCTTGATGTTATTCTTACACTTGCCGGATTCGGAATGTCTGACCACAGAAAACGCCTCTTTTTTTATAGGCACCTCTGACCAATCACAACTCTTAAATTTCGCGCACGGCACTAATCGATTTCCGTTGACCAATCAGAGCGCAGGCGACTTTTTCTATGGAAAACTTACAAATGTTGTTTTTTGTGGTAAAACATCCCTTTTCAAAGTTTTTATACATTTCTAATACTAGAACGAACTTATACATATTACACACTAAACAGTCTTAAAAACCTTAATTTATACCTTAAAATAATAAAAATACTGAAACGGTCTTCTTTACGGTAAAGTTTCCTAGTAGCTAAACTTATGTGGCGTTAGCGCACCTAGCACCGGCACGCCGTAGTGTGCCGTGAGGAACATCCGGGTAAAGGGGTACACCCCGAGGCCCGAGACCTGCACGGCATTATGCCCTGCAGAGGACAACAACGACGCGCACCTAGCGCCGCCAGGCGGCAGGAATGCACAACATTAAATAATGACAACAACATCACGCTTGCTAATCCTAAAAACTATGCAGAGTACACTTAAACATTTTATAGACTAAGTCTATCTTAACGTAGTTTTAAATTACAATAAAAAACAAGATTAAATAAGTAATTAAAATAACGTATCGTCGCTAACACTATGCAGAGTACACTTAAACATCTTATTGACTAAGTCTATCATAACGTAGTTTTAAATTACAATAAAAAACAAGATTAAATAAGTAATTAAAATCACGTATCGTCGCTAACATCCTCCCCCACGGTGCGCAGCACTTCATCCCTCCGGAGGCGACGATTCCGCTGGTACTAGCACGATGACCCGTCGAGTTGGGCGGCTAAGTATTCCTCCTGATGTCCGCACGTCCAGCAATTTGGTTCTTCCGTCTGGTCCGGGATAAGTCTTGACAATTTCTCCGCGAGGCCATGAATTTCGTGGTAACGTAGCGACCACTATTAGCACGATATCTCCTAATGATTTCTTAAATTTACGCGAACACTACACATTGAATAAAACTAAATTTACGGATTTTATCGCGTTTATTTAACTACTTTTACTTATTTTTAATTCCCGACGTTTCGGGTGCTTTACAGCAACCATGGTCACGGGGGGGGACTGAGATGTTTGACGTCCCAATGTCATAGTTAGTCCGGCTACCTTCAGTTTTTGAATATTAATTTTTGGTCCGATTTACGCAAAACGAGCTTATAGTATCATGAAGTCTTGCAGTGGTATGCTTAGGTTTGGATTTAATTTTGTTAATTATAGGATCCCAAGCAGGTGGCAGCACCCATACATCTTCTCTATTGAAATTTGGATGTTTTTTAATTTCAATAGCCTCGCGTATCATCCTTGGTAGGAATCGGTGTTCTTTTGCGAGAATTTGTGGTTTATCAAAACGAATGTAATGGTGGGGACGATCTTGAACATGTTCGCAGACTGCAGACTTCCCGGAGCGTCGGTGCGTCGGTGCAGGTCGGGAAGTCTGCAGTCTGCATCATTAGGAGATATCGTGCTAATAGTGGACGCTACGTTACCACGAAATTCATGGCCTCGCGGAGAAATTGTCAAGACTTATCCCGGACCAGACGGAAGAACCAAATTGCTGGACGTGCGGACATCAGGAGGAATACTTAGCCGCCCAACTCGACGGGTCATCGTGCTAGTACCAGCGGAATCGTCGCCTCCGGAGGATGAAGTGCTGCGCACCGTGGGGGAGGATGTTAGCGACGATACGTGATTTTAATTACTTATTTAATTTTATTTTTTATTGTAATTTAAAACTATATTAAGATAGACTTAGTCAATAAGATGTTTAAGTGTACTCTGCATAGTGTTAGCGACGATACGTTATTTTAATTACTTATTTAATCTTGTTTTTTATTGTAATTTAAAACTACGTTAAGATAGACTTAGTCAATAAGATGTTTAAGTGTACTCTGCATAGTTTTTAGGATTAGCAAGCGTGATGTTGTTGTCATTATTTAATGTTGTGCATTCCTGCCGCCTGGCGGCGCTAGGTGCGCGTCGTTGTTGTCCTCTGCAGGGCATAATGCCGTGCAGGTCTCGGGCCTCGGGGTGTACCCCTTTACCCGGATGTTCCTCACGGCACACTACGGCGTGCCGGTGCTAGGTGCGCTAACGCCACATAAGTTTAGCTACTAGGAAACTTTACCGTAAAGAAGACCGTTTCAGTATTTTTATTATTTTAAGGTATAAATTAAGGTTTTTAAGACTGTTTAGTGTGTAATATGTATAAGTTCGTTCTAGTATTAGAAATGTATAAAAACTTTGAAAAGGGATGTTTTACCACAAAAAACAACATTTGTAAGTTTTCCATAGAAAAAGTCGCCTGCGCTCTGATTGGTCAACGGAAATCGATTAGTGCCGTGCGCAAAATTTAAGAGTTGTGATTGGTCAGAGGTGCCTATAAAAAAAGAGGCGTTTTCTGTGGTCAGACATTCCGAATCCGGCAAGTGTAAGAATAACATCAAGAAAATAAATAGAAGAAACTCTGAAGAAGTGATAACCTTTCAGCTGCGGAGACTCTAACCGTCATACTCCGTTGATGTTTAATAAAATGGACGGCGGAATGGGCCCAATCCGTTTAAACGCAAATATCTTGATTTTGGTACATCAAATACTATAATATGTATACATTTCTGAATTTTCTATGAAATTTCCTATAAACGAGTATATAATGTATAAATATTTAATAAAGTTTTAAAGTAGTTAGTATTACTAAATATTGAATAAAGTCAAAACTATCATATTTCTCAATGAAACAAAGTTTTTTAATAGTTCAATTTTATTTTATTTTAATCTTACATCTATTGTTTACAATATTTTATGTGCAAAATCATAGGCTACAATACAATTTTTATCATAAAACGCATTAATAATAAGCTTACAAGAACCCACAATCAACTTACACCGATGTAGAATGTAGTTCGGACCAGATGCGGCATAATGCGTCGTAATGCTTTAGTCAATAAAAATAGTTTTTTTTTTATTTCATTATAATGATTCAGTCTTGAACCTCTCTTTTTCTTTACATGATTCAGTCATCTTTCAATAGGTCTTGCTAAGTTTTAGAAATCTCATAAAGTATTTCATAAGTACTCTTAATGCCGATATCAAAAATTTAGTCCTAAGTGCCATATTTATTGAAAAATTAATTACTTTATTTGAGCAAACAAACTTTAACAGCACTTGTACAGAAATAAAGATTCATTCATTCCTTTAAAAACCATAAAACCACTCAAGGGTCACTCCCGCTGATGTAGAGTTATAAATAACGTTTTTTGTAAACAATACCCAATGCACCATAATATGTGTCGAGTGACAGAGGCGCCGCGAGGTGCGCAGCGGTTATGTTACATTTCCAATAACCAACAACATTATTTCTCCAAAAGGTAACATATTTCCTTTAACACAAATAATAGCTACGAAATAATAAAATTTAAAATAAATATATCTCTTCCTGAAATAAAAAAAATATTATTTATGTATATATATTTTTAAAGAACCCACTTCTTATGCATTATACAAAAATATGCCACACTTAAAGTCCGATTCTGCACTTTTTTGTGCATCATGTACTAGTTCATTAAAACATTTTTTACACGTGGTAGAGCCATGCTGCAGTTATATTATTAGTATAGTTGTAGCACGAATAGGCCGGCTCGACCGGGAAGGACCACGCTCTCATCGAATACCAGCGTGAAATAATAGCTTAATGCTTCTGTGTTTCGTATGGTGAGTGTAGAGAACCGGAGAGCCTTTTTACTGGAAACGAGGCGTTCCATCTTAATCCTCACGGGTGACACCGCATCTGTATTTTGATTCGTAATCGAGGATAGATGTAGATATCTATGGGCCGCAGCAACCACCACAGGTGGACTGCGTGCTTGTTTGTCACCCTATCCTATAGAAAAAAAAACATACAAAATAAAGAGGTGTATTCATTTCAACGATGAGAGCCGTAGAGGCTCAGAAGAGCCGTGGTAGCTCAGATGGTTAGCTCTCGCTGTAAATTTCACAGTACGCTAGCAAGCCGGGTTCGATCCCCGCTAGCAATAATGAAATTGTTAACTGCAATTTTAAGTGCTGATCTACCACGTGCTCGGCGGTGAAGAAAGACATTGTGAGGAAACCTGCACGTCTGTGAAATAAGAAAAAAAATATTTCGAAGACATGTGAAGTTCGCCAACACGCATTGGGGCAGCGCGACGGAAACTTCTTTGCCCTAAAACCCTCTGAGAAATAAGGGGATGCCTTTGCCCAGCTGTGAGGCGTAAAAAGGCTGTAACTTTACTAACTTAAGTATTCATTTCGACGATGAGAGAGCCCTGGTAGCTCAGATTGTTAGCTCTCGCGTTAAATTTCACAGTACGCTAGCACACCGGGTTCGATCCCCGCCGGCATCAATGAAATTATTAATTGCAATTTTAAGTGCTGATTTACCTCTTGCTCGGCGGTGAAGGAAAAAATCATGAGGAAGGCTGACTGTCTGAGAAATAAGAAAAAAATATTTCGAAGGCATGTGCAGTTCGCAACACGCATATGAGCAGCGCGGCGGACACTTCTTTTGCCCTAAAACCCTTTCAGACGTGAGGGAAGGCCCAGCAGTGGGACGGAAATAGGCTGTGTAACTTAACTAACTTAACAATTTCGACGATGATAGTCTGAAATAATTAGCTGAACAAATTATAGCTAGGCAACAATAAAAACTAAATGGATGGATGGACATAAGTATAAAATTGAATAAATATATAACATAGGTACTCATTTCTTTAAAAGGTTCCTGGTATTTGTTGGATTTACTGTATCTACAGTACAATTCATTTACGAATGGTACTGTAGGTAGCAGCAGTCTTGCTCTAGGTTGAAACATAACGCAACGTTACATGATTTGCAAAGTAAATACAGATAAAATGTACATTAAAAAAAAAACAATATAAGAAATATGAGGTGACCTTAAAAACCACAACCTGTTCATATTAAATTAAAAAAAATAAAAATTTCAAATATTAAATATTAAAATAAAAATATTAAAAAGCATATTATGTAAATACTTTCTAATTTTCTGTTTTAATAAATTGTTTAAAAGATTCCGAAGTCTTGTGTTAACATACTGACATATCCAAATGCCAATTCTTTTCATAAATCATCGAATAATCGTGGATTCAACCAAGCTCCATTTCTCTGCTCGAGGGCGCTAGTTTTTTTACCATTCTAATCATTCAACCGAATTTAAACTTGATGCAGTATGGAAAACTTTATTTCCTTTTTTCGCCACCCGCAAAACAGAGAACTAGAATTCACTACTGCGGACGTCTCAAAAATGGACACTGTTGCACCTATAGCGTATTTACATTAAAATTTTGATAATATTGCATTTTATCCTCATTTTTATGTACCAAAACTGTGAATGATGGAACAATTACACATATTTCAACACAAAACTGACAGTCAACACTAAAATTTTACGTACATTTCAAGTCAACTTTCCTCAACCAGCATGTTAGTTCTAAGATAGCAGTGTGCTTCATACATATTAAAAAACGATTTTACACGTACTTAATAAGATAAAACACAAAATGAGATTACAAATAAGAAGATTACTTACCCAGGCACTGTTTTAACACAATTCACCACACAATAAATATAAATTAATACAAAATAATTACAAACAACTTCGTTGTTAGCGCGCGTCAATCACACTAATGGCTGACTCAAGGAACGGACGACATTTAAGAATGATTTAAATAAAATATACTACTAAAGTGGATAAGCTGTGGGGTTTTTATGCTAGCCTTTTTTATCCTGTACACATTGGCATATGGTAGAATGAGTTAGAAATAGCGCATAATGCTTTGTTTATTCATTAAAAGAGCGGGTAAAAATGTCTAACACTTGGACGCCCGCAGTCAACGTAGATATTTTCGTGTCCAAGTCTTGGACATCCGCAGTTGAGAGGTTATTATTGCTCATCCTACTGCTACTGCACACTCTCCAGTCGACATGCCGCCAGCGAACCCGCTCCACTATCAACACAGACACACACACACACACACACACACACACACACACACACACACACACACACACACACACACCCACGAGCGTCAACACCTACTCGTACATTAAGGGAAGCTGTAGATACTAATCCTAATCAAATACTTATATTCACTTGGTTTAGGAATGAAATGTAAGTCAAAGGTATTTCAAATAAAAAGCACAAAATTTTAGAAGCGTTCTTACCTATCAATAATGAAAACTTAATTAAACAATTTTTAAAAGAATATGTAAAACCAAAGATTAAATACTTCATTTACTTTGAGGACGAATCACATAGAAACCATTTTCCAAAATTATCAAAGAACTATTTAAAAAGGGCACTGCAGAATTCTTCGAGTGTACAGAACGTGTCGTATACGTTGAAGACGAGGCCAAACAGAGGGAAATAATCATAAAACATCACGAGGATAAAACATGTCACCGTGGTATAAAGGAAACCATGGTAAGCATACGTAGGAACTACTTTTGGGATAATACGCAGGAAACAGTTTCAGCTGTAATTGATAATTGTCATACCTGCAAAATTTCAAAATATGATAGAAAACCAATTAAACCGGTTTTGCAATTAACGCAGATCCAGAATTCTCCTTTTCAGGAAGTTTTCATAGATCTTTTTTTCTGTAGTAAATAAATATTTTCTTACCTTAATCGATGCTTTTAGTAAATTAGGTCAAGCATTTGAAATCTCAAATAGATCCACACCTGAGGTAGTTCGAGCCCTTATAAAGTACTTTTCATTCTATGGTGTACCTAAAATGATAACTTGCGATCATGAAAAAATGTTTAACAATAAACTAATGCGAGAGCTTAAGGTAGTACTCAACGAAGGGCAAATAGCGTACGTAAAGGACATCAATATTAGGAAAAGTAAGGACAAACCTAGCTACAGGAAAGCTGTTATTCAAGGTCCTGCAGAACGTAATATCGTTCCTGTTAAAATAGGTGAACTGGATACAAAGGTCCCTATAAAAAATTTTAAACGACCTCCACAGGTGGTGCGTGGCCATCCTGTATACTTATATACTTTGTCCTGTATACTTTGGACCCGCAGTCTTCAACTTCAAAAAAATTGACAGCAACCCAGGCCTGCTTCCTGTAAAAGAAGGCCAAGCTTTTAAGCAAACAAGCAGGTGGCTTATAGTTAAAGAAGTGAACTTATTAGGAATTAAGGAAAATTTAGATTTAAATATTATTAAGTTTAAAGATTTTAGTAGGTTAGTTGATATAAATAAACCTTATGCTTATGAATTCCAAGCCATGAAAACCCAAGCTGATTATTCTTGCGATTTAAATATTGAAAAATTTAAGCAACTTGTACCATCCAATAGATTTAAAAGAGGTCTCATAGATCCCCTAGGATCAATTATTAAAGCAATCACCGGCAATTTAGATCACGAAGATGCTCTCAGATACGATTCCGTTATATCTAAATTAAAGAACAACCAGTTAAGTGTTGATAGTAAAATCACCGTTGTTTCTAAAATTCTGAATAGCTTGGCGAATAGTATAGAAACTTTACATGAAAATGGACTAATATTAGATGAACGCTTTAAAAGAATTGAACGAATAGTAAAATACATAGCTACCAAAGAAAATAATTCAATTTATAACACATATATTTTAGGCATGTATAATATGTTTATTAGTAACTTTCGTAGTATTTACTTTAAACTTAGCGAAATAGAAACTGCTTTAGCTTTTAGTAAAGTTTCAGTATTATACCAGTCTATTATTAATTCATCTGAACTCTTAGTGATACTTAACGATGTAGCCAAAGTCGATAACCTAGTGTACCCTGTAAATGTAGAGAATTTAATAAAGATTGAAAGAACTATTGTTATAAAAGCTTACATGAAAGCAAACCAGATTACGTACTTGATGGAATTTCCACTTACTGACAGTTTTAATTACAATTATTACAAATTATATCCATTACCTGTATTCGATGCACTTAGAAACAGAACGTCTGTAATAATTTCCAAGTATCCTTACATTTTGATGAAAGGTTCACAATACTTACCGGTCACTCAGCCGTGCACCGAAGTAGCGGCAGATGAATTCCTGTGTATGAGCTCCAACATGGTATCCAATCCTAGAAACACATGTTCTGAACAACTGATGAAATTCCAAAACATTCTCACACTATGCGAACCTCGGCTCGTTGATCTTGAGCATATCAAAATCCAGTCTATCGGCCCTGTAAATTGGATTATATACGCCAACCTTAAAATAATATTAACAAACAAATGCCAGGATGACATAACTAAAGAATCACTTTTGGGCACATACATTATAAAAATTAGTGAGGATTGTGAGATCTTCATAGATAATTATAAATTGTTGCACCGCCTATACTTTGTGAAGGAATTGGGCTATAGAGTGACCTTAGTAATAAACTTACCAAGACTGGATCACCTGAACCTGACGGATACTGGAGCAGTTAACCTGAAAGGCTTAGCCTTAGACGACCTGAAACATCTAGCATAATGTTGAATCAAAATCTTAAATTCAGTGGCAGTGAACAAAGTGATCAAAGTGATAATAGTGTGATAAGGGTTAGAGGTGTTAGCTTAGCTACATTATTACTGTATGTTATTTTACCTATCGTTATTATCCTTAGTGTTTTAAGAAAATATAAAAGTAATTTAGTTAACAGATGGCGGAATCATCGGACAACAGCTGAAAACACTGCAGCCGATAATTCCGCGATAATTCCGCTCTTAGAGAGGAAGGAGTTATGCAACCACAAGACCAGAGGGTTGTTACGGTTCGTACTTAGAGGGGGCTGCATAAGCATTAGACAGTATCCAGTAACCGTAGAATCAGCGCTTTTGGTTGCATGAGGTATCAGGCAGAGCTCATGGGAGCGGTCACTTCGTTTTGATATCGACTTGTGTCAAAACGTATTAATTGAGTAATTATAATTATAATTCTAATTAGAAATAAAATATATTTTAAATAATTTTTAAGAAATCATTTTACGTTCCGTAATCTTGACTAACTTGTAAACTCCTTAGATCGCTACAAACTGTCAAAGTTGTTTAGCAAAGTGTAGGTTGCTAAACAAAAAAACCGGCATGGAGGAAGGGACAAACAATCACACCGCTCTGTCTCATTTCTATGCAAGACGTATGCATCTCTTTAACATATCTTTTTCGTGTGTGAATGCGAAAGGAAGGTGTCAATTTGCTATAGGTTTCTCTGTGTACGGTTGTGTGATTGTTTGTCCCTTTCTCTGTGCCGGTTTTTTGTGTCAGTTATGTGTAGTTTGCTAAACAACTTTTTCGTAGCGATACGAAAAAGTTGTTTAGCAAACTACAATTAATTCGTCCAAAATAACTAAGTTGACGCATCATTTGATTGCTAGTTCAAAGTTGAAAAGGTACGTAATGATATAGATCTATTATGTTTATGAACCTGACCTCTACTCGTTTGTGTTTGTTTTATTTTTAAAATATAACATAATGATCTTTTATATTATAATACATTTCATAATAATAAGTATATAAACGAGTAAAAGAATATTATTTATCGCTGTCTTCTATGTAAGTCTCAAATCTTTGATATTTACTATACTGTTACAAATATATGCATGTAGTTATATGTATGTATGTGTGTGTATGTATATCTATACACATATGTATGTGTGCGTGTGTATATATGTATATATTACACATTTAATTATGACTTTATATTATACTAGCTGACCCGGCAAACGTTGTTTTGCCATATAAATAATTTCCTAGTAATTTCTAGTGTAGACAAAAATTAGCTTACTTATTGTAGAATGTGTATATTGTATGTATGTAAGAATGTGGTATATGCGTGAAATAAGCATGGAGCGCTGTGAACGATGAGGGAATATAAAAATAACAAAAGGCAAACATTATTTTTAAGTTATTATAATTTATTCCTTAAAATTATATATCATTAATTAAACAATTACGACAGTAACACTATTAAACAATATCAATCTCTTAATGCTATAGCGTGAACAATATTTTTTGTTAGTCCATCTTTAGCTAACACAAACAAAATGGATGGTTTACCCACTCGAGAGCATGCCACGTATAATTGTCCGTGTGAAAAACATGGTGTTCTCAAATCTAATCCACAAACAGACATCGTTTGACCTTGGGATTTGTTGATAGTCATTGCAAATGCCAATCTAATCAGAAACTGAATACGTTTGAATTGAATTGGCACATCTGTAGGTATAATGGGAATCCGTGGTATGAGTATATTTTCACCTCTGAACTTGCCATTTAAAATCCTGGCTTCGATCACGTTTTTCATTAATTTTTGAATGACTAATCGCGTACCGTTGCACAGCCGGGGCGGGTTCAAATTACGAAGCAAGATAATTGGAGATCCAACCTTTAATTGTAAATTATGCGGTGGCATGCCTGGCAAATCCAGTGAGTTCAAAAACTCTGTGGGAAAATTTACTGCTTCGCTGTCGTCGCAAACTGTATCAATAGATTTATATGATACCAAGTTCCCTGGCAACAACATTTGTATCTTCAGATTTAAATTGTCAACGTCTACATTTTTTGCCGCTAAAATCGCTCTTTCTGCAAGCCACTCATGATTTATGTACTGTGTGTGTGCATCGGGAAATATTTGTTCAATAAGAGTATCTTGCGAATCAGCGATTGTGCAGAAATCGGTCGGTAATTTTACGTATCCACTTTCATCTATAGCAACTTTTCCATCACCGATATCTAAGAGTTGTTTTGAAAATGTTTCAGCGGATGGATCTTGAAGCATTTGAACGCGCATATTTATTTTTAGCTGTAATTTTTCAACATTACGCCACAATGGAGATGATTTTAAGCAAGCGTTGATCTCATCAGCGTATGTTGAACGTGGAATGACTGGAAGTATTTGTCTGAAATCACCTGAAAGGACCAACAGAGTGCCGCCAAATAGTTTGTCACTGTTTCTAATATCTTTCAATGTCCTGTTCAACGCATCAAGTGAATGTTTGTGTGCCATAGTACATTCATCCCAAATAATAATTTTACACCGTTTCAGCACAGTGGCCATGGACGATTGTTTCTTAATGTTGCATACTGCGTCAGGGTTATTCTGAATATTTAGTGGCAGCTTAAATACTGAATGAGCTGTTCTACCTCCATCCAATAAAGTTGCTGCAATGCCCGACGATGCAACGGCCAATGCGATGCCATTATTTGATCGTATTTCAACAAGAATTAGCGAAATAATGAATGTTTTGCCAGTTCCACCCGGTGCATCCAAAAAGAAGAACCCACCTTGTCCAGCTAAAACTGCGATCATAAATGGTTCTTTGTTCCTCATTCATTAGTGGGACATTGCGGGCAACAATCGCTGCCATTTCTACAGTACTGTACTGCAGTTCACGATTCATTTCAGTATTCATTAAATCAGATGCAGTTCGATTTGGCGAATTCATACCGAAATTACTAAGTGGTAAGTTTGCAATGACAATGCAAAGATCCTCAATAGCAATCAATGCTTCATTGTACATTTCGTCGCTGAATGTTATGGTTAGATCGTGGAACCGTATACGATGTTGATGCAATATATCATCAGTCATTGAATCTTTGTGATTTTCCCATAATATCTGTGCTCGGGCTAGGAAACATGTAGTCAACACTATAGCGAATAGTAGACGAATTTGTATTTCTGTACAGTTCAATGCAGCTTCAGCAAGCATGCATTCCCACTGGTTGTCGTCTTCCAGCAGGCCGAGTGCAAGGCATGCATCTTTATACGTTTGATATCGTTGCCCATTCACTTTACGTATATCTTGAAATGATAATGGGCCAGTAACATTAACCAACAACAGTCGAAGATAAAAGCACTCCGTGTGTCTTGGATTGACTGTAAATAATCGCCCCAAGGCGTTTGATTTAAATAAATTGAGACATGCAGCAACTGGTGAGCCTTGCTTGCGGGGCATCCATGTTTTTGTTTGAGTCCATGTGAAATAGCGTGGTACATGTGAATAGAGTAATGTTCGTGCAAAGGCACCAAAATCATCCGCACGATTACACAATTCAAAAAATGCAGTGAGTGTAGTTTTAGGTGGATTTATTGCACGATCAATCGCTGTCTCGTTCGTGAAAAATACACGCTGACCGTTATCAAGATGGATGGCTAACTGAACAACTGTTGGATCCCGTTCATGAATTGGAAAACCAAAGATACGCCAAGCAGCTTCATTGGAGCTGATGTACCGACCAATTTGGTAGAGCGTTATTTCATCGTTTTTATTCACTGGAGAAGCATTCACATTAGTATTTTCCACTCTAAACACAGCCATATCACTGCCTTTATGGACATACTTGCAAATGTATTTGATGCTCTTCACAGAACTGCAGGACTCAACATTAATATGAGCATTACATGTATTGCTCAGCAGAGGCGAATATGGCACCACCCAACGATTGTCAATATCAATGTCTGTGTTGATGATATTTTTAATAAATAATTGTCCACCATTTTCAGGATTTCTTCGACGATATATTGGGTATCCGTCGACATTTGTGACCGTATAATTGGTAAAATCTTTAGGGAAATTTTTAGTACATTTTCCATCAGCCATGCAGGGCGATGAACTATTAAGAGTACCACATGGACCATGAATCATGTTTGTTGTAACAATATCAAACAGCAGTTGGTCAGTGGATGGATCTGGAATTTCCGCAGAAATGATACTATCGATTTCTTCAGGACGGATTTTGTCGATGAACCAAACCAAAATGTGTGCATGAGGTAATCCTCGCTTTTGCCACTCAACCGAATACATCCAGCAACGTGTGGGACCAAATACATGTGATTTAGTAATGAAACTTATTAAAGACTTCAACTTTTGTCTGAACACACGTGCTGTAATGTCATGGCGATGTATTGCATTTTGGCCAGGCAGTAGCAAAGATGTAATCTTTGGCCATTTTGGATTACATGTGAACGTGATAAATAAACATGGTCGTCCATATTCGCGCACGAAAGTCAGAGCATCCTGTATATATTCTTGCATATGACGTGGACTGCCTACGTACGATGATGGTAAAATGACATGGTTACCAATTTCGGCGACGTCGGCGTTGTTGTTGATAGCGTCTCGCAATTGAATGTACTCTTCCGCGCGCAGCTTTTGTGTTGAGTACTTTTGAGGTTATAAAATCACTTGATTAACTAATCGTGCAAAATACACTCAATATTGATAATTTAATTATTATTGATAAACTAGGAATGATTAAAAGTTAATATGAGAGTTACACTGAGATAGCAAAATAATAATTGTCAACGTTACTACTACACTTGATGCATAAACAATAATGATGGCCGACAACTGTGTAGGGAGTGAGAAAGAAAGGAGACCGGCTTCGTTCTCATCCCTACTCCGTGCTGTTTACTGAGTCAGAAGTGACACCTGTAGACGGCGGGGATAACTAATTAAATGACGATTGATCAGTTTTCGACCGGAGAGGAAAAATGATTAAATTACTAAAATGGCTATTAAAAAATAAGGGTTGATCGTAGAAGGGTGAAAATTGAGGATTGTATGTATTTTTGTATGTTGTATCATAAAAAAATAGAAATTAAAAATTTTGTCTAAAAAATAAAAAATAAAATTTAGGGGTGCTACCCCTAACATTTAGGGGGAAAAAATGCGACTCATGATAACAAATTTCATCAATCTCACCTTTCTGGCAACGAAAACTGTGACACGAGAATTTTATAAATATTAGATAGATTAAGTATTTATGTATGTATTTATGTGTGTTTAAGTATGAATATATTTATGTATTTGTATATCTAATATATAAAATTCTCGTGTCACAGTTTTCGTTGCCATACTCCTCCGAAACGGCTTGACCGATTTTGATGAAATTTTTTGTGCTTATCCGGTATCTATGAGAATCGGCCAACATCTATTTTTCATCCCCCTAAATGTTAGGGGTAGTCCACCCCTAAATTTTATTTTTTATTTTTTACTTACTTATCTTCACGCACAATCCCTAACGGGGTAGCCAGAGAGAACAGATCGCCAAGTGTCACGATCCTTACATACCTCTTTCGCTTCTTTCAGGTTCATTAACTTCTTCATACATGCACGTCTAGGTATCCGAGTACTCTTGACCCTCCCCTCTTCGAGCAATTTGCTCACATGGTCTTCGAAAGTTAGTCTCGGTCTACCTCGACACCTTTTAATATTTACTTTCGCTCTATATATTTTCTTCACGATTCGGTCCTCACTCATTCATTCAACGTGCCCAAACCATTGGAGTACGCCCCTATCAATTTTTGTGATAAGGTCATCTTTTAATCCTGCCATATTGCGAATCTCTTCGTTTCGCTTTCGGTCGGCAATGGTAACGCCACACATTTTACGAAGAGATCGCATCTCCACTGCATTCAACTTGCTTTTATGCTTCTTCTGGCATACCCAGGTTTCGCTGCCATATAACAAAGTCGGTACCAACACTGCGTTATGTATTGCAAGGCGTGCACTCTTCACCACGCCTTGCCTTTTTTACTAATGCATTCAGGGCACCATTGACTTTGTTTCCGGCAGCGACACGCCTATCCACATCTAAATCACATCTTCCATCCCGGCTGAAAGCACTCCCCAAGTATACAATTTCATTTACCTGTTCTAGACATTCCTGATTTACCCATATTTCACATTTCGTTCTCTCTTCATCCTTTTCAGTATTTTTAGACAAAATTTTTAATTTCTTTTTTTTTATGATACACAACATACATACAATCCTCAATTTTTACCCTTCTACGATCAAACCTTAGTTTTTAATAGCCATTTTAGTAATTTAATCATTTTTCCTCTCCGGTTGAAAACTGATCAATCGTCATTTAATTAGTTATCCCCGCCGTCTACAGGTGTCACTTCTGACCCAGTAAACAGCACGGAGTAGGGATGAGAACGAAGCCGGTCTCCTTTCTTTCTCACTCCCTACACAGTTGTCGGCCATCATTATTGTTTATGCATCAAGTGTAGTAGTAACGTTGACAATTATTATTTTGCTATCTCAGTGTAACTCTCATATTAACTTTTAATCATTCCTATTTTATCAATAATAATTAAATTATCAATTTTGAGTGTATTTTGCACGATTAGTTAATCAAGTGATTTTATAACCTCAAAAGTACTCAACACGTGACACGAGCTTCCAATAACAACGGATTTTGTGTTGTAAGTATACTTTTTTTTATTTATATCGAAAATTTTGTTGATCTTATAAAAATGTAATTTTAATTTAATTATATTAAAAAAATGTAATTGAACAATTAAGATTTTCATGGTTTCCAAAAAATCAATCATTATGAATCTTTATTTTGAAATGTCAATGGAAATATTGGTTGTATGAAAAAATTATAAGAGACAATGTTTTTATAAAATTTAATTTTTACTTTTGTTTGAAAATTTTTTCCATAAAACTTATATTTTTTTATAATTTCATAAATTAAAACTAATCATTTCAAAACTGCGGCAAAATCCTGGCCCTAATTATACTTTTAACATTTTTCATCATTAAATAATTTCATTAATTCTATTTATGTATGTTTTGTACAGTGAGCAATGTTAAGAAAACGCAAAGGGGCTAATTTAAGCCACAGTACAAGTAAAGCTCGAAACTTGCGAAATAGCAGATCCGAAAGAACAGAAGAACAAATCCAGCAACAAAATACTGATGCACGTGTCAGAATGGCGCAATTTCATCAAGAAGAGCCAGAAGATACACGAGCTGAACGCAATGAAGTCAGAAGATTAGAACAACGACAATCACGCCGTTTCACAGTCAGTAGACGAAGAACAAATGACCAACAACGACAACAGGTACATCGAGCATTTATATCTGATACATTCCTGCGTCTAACATTCCAGTATGAGCCCGATATTGAATATTATGCTCATTCAAAAGTGGTAATTGTTGCTATGGACAAGGAATGTCCGCATTGTCATGCTCTGAAATTCAAAAATGAGCCAGCTGGGATGTGTTGCACGTCAGGAAAAGTGCAACTACCTGAAATTGAAACACCACCTGAACCATTGAACGGCTTACTTATCGGCACGGATCCAGATTCTAACGTGTTCCTGAAGTCAATTCGAAGATTCAATTCATGCTTTCAAATGACATCGTTCGGAGCAACAGAAATAGTTCGAAATACTAATGCAAATGGTCAACAATATAATTCTACATTCAAAATCAGAGGCCAAATTTATCATAAAATGGGCTCATTGCTGCCAATGCCAAACGAACCACATAAATTCTTACAAATCTACTTTATGGGCGGCGAGGATTCCGGAAGCGCACTTGCCAATCGCGTGAATGCACGTTGTGATTATAATAACCTTGATTCACTTTATGCCAGGCGCATCGTCAGCGAGCTAGATGCTCTTTTGAACGAGCACAACGAGTTGTTGAAAATATTCAAATCACATATGCACCAATTACAAAGCGATAATCACGCTATCGTCATTAATCCTGATAAAACACCAGCTGGAGAGCATATTCGTAGATTCAATGCACCCGTTGTTGACGATGTTGCTGGAATCATGGTTGGCGATTGTACAGCTGCACGAGAAATTGTGATTCGTAGAAGAAATAATAATCTTCAGTTCATTGCTGACACACATCGTTCATATGACGCTCTCCAATATCCACTAATATTCTGGAAGGGACAAGACGGATATTGCATAAACATAAAACAACGAGATCCCGTATTAGGTACTTCATTGATTATTAATTTGATCATTAATCATTTAACAAAACAATTAAATTATTGAACGTAATAAATTTAAATTAATTTTTATGAACAAATATTACAGGAGCTGAAACAAACAAGAACGTTAGCTCAAAGGATTATTATGCGTACCGATTAATGATTAGACGTGGCCTGGACAACGTCATTTTACGATGTCGTGAGCTTTGTCAACAAATCATGGTCGACATGTACGCGAAGATTGAGAGCGAACGACTACGATACTTACGATATAATCAACAAAAGCTGCGCGCGGAAGAGTACATTCATTTGCGAGACGCTATCAACAACAACGCCGACGTCGCCGAAATTGGTAACCATGTCATTTTACCATCATCGTACGTAGGCAGTCCACGTCATATGCAAGAATATATACAGGATGCTCTGACTTTCGTGCGCGAATATGGACGACCATGTTTATTTATCACGTTCACATGTAATCCAAAATGGCCAAAGATTACATCTTTGCTACTGCCTGGCCAAAATGTAATACATCGCCATGACATTACAGCACGTGTGTTCAGACAAAAGTTGAAGTCTTTAATAAGTTTCTTTACTAAATCACATGTATTTGGTCCCACACGTTGCTGGATGTATTCGGTTGAGTGGCAAAAGCGAGGATTACCTCATGCACACATTTTGGTTTGGTTCATCGACAAAATCCGTCCTGAAGAAATCGATAGTATCATTTCTGCGGAAATTCCAGATCCATCCACTGACCAACTGCTGTTTGATATTGTTACAACAAACATGATTCATGGTCCATGTGGTACTCTTAATAGTTCATCGCCCTGCATGGCTGATGGAAAATGTACTAAAAATTTCCCTAAAGATTTTACCAATTATACGGTCACAAATGTCGACGGATACCCAATATATCGTCGAAGAAATCCTGAAAATGGTGGACAATTATTTATTAAAAATATCATCAACACAGACATTGATATTGACAATCGTTGGGTGGTGCCATATTCGCCTCTGCTGAGCAATACATGTAATGCTCATATTAATGTTGAGTCCTGCAGTTCTGTGAAGAGCATCAAATACATTTGCAAGTATGTCCATAAAGGCAGTGATATGGCTGTGTTTAGAGTGGAAAATACTAATGTGAATGCTTCTCCAGTGAATAAAAACGATGAAATAACGCTCTACCAAATTGGTCGGTACATCAGCTCCAATGAAGCTGCTTGGCGTATCTTTGGTTTTCCAATTCATGAACGGGATCCAGCAGTTGTTCAGTTAGCCATCCATCTTGAAAACGGTCAGCGTGTATTTTTCACGAACGAGACAGCGATTGATCGTGCAATAAATCCACCTAAAACTACACTCACTGCATTTTTTGAATTGTGTAATCGTGCGGATGATTTTGGTGCCTTTGCACGAACATTACTCTATTCACATGTACCACGCTATTTCACATGGACTCAAACAAAAACATGGATGCCCCGCAAGCAAGGCTCACCAGTTGCTGCATGTCTCAATTTATTTAAATCAAACGCCTTGGGGCGATTATTTACAGTCAATCCAAGACACACGGAGTGCTTTTATCTTCGACTGTTGTTGGTTAATGTTACTGGCCCATTATCATTTCAAGATATACGTAAAGTGAATGGGCAACGATATCCAACGTATAAAGATGCATGCCTTGCACTCGGCTTGCTGGAAGACGACAACCAGTGGGAATGCATGCTTGCTGAAGCTGCATTGAACTGTACAGCAATACAAATTCGTCTACTATTCGCTATAGTGTTGACTACATGTTTCCCAGCCCGAGCACAGATATTATGGGAAAATCACAAAGATTCAATGACTGATGATATATTGCATCAACATCGTATACGGTGCCACGATCTAACCATAACATTCAGCGACGAAATGTACAATGAAGCATTGATTGCTATTGAGGATCTTTGCATTGTCATTGTAAACTTACCACTTAGTAATTTCGGTATGAATTCGCCAAATTGAACTGCATCTGATTTAATGAATACTGAAATGAATCGTGAACTGCAGTACAGTACTGTAGAAATGGCAGCGATTGTTGCCCGCAATGTCCCACTAATGAATGAGGAACAAAGAACCATTTATGATGTTAGCTCGCAGTTTTAGCTGGACAAGGTGGGTTCTTCTTTTTGGATGCACCGGGTGGAACTGGCAAAACATTCATTATTTCGCTAATTCTTGTTGAAATACGATCAAATAATGGCATCGCATTGGCCGTTGCATCGTCGGGCATTGCAGCAACTTTATTGGATGGAGGTAGAACAGCTCATTCAGTATTTAAGCTGCCACTAAATATTCAGAATAACCCTGACGCAGTACGCAACATTAAGAAACAATCGTCCATGGCTACTGTGCTGAAACGGTGTAAAATTATTATTTGGGATGAATGTACTATGGCACACAAACATTCACTTGAGGCGTTGATCAGGACATTGAAAGATATTAAAAACAGTGACAAACTATTTGGCGGCACTCTGTTGGTCCTTTCAGGTGATTTCAGACAAACACTTCCAGTCATTCCACGTTCAACATACGCTGATGAGATCAACGCTTGCTTAAAATCATCTCCATTGTGGCGTAATGTCGAAAAATTACAGCTAAAATAAATATGCGCGTTCAAATGCTTCAAGATCCATCCGCTGAAACATTTTCAAAACAACTCTTAGATATCGGTGATGGAAAAGTTGCTATAGATGAAAGTGGATACGTAAAATTACCGACCGATTTCTGCACAATCGCTGATTCGCAAGATACTCTTATTGAACAAATATTTCCCGATGCACACACACAGTACATAAATCATGAGTGGCTTGCAGAAAGAGCGATTTTAGCGGCAAAAAATGTAGACGTTGACAATTTAAATCTGATGATACAAATGTTGTTGCCAGGGAACTTGGTATCATATAAATCTATTGATACAGTTTGCGACGACAGCGAAGCAGTAAATTTTCCCACAGAGTTTTTGAACTCACTGGATTTGCCAGGCATACCACCGCATAATTTACAATTAAAGGTTGGATCTCCAATTATCTTGCTTCGTAATTTGAACCCGCCCCGGCTGTGCAACGGTACGCGATTAATCATTCAAAAATTAATGAAAAACGTGATCGAAGCCAGGATTTTAAATGGCAAGTTCAGAGGTGAAAATATACTCATACCACGGATTCCCATTATACCTACAGATGTGCCAATTCAATTCAAACGTATTCAGTTTCCGATTAGATTGGCATTTGCAATGACTATCAACAAATCCCAAGGTCAAACGATGTCTGTTTGTGGATTAGATTTGAGAACACCATGTTTTTCACACGGACAATTATACGTGGCATGCTCTCGAGTGGGTAAACCATCCATTTTGTTTGTGTTAGCTAAAGATGGACTAACAAAAAATATTGTTCACGCTATAGCATTAAGAGATTGATATTGTTTAATAGCGTTACTGTCGTAATTGTTTAATTAATGATATATAATTTTAAGGAATAAATTATAATAACTTAAAAATAATGTTTACCTTTTGTTATTTTTCGTTCACAGCGCTCCATGCTTATTTCACGCATATACCACATTCTTACATACATACAATATACACATTCTACGAAAAGAATAAAGCAATTTTTATAATAAATAAGTAAGCTAATTTTTGTCTACACTAGAAATTACTAGGAAATTATTTATATGGCAAAACAACGTTTGCTGGGTCAGCTAGTATATATATATATAATCCCCATATGTGTTGTGTAATAACAGAGCGCACACCTTAAAATCATTTATTAATCATATATCTTTGAAAATGGCCTACTGGAAGAAATTTCATTATGAGATAAGTAGAGCCTTTGTACAAACTTTTCATTATGATGTGTCCTCTCCCTTACTTGTGTGTACCTAAATTGTTAAATAAATAAATTTCCTTTTTTATTCCTATACATGCTATATCATTACAATGTTATGTAGCACTAAATACGTGTATTGCATCAAATCATTTCTTTGGTGTAATTTCCATTTAGTTTTTAAACTTGTAAACAAATTAACCCAACAGTGAGGTTACCCTACAGACACAAAATTTTTTTTAGAAAATATAAACATTAATTGATTTGTTCTTGTTTAGTTAATTACAAGATGGCGCCTCCAAAGAAAAGTCACGTAAGAAAGGTTTTTACGAAAATGGAGGGAAATGAAAATTTTATAAAATGCAAAATATACTGCAATGTTACTCTGGTCTCTGATACTACGTTCACACATACAAAATCAAGGACCAAAAACTATGCACGTTTTACTGTAAAAAGATTTTATTAAACTTTGTTGAAAGTATTCGTTAGTGAAAAAATACCGATGTTTTCTATTGATATATCGATAAACATCAATGCTGGGAATCCATGTTTTACATTGAACATAAGTATCGATATATTTTTTAAGGGGACACCCCTACTATAGAGAAAAGAATATATCGGACAGCAACTACTAATTGAGTCGCTAGATTTCATAGTAAGCCAAGTCCGAAAAGATTGTTTAACCGTAAATGGATGTTTTTGCTTTATTTTAGCTACAAGCGGTATACAGTGATTTTGTCCCTCCTTGACTGTTTCTTACTATATATACTTCATCTTTGTCTAACATTTCACCTGTGTAAATAAATCAGCTAGCATATTAAAATCTAATTTTTAAGTGGATATAATGTGCTCCTACCAAAACACAACAAAAAAAATCGTGTTACTTGGCTTACTTTGAAAAAACAGAAGTACTGGACTTGGTTTAGTTTGATTTAATTGACTGCAATTCCCAGCTGAACTTGTTCTGGAATCATTTGTGTAAAACTTTTGGTGAAGCGCAGTACGCAGTAACAGTTATGAACAGTTGCGTGTGCTGCTATTATAACCTCATATTCGTTTGGATTCACTATTGTTTCCAGTTTACGTATTTGAGTTTCTGTTAGTGCAAAAATACGATCAGCTGGCAGAAATGAATGTCCAGTAACTGGAAATATAATTTCGATAGTTTTTAATGCAGGTGGAGCCTCTCCGAGCCATTTACTTGCCATGCTGATGAGAAATGAATTTTTTTTTGTTTATACAATTATAGAAAGATAATGTATAAACAAGTACTATAGTAGAGGTAGGCGATGCAAACTGCATGGATTACTGTATGGCAAACCGTATAATGTAATGTATTGTGTACTTTGTGGTGTCAGTGAATGTTCGTTTGAACCGGGACACTTAAAATTATTGACTATTGATGATTCATTCATTTGTTTTTAAGAGCCGATCCTCATTTGCCATTCACAGTTCGATCTCGGTAGGATTTATTATATTATTGGTATGGGTTTCGAGCGAAACTTGACTGTTACGGATAATATGAATGCACACACATATTTTTTACTTGATAATATTCTATTAGTTCGAGATCGGACAGAGAACGAACTGTGAATAAGGATAGGCCCTAAATATTCCGGTACGACCCTTCACAAACAATTGACGGAACCTTTTTAACTTGTGATTGGTGTGAATTGTGAATGAGTCGAATACCAACAGAATGATTTGTATAGTCTGTAGTGTAGGGTATACACTACACAGTGCATGCATTCGACAGTGTTGCCAAGTTATGCGATTTTTAGCTATTTAGGCTAGCTCTAAAGCAATCGGAGCGACCAAAATTATGATTTTCTACTAGTTGCCAACTAGTTGAGATAGCCATTTTAGAAAGTAGGCGATTGTAAAGCAGTTGCTATGAATCTTTTATTAGAAGATAATATTTATATATTTTTTTATTCTATTGAAGACTACTTCTTCGCACGCAAGCTATGTTACGTCGTTTTCATGCGGTTTTATTTCTTATTCCTCAGACATGCAGGTTTTCTCACGATGTTTTCCTTCACCGCCGAACGCATGGTAAATCAGCACTTAAAATTGCAATTAACAATTTCATTGGCGCCGGCGAGGGTCAAACCCGAGTTGCTTGCATACTGTGATATTTACAGCAAGCGTTAACCATCTAATCTACCACGGTTCGATACTTAAGAGATATCAATACCGATCCTTTTCTTATAAGATCTTTCGGGTTGATAATCGTTTACAGTTTTGTCTAGAGTATGTTCCAATATACCTTTAAAATAAACTTAAAACGTAACGACACGTATTTAATCTGCTCCTCAATTTTTTATTCAAAGTCAGTGTAAGAATTAAAGTTTGACCGTGATTCTATATACGTTTCGATAGTATAAACTGTAAGCTTTGTAATAACATCATTGGACAACTTAAATTCCACCTAGATTGTGAGTAATAGAAATAAACATTTTAAAAATAATCGTTTGCTAAGTGCCGTCCCTGACCTAGGGCAACTCGCAGCCGTCTCGCATCTACGCACACATACGCATCGCACAGTGTACGTGACGTACGGCACAGCGCTTTTATCGCTAACGCCTTATTCATCCGCAACTTTCAAGCGCATCTTGAAGCCTTGCTTACTATGGGTGGAAATAAATGCTCTGGATGCTGCCACAACAGTTACTACTACTACTAGAGAGTTTCTGGTATGCTCCGCTTGCTTATCTAAATATGACCTTTTATGTGCTAATGTTGGCTTAAAAAGATTTAATCTGATGAACCAAGAAATAAGACACAGCTGGAAATGTCCTGAATGTCATAGTAAGCAACCAAAAACTGATAACACGAACTCACCGTTGCGCCAACCACTTCAATCCACTCAGCCGGGCCCCAGTAACGTCAGCGTACTTGATGAAACATCATGTGAAGCCAGCAACGTTACCATCAGAGCTCGCCAGCAATCACAGGCTGTTCCAGTTGATGACCGTTATACCAATACTTAGTGAGGAATTGTCATGCATGATCGAAGTAAAAATAAAAAAAATTGGTAACTGTACAACTTCAAACGATAAATGAGCGCATAACGGAATTTAGTGAGTCCATTGCTTACTTTAACAGGCAATATGGGGAAATGAGGGCTGAATTACAGGAAAAGTCGGCTATTATAACAGGGCTGCAAAAAGACAACGAAACGCTCCAATCAAGTGTCAAAGCTCTGTCCCAAAGTCTCAATCTGGCGGAGCAGAATATAAGAGAGTCGAATTTGGAAATAAATGGCGTACCAGAACATAAAACGGAAAATTTGTCAAACATTTTAACCCAAATAGCAAAAATCGTTGACTGCCATATTGGAGATGAAGATATTCATCATGTAACCCGAGTTGCTAAGCTAAACAAGGACAGTGACCGACCTCGCATGGTTATTGCTAAGCTCCGCAGCCCCCGACATCGAGACGCCATGTTGGCTGCTGTTGCCAAATTTAACAAAAGTAACCCAAAGGAAAAACTGTCAACCCAACATCTTGACATGGTGGGTCCGCCAAAACCTGTGTTTGTCCTGAGCACTTACCACCAGCTATCAAGTCCCTGCACGCAGCAGCTCGCCTCAAGGCCAAGAAGGAAGATTTCAAATTCGTATGGGTTCGTAATGGGCGCGTCTTCTTACACAGAAATGAGTACAGCCCAGCCATCCTCATTCGAAATATTGTCTTGATTCGATAACCTCTTCTCAACATAGATCCTAATAAATCACGTATGAGGCACCTTTGGAATATACTATCAAAACGTGCGTGGTCTGAGAACGAAAACAACTGACGTATTAAAAAACATTTTGGTAAATAATTACGATGTTATAGTGTTTACGGAGACTTGGTTAAATCTGGATGTTACTAGCAGTGAAATTTTCGATTCTAGATATAAGATTTATCGTAGGGACCGTGTATGTTCCAAATCCACTAAAATGGACGGTGAAGGAGTATTAATAGCTGTATTGCGAAACATTCCATCGTGTTGAGCGATGGGAAAGTAACTGTGAAGATTTATGGGTATCGGTACAAATAAAAATTGGCAATATTACCTCGAATATTGCCATTTACGCGGTATATTTACCTCCACCAGTTAAATCAGATACTTTGACATATTTCCTTGACAAAGTTGATAACGTTACGAACCAACCTAATAACGTTCTAATTATGGGCGATTTTAATCTAGGATTCATTAACTGGAGTAGAGGTCATGATGTTATTGCTCAAATGGTTCCATCTAATTATAATAGTACTCTCGGATGCGGTCTTGTTGATTTCATGTCTCTTAACAACTTTAGTCAATTTAAAAACATACCAAACAGTGACGGAAGATACTTAGATCTCATTATGAGCAACTTTCCCGGTGTTGATGTCTCGGAGCCTCTAGAAGAGTAGGCTGGACTATATACATCCTAATATTTAAGTAACGTTGCAAAAAACTAATTTTGTTTATCTCCAGCCTAAGAAACGAACTGACCACAATTTCTATAAGGCAAATTACGAGAAAATTTCCTCGGATCTGGAGTGTATGGATTGGGTGGAGAGGTTATCGAGCTGTAGCAACGTTAATGAAATGGTTTCAAAATTCTATGATGAACTAAGATTAATTATTGATAGATCTGTCCCCAAGCGCCGTCCTTCCAAGAGTAAATACCCCTAATGGTTTAGCAGCACCCTAATTAAACTTCTATCTGAGAAAAATAAGCTACGCAACAGATATCGGGAACATGGTAATCCACGTGACAAATTTGAACATGACCTCTTACGGAGCCGCTGTCACAAGCTTATTGACAAGTGCTATAGTGACTATAAGACAAATATTGAGAATGGAATATCGCGTAACATCAAATCTTTTTGGCAAAACATAAAAGACAAACGTAGCAACCAGTCAACTCTTCCCTCAAAAATGCAATTAAACGATTCCATTGCAGAATCTGGTTCTGAAGTAGCCACTCTTTTCGCCAGACATTTTGCTTCCACGTTCAGTTCAAATTTTGAAAAAACAAATCACAACTTCGAGGATTTATCGCCACTTATTTTATCGAATGTTCAATTTTCTGAAAATGATATCTTAAGAGCAATTAAACGATTAGACAATACAGAAAGGATCCGGTCCTGATAAAATACCTCCTCTATTTATAAAGACCTGTGGATCTCTTTTGTCTTAACCATTAACTATGATCTTCAATTGTTAGCTCAGAGATGGTGTGTTCCCCGAGGAATGGAAAAAAGCAAAAATAGTACCTGTATACAAAAAAGGTGAAACAAGCAACGTAAAAAACTACCGGTCGATTTCCATTTTGTCTTCATTTTCGAAATTGTTTGAGTCTCTGATTAATCCACTAATTATTAGCCACATAGATACTTCACTAACTGAATACCAACATGGGTTCCGCAGGGGCCGCTTATTTCTGAAATTGTACTGGAGGTTGATAGTAGAAGTCAAATTGATGCTGTATACACAGATTTTACCAGTGCTTTTGACAAAGTGAATCACGCACTACTTTTAATAAAATTGCAAATAAAAGGGATACATGGTAGTTTGCTTCACTGGTTTAGGTCTTACCTTAGTATGAGATCCCAGGTTGTTGCTGTTGGGGGTTTTGAGTCAGATATATATTTTGCATCGTCAGGAGTCCCACAGGGCTCTCACTTAGGCCCACTACTATTTCTTATATTTATTGACGATATAGCGGTGCACATAAAAAACTGTAAATTCAGCTTATTTGCGGATGATTTAAAAACTTATCCAGGAGGATTTAGACAGTATTAACACATGGTGTGAATCAAATGTTATGACCCTAAACGTTGATAAATGCTACCATATCAAATTTACAAAAAAGAAAAATCATTTCTCATCAACTTATGAAATTAACGGCTCAACATTAACTGAAGTAGAAGAAATAAGAAATTTAGGTGTAACAGTAGACAAGCACCTTAAATTCACTTCACATATTAACAATATTGTACATAAATCCTCGAAAATGCTTGGTTTTCTTAGGCGAAGTACTGCGGGTTTCCGTTTAAATTGCACCCGAAAAATACTATATAATGCTTTGGTCCGGAGTAACTTGGAGTACGCTAGCGTGGCATGGAATCCTGTATATGCTGTTCACTCTCAACGCTTGGAGGGTATTCAGCGTGCATTCACTAGGCATCTGGCATTTATTACGCAAGGCGTGTCACACCGGTCACCATATGAGCATCGTCTTGCCTTTTTTTAAATGAACTCAAAGGTCAAAGGAATCAGGATTTGGTGTTTTTGCACGGACTTGTCAACGGCAAAATAAAATGTAATGAGCTCCTAGAACGTGTTAAATTGACGGTGCCTGCTTGCATACCCCGACATCCTATCAAAAAAACTTTTGCCTTCCCTTCTGTAAGGACTAACCTTGGACGCCATTCTCCTCTTGTCAGATGTTGCGCACATTACAACGAGATGAATATTGAAACATTTGACATTTTCCACGACTCGTTGATTAAATTTAAACGAAAACTGGCCGGCCCTTTGTGAAGAGGCATTTGTTCTTAGTTAAGTTTTTAGTTTTTTTTTAGGTGAATTTTACTATTTTATTGTTTTAAAATTTTACATACAGACAGGAGATATTAAGTAACAACATAATATATATATATATATATATATATATATATATATATATATATATATATATATATATATATATGTATGTATCGGGTGTCCGGTAATGAATGGATAACCTTGAAATGTCTTATAGTACAACTTATGGCCGTCCTGAAAAAAATACGAAAAATAATATATCACAAGTAGTACCTTTGATATATTTTTTTTAAAGAAAAGTCGATTCTTTTCTATCTTATTTTACTGTCTTGAACACTATGACCAAAAATGAATGATTTCTATTGGTTTTTTGTTATATTATTATTATACACTAACTGTGCTTATAGGTAAAATGTAAACAATATGAATAGCTTTTGCAGTTTTTATTTAAAAAATTCGCAAATCAATTTATTTCTGAAAAACATGCAAAAAATATTATTTAAGCGAAGTTCAAACCTCTTGGGTATGAAAAAAATGTATGAATGTATGGGTGACCAATAATTTTACAATAATATCGGTTTCGTGTAGATTTTATAATGGTATAATTCATAAATGTATCTTCCATAAATAGTGACTTATTGCCATTAATGTAGAAAAGGAGAAAATTTGACTAAGTAACAAAATTTGTAATATGGGAACATTTATTAAATTGAATTGTGTCTGATCATTGGGGATTAATAAAAAACAACATTTAAAATTAAAATATTTTATTTTTCGTTAATTTACAATAAATTTTCAAATTGTTTGCCTGACACTCTTATGCATGCCCTACATCTTCGGATAAATGATCTTCTGAGCAGTCTAGTGTACCGTCGCTCGCATATTTTTGATGCGGCTTCTCTGACACGACTGCGTAGTTCGTCCAAAGACCGCACGGGCTTACAGTATACTTCCTCTTTCAGACAGCCCCCGTAAAAAAATCCAATGGATTTAGATCCGGTGAACGTGGAGGCCACAAAATTGGCCCTAGACGTCGGATCCATCTATTTGGGTATCTGCTATTTAAATATGCACGAACCGGAACAGCATAATGCGCAGAACAACAGTCATTTTGCAGCCAATACGATTCCCTCAGCTCCTCGGGAAGCTCTTGTAATAAATTGGAGAGATCATTTGGAAGAAACTCCAAATAACTTTGCCCCGTTAAATTCCCCCGGTAATTCAAATGGGCCAATTATCATACCATTTAATATTCCGGTCCAATAATTTATTTTAAATTGGTATTGTGACCTGTCTTCACGCATAAGATGGGGATTTTCTAGTTCCCAACTATGTAAATTGTGTAAATTTAAGTAACCGTCTCTTTTAAGCGTTGACTCATCGCTCCACAAAATTTTATTAAAAAATTGCGGGTCTTCTTCCATCTTTGCCAGCATTTGCCGGCAAAAACGCACTCTTGAGAGATAATCTCTTGGTTGGAGAGTTTGCACGCGTGTAACGTGGTAAGGGCGGAATTCGTTTTTCTTTAAAATATCGTGTACAGTCGATTTTCCAATACCTGTGCGTCGAGCTATTGCTCGCGTAGAGGTTGAAGGATCGTTTTCAATATCCTCAAGCACCACGTCTTCTACATCAGGACGAGCGATTCTTCCAGCGCTAGCACCACCGACACCACTACCCGGCATTCTTCCTTCAGAGTAACAACCGTGGACTCTTATAAATACACGCCAGTCTGGGTGGCGAGCATTAGGGTACCTCTCCCTATAAAGAGCTGCGGCTGCATTTGCGTTGCCTCTGCATTCTCCATAAATAAAATGCATGTTTGCATATTCTTGTGCCGTGTACTGATGACGTGGCATTTTGATAGGTACACAAAAGTCCAGTTTAGTCCAGAAACAAGCCAAATCGTCGAAAATATCACCAAACGCAAAACAAGTCCAAATCAATAAGAAAAACAAATAGTCCGGTAATATAGCCAAGTGGTCGTTTTAACACTGATTTAAATAATTGCAAAGGAGACAAAATAAATACATGCGAAGTCGAGCAGGTCGTGTGACGCACTAAGTTCTCTTTTACATTTAGCTCTTCTCTCTCCCACTTACCCAATTCAGACCTCTCTTTGTCTAACACAAAAGGCAGCAGGTAGCAAATATGAAGGTCACACGACCCATTTCACGCTAGTAAAGTAACCATTTCCAGATTTAAATTGGTTATTTTATTACATTTAAATAAGTTAATTTCTAATACTTAATTTGGTTTCAATTTGTTTAAAAATAGCTGTTTTCATGTATGATCAACTCCTGATGTGTTTTTATTAATTCCCAATGATCAGAGACAATTCAATTTAAAAAATGTTCCCATATTACAAATTTTGTTACTTAGTCAAATTTTCTCCTTTTCTACATTAATGGCAATAAGTCACTATTTATGCAAGATACATTTATGAATTATACCATTATAAAATCTACACGAAACCGATATTATTGTAAAATTATTGGTCACCCATACATTCATACATTTTTTTCATACCCAAGAGGTTTGAACTTCGCTTAAATAATATTTTTTGCATGTTTTTCAGAAATAAATTGATTTGCGAATTTTTTAAATAAAAACTGCAAAAGCTATTCATATTGTTTACATTTTACCTATAAGCACAGTTAGTGTTTAATAATAATATAACAAAAAACCAATAGAAATAATTCATTTTTGGTCATAGTTTTCAAGACAGTAAAATAAGATCAGAAAATCGACTTTTCTTTAAAAAAAATATATATCAAAGGTACTACTTGTGATATATTATTTTTCGTATTTTTTTCAGGACGGCCATAAGTTTTACTATAAGACATTTCAAGGTTATCCATTCATTACCGGACACCCGTATATATATATATTATGTTGTTACTTAATATCTCCTGTCAATGTTGTGTACGCCTATAATAGGTGTATGTGTAAGGAATGTACTTTATAAATGTAACTCTTATAATATGTATACATGCACTGTTAGTGTACCTTTTAAATAAATAAATAAAGTACCCGGTTGACCGAGCTTTGCTCGGTATTTTTCGCTCGTTTTTTTTTTAATTCGTGTGTTTTGGAAATTATATTTAGATACAAATTACATACTGATGAACGAAGAAAAAACTGAACTGGTTATTTGAATAAAAAATCATGAGTGCAATTAGTTTAATTTAAATTTTCGTGTTTTTAAAACATTCTAAAAATGAAAAAAAAAGGAAAAAAAGTCGGACCCAAGACGGGACGCGAACTCCAGAACTCCGATATCACGCCCGAACAACATCCCATCTAAGCTATTACGATCGTTGGTAACCTGTCAAAATTTACCTTCTTATATTGTAGCAGTTTTTTATTGCCTGAAAACACGGACAAAAAGACATTTTCTAAAAATAAATCCTAGCTAGATCGATTTATTGCCCCCCGAAACTCCCTGGACACTAAATTTTATGAAAATCGTTGGAGCCGTTTCTGAGATCCCGATTATATATATATATATATATTTTTATTTTTTTTATTTTTTTTTTTTTTTTTTTTTTTTTTCGCGGGTAGGAGTTGATTAAGTTAGACATATTTTAATACACTGAAATCTTTAATTTGTATAATATTATATCTAGGGACTTTTGAATATAAATTTAATGTTCCTGTGATATATAAACTCCTGCCAGTCAAGTCTGAAATATATTTAGAATAACTTGAACTCTTTAGCACATTCACTTCACTACCACATTGTTATAACCTTAAAAACAAATGGAGTCAATTAAGAAATCTGTTAGTTTAGTTTAGTTTAGTTTGCGACGGGCTGTTTTCCGCAACTCCAAGTCTATGCACGTATTTTGCGTGTGGGCAGGAATAATGTGATTATTCGAGCCATGAGATCTCCCCCGAAGAAGCTCAACAGTCCCTTGATGTTGCATGCAACTTCGGGGAGTGATCCCGGCGTGCCGAGATGTTTAGCCCTGTACGTAGCGACCTCCGGACATTTCAGTAGCACGTGGGCCGCCGTTTCTTCCTCCCCCATACATGCCCTGCACAGGGGACTATCTGTAACACCTATAGTAAATAAATGTTTGTTAAAGGTGCCGTGTCCTGTGATAGCACTTGTTACTATCCTGATCTGCGGCTTGTTCAGTCTCATTAGAACTTTGGTTAAGCGACTGTTCATTACAGGTAGGGCCTCCCTAGCTTGTCTACAGTCTACTAGATTTTTCCAAAGCTGAGCGTGTTGATTAGTGAAGTGTCTACGTACCATTGAACGAACGTTACCAAAGGGGATTGGTATGATTGGTTCCGGCCCTATAGTGGCCAGAGCCGATCCTCTTCTGGCCAGTTCGTCCGCTGCATCGTTGCCTCTGGATCCACTGTGTCCTTTTATCCATTGCAGAGTCACATTGTTGTTTTTACATACCTCATTTAATCGTTGATGACATTCATATATTAGTCCCGAGTTCACCCCATTGCAACTCAGAGCTTGTAGTACCGCCCTACTGTCGGTCAGTATTCTGATGGGGAAGTCATTAACCTTCCTAGCATCTATTGCTATGGCCGCTTGAATGATACCCATACATTCCGCCTGAAAGACCGTGTTATAGGTACCCAGCGGTGTGCATATGTGAATATTGAGGTCTTCAGAGAAAGCTCCAGAACCTACACCTTCATTTGTTTTAGAACCATCGGTGAAAATTCTAATCTCTTTTGGGCTTAATCCTTCCGCTGGCTGTTTTCATTTAATTGTATCTTGTATTTCTTATCGAAAACAAATTGTTTAGGAATCCTATCGTATTTGGCTTGTAGGATAGGAATTTCTAAGTGAATTCTATCAATTATGCCTGTATGAGGGACACTATTCTTACTCCAAAGATTTAGGGTCTTGAGTCTGATGGCAGCTAAAGTCTCTTCTTGTTGTATATGTAGATGAAGCGGAGTTAGCTCCAGCATCGCTTCCAAGGCTGCTGTTGGCGTAGTTCTTATGCAGCCTGTGGCAGCCATACATGCCAGTCTCTGGTAGCGCTGAAGCTTCTTAATTGTGCTGGCTTCATTGGTCTTGGTCCACCATACCAGAGCGCCGTATGTGATCATGGGCCGAATTACAGTTTTGTAAAGCCACAGTATGATTTTGGGCGTCAGTCCCCATCTTTTGCCAATCATGTTTCTGCATTGCCAGAAAGTTATACTAGCTTTGTTGATTTTGTTTTCTATGTGTTTATTCCAGTTAAGTTTGCTGTCTAAGGTAAGACCTAAATATTTTACCTCAGAGGATAGCTGGAGTTTTGTGCTGAAAAGACTTGGAAGATGATAGTTATTCAGCATTCGTTTTTGTGTGAACATTACTAAAACCGTTTTATTTGGGTTGACGGTTAAGTCGTATTCCCTGCACCATCTCTCCACTATACGGAGAGCCGCTTGGGTCAGGTCGCACACTATGCTAGCTGTCTTTCCCGAGACCAGTATAGTCAGGTCATCAGCATAACCTACTGTATAGAAGATATTAGTATTTAATTTGCTGATGAGTTCATTAATGACCATATTCCACAGGAGAGGCGAGAGGACCCCACCCTGCGGGCAACCTTTCTTAATTAGGATTGGTTGAGATTCACCAGCAATCTTTATTATTCGTGTACTGAGCATGCAAACTATCCAGTCGATCAGTGCCGGTTCAACTTTATGTCTACTGAGTGCACCTTTTATGCTGGAGAAGTTTGTTCTGTCAAAAGCACCTTCTATATCTATGAAGGAACCTAGACATATTTTTTTGTTTTGGATGGCCTCTTCAATCTTTGTAATTACCTGATGAAGTGCGCTTCTGTTTCTGTTGTTCTGTTTCTTCGATTCTGTTGATTTGCCTAGACTGTAGGCGTGTTGCTTGTCGTGTAGTGGTAAGTTCATTAGCGCCGACCCCCTTAATTCCCTTTCACACATCCTCTCCATCGTCTTTAGGAGAAAGGATGTGAGGCTAATGGGCCTGTAGAATTTAGGGTCAGTGTAATCGCTCTTACCTGGTTTGGGTATAAATGTGATTTTCACTTCCCTCCATCCCCTAGGAACATATTTTAGAGCCAGACAGGCTCTCATTATGGTAACAAATCTGACTATTAGGGCTTTACCCCCCCACTGTAGGAGTGCCGGGAATATGCCGTCAGGTCCTGCCGCCTTATAGGGGAGGAAACTGTGAATGGCCCAATGGATTTTGTCCATCGTTACCACTCTCTGTGCTAAATTCCAGTCTTCTACTGTTGGTGTCAGTATGTCGTCATGCCGATTTGCCTCCTGGGTTAAGCAGCAACCTGGGAGGTGCGTTTTAATTAGGATGCGTTGGGCTTCATCCGGCGATGTTGAGTAGCTACCGTCGGGTTTCTTTAGAGACATGGATCCCGACGTGTTCTGTTTAGCTAGAATATTCCTTATCCTATTTGCTTGTTTGCAGGTTTCTATGTTGCCACAGAATTTACGCCACCCAGTCGAGCGTCAGACTTAGCTTTCTTATATAGTAGCCAGTCTTCATCCATTGAGGTATTCATGGCCCTGTTTAGGGCTTTTCTTACCTTCTTACGTTTCCTATCGAGTTCTTCACCCCACCACTGTTGCTTTACCTCGGCATGCCTTGGTGGAGTGATTTCTGGACATGATTCATGGTAGCTATCTATCATGGCCTTAGTAACAGCTGCTACCTGTTCTTCTAGGAGCGACTGATCTGCTATAGTATTTTTCCCCTCAGAACCCGCGAGCGAAGACGTCAACCTATTTAGGTATTTTGTTTTATCCGTCTTGCGGGGATTTCTCCATGGTGGTGTAGAGGGGATATCGACCTGTAGTGCGAAGCAGATCCATCTATGGTCTGAGCATGAGGCCTCTTTCGACACATGCCATCCCGTAATTAGTTTGGCTGCTCCTTCTGTTGCAAGTGTGAGGTCGATTATAGTGCGACAGCGTTTGTTTATGAAAGTAGGTTCAGAACCTATGTTTAAAATGGTTAGGTTAGTACTAAATAAATATTCAACTAAAACCTTACCTCGTTCATTTGGTTTTTCCATTCCCCAAAGGGGATGATGTGCGTTGGAGTCCGTCCCGCTCACAGCCTCTAGTCCGGTCCTCTCGCAGTTCACCAGCCTGCCGAGGTCATGAGGGGGAGGAGTGTCTTCCTCCGGCATGTAGACCGAGGCGACGACTAAACTTCTCTCCTGTTTGTATTGTATTGCCACGGCATACATGTCTCTAGAACAGAAATCTGTTAATGGTTGTGCACAGATATCTTTAGTAGTGTAGATACACGCTCTAGGCTTGTCGTGTTAAGAGCTGTAGAATAGCTTACCTTTTAGGTTGTTTAGGCCTTTAATTTTACCAGCCCCAACCCACGGCTCCTGGATTAAGGCTATGGCAGTCCTTTGAACCTCCAACCACTTGCGTAATTGAGCCGACGCAGTTTCGCTGTGGTGGAGGTTGGCCTGCACTAGGCTAGTTTTGGACGAAGGGCACGCCATCATTGATCACGTCCTCCCCGTCCCCGCCCAAAAATAGGCCTGCCATAAGATCTCGGGTCTCTTCGTCAGCCACCGAGTCGCAAAGTGGTCGGCAAAATGCTGTCCTCTTCGTCACTCAGTGAGCTGCCGCTGAGCCCGGTCTCCACTGGGGGCTTTGGCTCAGTTGTGCAGGCCGTTTTTTCACTGGACTTGGTCTCCAGTGATTCCGCTGTACCGGTAACCGTGGCTCCGGTATCCATAACTTCCGGGCTGTTTTCTACCTCTTTGCTCGGTGGAGTATCAAAGAATTTACCTCCACGACCCTGGAATTTTACGTATACCACCCCGCATACGCATGCGAGACGGCGTCCGGCCTTCATCAGGGTCGGGATGTGATCCTCCGGCACCGAAACAACGAGGAACCACCCGTCCGTCTGCTTATCAGCCTTGAGTAACAGCCAGTCCCTGATGTTAACCCAGCGGTTCTGGTACGCCAGCACGCGACCAATGTCACGTGAGTCTTTCCAGGCTCCTTGGGCATCAGGGATTAGGATACCACATTTGACTCTTTGTGGTATCTCTGACTGTTTTTTTATAGTCAGCAAGGTGTTGGATTTAAGATCGAGGGTAGCAATATTCCCCTTCAACCAGTCCAGAGCCTTCTGATCGTCGCACCACAGTTTCAGGACACCCTCCGTATAAACGGGTTTGCCCCTAAAAACTGGGCCCGACGCATCAGGGTCCTGGCTACTCCACGCCTCGCTGATTATCTTCCTCTGTATTGCTACGAGGATGTCGTCTGCTACTTCCTTCGTAATGGGACCTGAACGCGCACACGTTAAGGCCATACCCAAATCTGCTCTAGCAGCGGAAGCGTAGCTCGTTCTTGCAGCCTTTGGTTGCTATTCGAGTCGCACTTTTTTGTGTTCCCCTCTAGGCGAGGTGGACTCTTCCAGCATCCTTTTGGCTGCTCTTTCCTTCTTCCCAGGACGCTTGGCCGCTCGCTGCTTCCTGACGGATATCCTAGATCTGGTTCCCGCGGCCGCGACTTCCACTTGGTCTGGATTTTTATCCTTCCCAGCTTCAGTGTGGCTACTGGTTCCAGCTCCAAGCACCCCAGTCGCAGTAGCTTGCCCAGCCTCCTTGGTTTTAGTTTCGGAAGCAGCCAATGTGGCTCGTTCTCTTCGGCCTTTTTCCCGCTGCTTCTTGTTCTTCTTTTTGGCCTTTCCACTACTGCCTGCAGGGATAGACCCTCCTGATGGTCCGTCAGGTCGGCAAGTCACCTTTTTGGGTGCCTTGCCTTTCCCCTTACGGCTCACCACTTGCCAGGCAGCAGAGAAAAGGTCGTCAGTTCGTATTGGCTCCGCAGTTTTGTCACTCGCGGGCTCTTGTTCTTTTTTCCCCTCCAGCTCCTTGGAACTGGTTTTGGAAACGTTCAGCGAGGTAGTTGTCCCTTTGATGGGAGTACCTGCGCTGGACGGTACTTTCCGTGGAACCGTCGGTTTAGTGACGGATCCCCCCTTGTTCTCTCTTGTATTTGTGTCTCTGGTAAGCACCTCTGACACCTCTCCCTCTTTCTTATTGGGCCTTAAATTGTCCATAATATTTTGTTCTTTAAAATTCATCCCCCCCGGCTTCCCACCCTCCATGGCGCCCGCACCTTTGGGAACGCCCTATTTCAGGCGTTAGGATTACCGGGAGAATATAGGGACGCGAAGTTGGCTCACAGCGCGACATCGGGAGCTCGATCCAGCTGGTAGATGGGGCTGACAAGGCCCATCCCCACCACCCGAATAAACTGTCACTTGCTCCGTCAGCATGGCCTTTACCACCACCCAGCCCCCCTTTTCAGGAAAACTAGGCAGCCCCCACATCCCTCGCCTGCGACCCTCTGACGGGGCGCTTGGCCATTTCCCTATCTGTGGCTAGCAGATAGGGCCACCGTTTAGCTTGAAATCCGGACCAAAGAGGGCGTGTTGCCTCTCGCCACTATATACCCCAGCGACGATCGGCTCAACCCTCCAGGACTCCTTCATCCCCCCGTACGGTGCTCGACTGCGCAGGTCCTAGCGCAGGTGGGTGTGTTAGTCCACCGGATACACCCACTCTCTCCGGCGGAACCGTCCCCTCCTCCTTTCTCATCCGGGCTTGGGACCGGCAATGGCGGAGTTTAAATTTTTTTAAGAAATCTGTTGCGGACCTCACTGAACATTTCAACTTAAGGATGGCCGAGTTCCAAAAAGATCTCAAGAGTTCAATTCCAGCAACAAGCCCCACTTCAAATATTAATCACCAATTTCATTCATTCCGGTGCTTTAACTGCTTTAGAAAATTTGCAATTGCAAGTTGAACTATTAGCTCAACAAAATGATAACATGGAGATGAGATCTCGAAGAAAAATCCTGCTTGTTCATGGTATAGCCGAAGACAAGAAAGAGAACACATCCTCTAGTGTTGTCAAGGTTCTATCCGGCCACTTGAAAGTTCCTGGTGTTACTACTGATTCGATAGGCCGGTCACATCGTCTTGGTCAACCTGGCACTGATAAACCCCGGGCTGTGCTTGTAGAATTTAGAGACTATGGGACAAAAGAGAAGATATGGCTTGCAAAGAAAAATTTGAAAGGCACTGGGATTACATTGTCCGAATTTCTTACAAAGGGTCGCCATACTACATTCCAAGCGGCGCGTCAACGTTTCGGAGTTTCAAGGTGCTGGACGAGGGATGGCATCATCTTCGTACTAGGACCTGATCAAGTACGCCATCGTATCCATTCTAGGCTTGATCTTAATGCTATCTCGACCTCTGAGTCGGTGACTCAAGCCACATCTGCTGCAACCTCGGTTCCAAGTGTGGTGAAAGACTCCAGGTCTGCTCAAGTAAGAACCAAGAGAATTGGTAAAAAATGAGTCCTTTTTTGGAGCTGGTTAAATCTGTTGTATCTTGTGCGACTACCGTATTTCTGGTTTGTTTACATTCTTTTATTGTAAAAATTTTTTTTAATTTATTTTTATTAATTTAAATTACCATTTTTCTTTTATATAGACGATGTGAGGTAGTTACTTGTAACTTATATATAAAAAACCATTTCAATGTAAACAAACAATAAGTGAATTGACATGACATTGGATAACAGTTGCACATTTTTATTTCTTTCTTCGGCGTAGGCAAAGGTCTCATAGTCATACAGCCGTACCTTATGGAATTTTTGACTTCTTTTCTTATCACAAAGCAACATTTCTATAACAATTCTCTTTGTGCTCATTACTTATTTTTATTTGTAAAATGCTATTTGTTTACAGATTTTGATAGTTTTGTTTTGTTTAAAAATTGTCTCTTTTTATTTCAGTTATTCTGAAGCATCTATTATTATGTGGGGTATCTATATAGTTTTCTCATCTGGTTGGGATGTATAAATATATAATTATAAATGAAAATGAAAAGATAAATATACATAAATAACAATAAAATAAAATAAATACAAAAGTACACAAATAAATAAAAGCCCAACCAGATGGAAGCCCTCGGCAGGGGAGACCAAACGGCCGAGGGTTAGGGGGAAAGGGAAAGAAACCGGCGGACGATGCGGGCGGTATCGAGGAGCACCGCCTTCTGCATTTGAACCTGGAGCGGTCTGCCACGTAGTCCCAGCCGCCTCAGATGACCCGAGAGGCTGACTGGGATTAGCCCGTTTGCAGAGACGACTACAGGAATAATTTCGGTCGGCAGACCACCCCACATGTCGGTCACCTCGTGAGCCAGGTCCAGATATTTTGTTTGCTTGTCTGTTTCGGCTTTCACGAGGTTCTCGTCATACGGAATGGTAATGTCGACCAAAAATATCCTTGACTGTGCCCGGTCCATCAGCACAATATCAGGCTTATTCGCAAGAATAGTCCTGTCTGTGATGATGGCCCGGTCCCAATAGAGCCTGGCACGATCATTTTCGAGCACGGCTTCCGGCAAGTACTTGTAATACGGCAATTTCCGATCCACGAGACCGTATTTCAGAGCGAGCTCCTGGTGTAGAATTCTGGCTACAAGGTTGTGCCTGTGCAAGTACTCAGAGTTAGAAAGCGCCGAACAACCGGAGATAACATGCCTAAGTGACTCCCCAGGATGTCGACAAGCTCGACAGATGTCGACGGTGCCATCCTTTAGGATGTATCTCCGATAGTTGTTGGTCTTAATAACCTGATCCTGTATTGCACAGACAAAACCCTCGGTTTCCCCGAAGAGATCACCAAAGCGTAGCCAGTGGAGGGAGGCTACTGTGTCTACGAAAGGCTCATGTAGAGCCTTGTAGAACCTCCCGTGGAGCTCCTTCTTCTTCCATACGGTCTCCCGGTCGGAAATGCTCTGCACTGCCGGGTCTTGCCATTGCTCGTTGGCTAAGGATAGAGGGGTAAGTTCTTTATCACAAGAAATGACGTCCTTATAGAATGGATCATCCGATCTCGCCAGGAAGTAATCACGGAGGCTGCACACTTCGCGATTATGCATGGTGAGCGCGCTCAAGAAGCCACGACCACCATGCTTCCGCGGCAAGTACAGCCTCATTACCGACGATCTCGGATGATGCATCCTATGAGACGTCATGGTAGTGCGGACTTTTCTATCCAGGGCGTTAAGTTCAGTCTGAGTCCACCTGAGTATGCCAAAGGTATACATGAGGACAGGCATGACCCAGCCGTTACATGCGTGTGCTTTATTCACACCGGACAAAAGGCTGTTAAGCACTTTGGTCAAGCGTGCATAAAACACGTCGCAAACTAACTGTTTCATACCAGTCTCATCGATACCGATATTTTGTGACATACCCAGGTATCGGTATATTTCAGCCTCGGAAAGGGTCCTTAAGTTGACGGGCATAGATAAGTCTACGCCCTCAGAGTTAGCAACCCTTCCCCTTTCAACATGGAGGACCGCACACTTATCCGTCCCAAGCTCCATTCCAATGGAATTGCTAAATTCACAAGTGATGTTCAATTCCATAAGATGGGAGCGACTGGAGGCGAATAACTTGAGGTCATCCATATAGAAAAGGTGGGTCACTTTTGTCCCTCCTTTCCGTAGCTGAAATCCCCTCCCGGAGCCCTCCAGTAAGGTACTAAGAGGGTTCAGAGAGAGGCAGAACCAGATTGGACTCAGACAATCGCCCTGGAAGATACCCCTTCTTATCCTTAAGTGGTTCTCCGCAGCCATCATCCGCTCGCCCAGATGACAAAGGATCGTACTCCACTGCCCCATACACTGCTCGAGGAAGTCTCTAACTGTACAGTCTATCTTGTACAGCTCGAGGACTCTCTTTAGCCATGTATGGGGCACCGAGTCGAATGCCTTTCTGTAGTCTATCCAGGCGGCGGAGAAGTTCCAGGCGGCGGAGAAGTTATTACTATTATTATTATTATTACTATGGGATATCTATATAGTTTTCTCATCTGGTTGGGTTCTATAAATATATAATTATAAATGGAAATGAAAAAATAAATATACATAAATATCAATAACATAAAATAAATATAAAAGTACATAAATAAATAAAAGCCCAACCAGATGGAGGCCCTCGGCAGGGAAGACCAAACGGCCGAGGGTTAGGGGGAAAGGGAAAGAAACCGGCGGACGATGCGGGCGGTATCGAGGAGCACCGCCTTCTGCATTTGAACCTGGAGCGGTCCGCCACGTAGTCCCAGCCGCCTCAGATGACCCAAGAGGCTGACTGGGATTAGCACTTAATTCATATTTCTCAGATTCCCTGAAAAACTTTAATGTAATTCATATAAACGCCCAAAGTATTCCGGCTCATTATCCCGAAATGCTTGCGTCCTTTGAATCCCATAACATCACGCCATTCTAGTCTCTGAATATTGGTTGAAACCATGATTGCCATCCACTTCTTATTCATTACCAGGATTCCATCTTATTCGCAACGACCGTATTGGAAAGGGGGGGTGGAGGTGTGGCAATCTATCTCCGTTCTTATCTACCTTTTGCGGTAGTAAGCTTGTCCCCCCAACCATCTCCTTCTAATGCGGCTGAGCATCTCTTCATTGAAGTAACCCTATCCAATACGAAAATTCTTCTTGGCGTTTGTTACAGTCCTTCTCTTCATATTGACTATTTCTCTTCTTTCGAATATTTATTAGAAAATTTAATCCCATTATATACTCACACTATAATCATGGGTGACTTTAACACATGCCTACTCAAGGGTGACTATCGGTGTGAAAAGCTAAAATCATTAACCGAGGCATGTAATCTACATATATTACCACTATCTGCTACGCATAAAATTCCTGAGTGTACTCCATCACTACTTGACTTAATCATTGTATCCTCTCCAGATTTTGTCCTGAAACATGGCCAGCATGACGCTGATCTCTTCTCTCATCATGATCTCTTGTTTCTTACATACAAGGTCCGTCCTCCTAAAGCAAAATCGAGAATCCTTCTGCGACGTAATTTTGGTGGAATGGACAAAGAACGTCTTCTGGAAGATGCTAGTCGCATGGACTGGTCAGCTGTTGAAAATGCTTCAACAGTCGACTTGAAAGTCGAGTTATTTAACTCCTTTCTTATCCAACTTTATGACATCCATGCCCCAGTAAAACCAATAAAAATGAAACATTTACCAGCACCTTGGTTAACTGATAGTCTAAAAAAACTTATTATAAAAAAAGGATTTGCTAATAGTAAGTTAAAAGCTGATAAGAATGAAAAAAACTTACGATATTATAATAAAGTACGGAATCGCTGCAATACATTGTGTAGGGATGCACAAAGACGCCATATTCATAAATCCGTCGAAAACGGCGACGCAGCCAAAGTTTGGAAGTTTCTTCAGTCTCTTGGAGTTGGTAAACATCCAATAATTCTCCTCATCATAATGTTGATGTTGAATTCCTTAACAAATATTTCACCTGTTCTAGCACATTAGATAGCTCAGATAAAGACCGGACTCTGAGTATTCTTTCTTCAATACCAACTCCTGATTTTCCACCGTTTAATTTCTCTCCTTTCACTGATAGTGATGTTAAAAAGAACATTTTGTCCATCTCGTCCAATGCCGTGGGTGATGACAATGTTAGTCGTAACATGATCTTACCTATCCTAGAATTTGTTACTCCTATCCTCACCCATATCTTGAATAAATCCGTCTCCTCTTCAAAATTTCCTGATGTTTGGAAAAGTGCACTTGTAACGCCTCTCCCAAAAAAAGCCCATGCTTTGCATTTTTCCGACTTTCGTCCTATCTCAATTCTTCCGTTTTTATCCAAACTCCTGGAGAAACTAGTTTTCTTTCAGTTAAATCTCTACCTAAATAGAAATTGTATCCTGGATCCTCTCCAATCTGGTTTCCGATCGGGTCATAGTACGACAACAGCATTGGTTAAAGTTACCGATGACATTCGACGAGGCATGGATAACAAACAGCTCACTGTGTTGGTATTGCTTGATTTTAGCAATGCTTTTAACACTGTTGATTTTGACATCTTATTGAGTGTGTTACGTTCTATTAACATATCTCCTCCGGTGATTGGCTGGTTTCATTGTTATCTTTACGGCCGACGGCAGCGTATTCGCATCGAAGATGAGTTCTCATCTTGGTGCGAATTGCGGGCTGGCGTGGCTCAAGGTGGTGTGCTGTCTCCTTTACTTTTTGCTATATTCATTAATTCTATCTCTCAAAATATTACTTCTCTCTATCACATGTATGCAGACGGTCTCCAAATCTACACTCAGTCAACTCTGTTAAATCTGCCTTCTGCTGTTGCCACCATCAACAATGACTTAGCGGCGATAAACCAGTGGAGTCAGCGTTATGGTCTAAAAATCAATCCGTTCAAGTCCCAGGCTATAGTATAGGAAATAGTATAGGAAAGTTTCAAAAATGACGTCAAGAAGCATTACCTAACACTTTGTGGTTATTGATAACCATTTCTAGCAACAGATAGTTATTCTGTGTTTTTTTTCCTCTTTGTTTTGTATTTATTTATTTATTATCTATTTATATATATGTATGCGTATATATTTATATATATACCTATTTATTAATATGTATGTTTATTTTATTATTATTTTTTATGTATTATTGTGGTATTTTAATAAATATAGTTTAGTTTATTTAGATATTAGAATGTATGTGTAACATAAAACGCACCACCTCCTACTGTTCTAATTCCAGTTTCTCCTTAGCCCAAAGGTTGTCTGGAAGAGATCGCTCTTTAGCGATAAGACCGCCTTATTGTACATACGTATATATTAAGTTTTCTCTGTAATGTGTTTATTCGTTGTATATGTGTGGTGTACAATAAAGTATATACTACTATATATATATATATATATATATATATATATATATATATATATATATATATATATATATATATATATATATATATATAGTGTGTCTGGTCACGACCTAGCGATAATTTAGGGTTACAAAATATACCTAATTTCATCGACGAAAACACCCATATATTGGGGTCTACGCCCCCTCCTGTCGTAATGGCCGCCATTTAATTTTTTTATTCTTGTAGATACCTCTGCCAAAAGATGCAGATTTCTCTGGACAGAAAGGTCCTACAAATGTAAAAAAAAATGTTATTTAAAAGGTAAAAATAGCATCTATCAATTAAAAATAAACATCATGGAAAGTTTTCCCTACAAAATATCTTAAAACATTTATCATGCTAATTTAAGTAAAAAAATTGACTATTTTTTTTTATTTTTCTTAACATACTTCAAAAACTAGCACATTCATCATGGAGGATTACCAGTGATCAACCGAAGGCGCATGTGGCTACAGTTGGACGGTGCACCAGCTCACTACGCACGTGCTGTGAGAGCTTTTCTTAATGAAAATTATTCACCATCAGTATCATCAATCATTCAATATCATCAGTATCAGTAGAAGAATAAAAAAAATTAAATGGCGGCCATTCCGACAGGAGGAGGCGTAGACCCACATATATGGGTGTTTTCGTCGATGAAATTAGGTATATTTTGTAACTTTAAATTATCGCTAGGTCGTGACCAGACACACTTATATATATATATATATATATATACGCGAGTAACCCGGGTTCGATCCCCGCCGGCACCAATGAAATTGTTAATTGCAATTTTAAGTGCTGATTTACCACGTGCTCGGCGGTTAAGGAAAACATCGTGAGGAAACCTGCATGTCTGAGGAATAAGAAAAAAAAATATTTCGAAGACATGTAAAGTTCGTCAACACGCATTTGGGCAGCGCGGCGGACACTTCCTTGCCCTAAAACCCTCTCAGAAATGGGGAGGCCTTAGGGAGGGAGGATATAGGCTGTAACTTTACTTTACATATATATATATATATATATATATATATATATATATATATATATATATATAAATACAGTATAGGATAAATACACTACGAGCACTGCTCAATACTTTCAATCATAGACAAAGGATATCTTTATATATGGTTTCACCGGTGAGAAATTCGTTCCGTTATGGACTGCCAGTATACTGCCTCAGTACCCTAGGGAAATATATGACGTCATAAATCGCCGCTATTTTTGTAATGTGTGAGCAATGGCACTTTCTATAGTTCTTGCCAAATCGATTGAGAAAAACGAACAATGACCTCAGATATGATGAGAGTTTCAAAAGACGTAACTTACGAAATCTCAATTTAGATATGATAACAATATTTAAATATTGATATTATTCACCCTTCTACGTCAGCACGTATGTTTTATTTTCTTGTTTCTTAAATAATATTGTCTGTGATTCCTATAAACATCGTAAAATCTTACGGTACATCGCGAAAAATGTTCATTCAGCAATTCATTTAATAACAGTTTCATATTATAAAAAAATATTTGAAGCAATATAATCACCATGCTGAGCTTTTGCAAATTCATCCCTTTAAAATAAACAAAACGGGCGTTACGTCAGTTCGTTCTAAAAGAAACGTCACAATGGCAGCCAGAGAGGCGTCACCTTTTTTGGGCCGGTCCGCAATTTTATTGAAAAAATACAACTTTCAAGTTAATAGATGTTAAAAATGTATTTAAAGATGGTTTAACTCAAATCAAGCCAGATAAATGGAAAAACTGTATTCAGCATGTCCTTAAGGTTGAACAAAAATGCGTGTCATGGATGATAGAATTAACCAAACTGCAGATCGCTTTATAATTAATGTTACAGACAGTTCATCTGAATACACATCAAGTGAAGATACGAGTGATGATTGCACCGAATAAAAATAAAGTTCTTATATAATATTGAAAATAAAGTTTTATCTTTTGAATAAGTACGTACTTATTCGGTGTCTTTATCACTCGAATCTTCATATGTGTTATAAATTAATGCTTTTTGATGTTAAATGTATAAAGTGCTTTATAAAAATAGATGATTTTTCTTCTACAGCGATCTTTTACATAACTTTTTAATAATAGTTAATAAGTATATATTATATCAATTATTATAAAATAATAATAAAAAATCGGCTGTTTGGTTTCCCCTGCCAAGGGCTTCCTTCTGGTAGGACTTTTATTTATTTATTTATTTACGTTAGTATATTAAATATATAGTTATGTATATTTATCATTAATTCCAAGCTTGAAAAAACAAAATACTGCAAACCTTCCATCTACTGCATTGAAACCTTTTATATGACCATAGATGACATCATAAAACAACATTCACCACGTTCTAGTTCTCGCCCCGGATGATTTCCTGTCTGGTTTTCACGTCCTCTGATTAAAACATTTAAATGTAAACAAATGGCCTGGACTAAGTGGAAGAAATATAAAAACCCAAGTGACTACGTACAATTTTCCCATTACAGAAATACATTTAAGATCCAAGGCAAACAATGCTATCGTAGGTATATGGACACTGTAGAGCAAAATATAACTAAAAATATAAAACACTTTTGGACCTATGTATCGAGTCGCAAAACTGAGACTAAAATTCCGTTTACTTTGCATTACCATTACCTTAAATCCAGTGACCCCGAGATGGTATGTAATATGTTCTCTGACTTCTTTCAATCAGTGTTTGAGCCTTCTCCTCCTTCTCTTTCGCATTGGCAGCTTCCATCTTGTACCTCAAGTCACGATATTTTAATTTCTAATATTTACTTTACTGAAACTGAAATTCTAAATGAACTCAAAAATTTAGACACTTCCAAGGGTCCTGGTCCAGATGGCCTTCCTCCACTCTTTTACAAACAAACTGCTGAAAATATTTATAAGCCTTTGCACATTATCTATAATAGGTGTTTGTCAGAGCTGTTTTTCCTAGGAGGTGGAAACATGCAAATATAACTCCAGTTCATAAAAGTGGGTCAAAACATGATGTTGAACAGTATCGCCCCATCTCTATTCTCTCCGTCTTGTCGAAAGTCCACGAAAAATTAGTCCACAACCAAATTTACCCGGTTCTGCACAGGGCTATCATTGAAGAACAACATGGTTTCGTTAAACATAGATCTACTACTAGTAATCTACTTACCTTTACGAATAATTTATTTGCAAGTTGATGACGGTTTTCAAGTACATGCTGTATATACAGATTTTAAGAAAGCAAGGTGGATCATGAGATTCTTCTTAACAAGATTGCATTCAACGGTGTTCGTGGTATTTTTCTGCGCTATTCCGTTCCCAAAAAGTTATAGTAAATGGATATCAGTCAAGGGACGTTTTGGTTACATCGGGCGTTCCTCAAGGATCCTTTCTTGGACCATTGTTATTTATCATTTTCGTTAATGATATAGACAAATGTTTTCTTAACCCCAATTTCCTATTATATGCCGACGACCTGAAAGCCTACAAAACTATTAAAAATATAGAAGACTGTATATCTTTCCAAAGCGACCTTGACAGATTGACAACATATTGCAACATTAATAAATTACAATTGAGCATTCCAAAATGTCACTATATAAACTTTACAAAAAAAGAAAAATATTGTCCATTTTAATTACATCCTCTGTAAAAAGTCCTTGGCCAAAGTGACAGACGTAAGGGATTTGGGGATTCAGTTGGAATCTAAGCTACAACTAAGCATCCATATTGATAAAATAGTCAAACAAGCTTTTAAAATGTACGGATTTGTTATGAGATCTTCTAATGACTTCAAACGAACAACCACATACTTATACCTCTATAAAACTCTTGTTCATTCCCAGCTTGAATATGCTGTACCTATATGAAATCCCTACTATAAAGTATACAAAGAAGCTATTGAGAAAGTCCAAAATAAGTTTTTGTGTGCCATGTACCATAGATGCCATAAATCTTACTTGTCTTGTATCCCATTGCTGAGACAGTTTGGTGTTTTGTCGCTTGAATGTAGACGTAAATATCTTGAAGCTATAACATTGTATAAAATAGTAAACAACAAATTTAGCAGTACTGAGTTAGTTTCCAATTTAAATTTCGTAGTTCCTAGAAATACTCATATACGCGCTGTGCGCACTCGTAACTTGTTCGCCGTCAGTAAATGTACAAATACCGGCTTGCGCGCGCCAGTTCGCCGTATGATGCATTCCTTTAACGAGTCTTTCAATGATGGTAACATAGATTTGTTTACACCGAAAATTCTTGCTTTTAAAAGATAAAACTAAAAATTTATATTATTTTGGCTCTTTGTTTTTTAGTTAATAAGTTTTTATTCAGCGCACGCGACAATTAAATAACATTGTAAGTAATATGTGGATAGCGTTGTGGGCTACATTATTGTGAATACATCATGTTATTGTATTTTAGATATTACTGTATTTTGTAGCTGTTTGCTGTTCCTTAATAAAATCATTTCCTTTTATATATTTATTAAGCCTAACCAGATGAGAATACTCTATTAATACCCCGAAATAATAATAATATATATTTTCATTTGAAAACAGTGCCAAAAATGGGGATGACAGTATACTGGATTGCGTTCCGTTTTAAACAGTAACCGGTATCCAGTATAGCAAACTACATGGAGCTTAGAGAGAAGGAGAACAATCGCTACGTACTAAAGCATAGCCCGCCTGTCACTGAACTTCCATCGTTAAGTATTATCTGCGAAGTTGGCTGTTTATGAGTACATGTAGATGAATTAAGTTGAATAATGTACAAATTTTCTTCGCGGTATTGGTGAGAAAATAATCGTGCTTCTTAATTTTTGACAAAAAGAAACATTAAAAAATTGTGAAATATTGCATTGTGCATAGATGTGCAAGGTGATTAGCATCTGATCGGAAAAAAAAGACAGAAAATGACTTTTATTGAGACAAATTAGCGATCGCAGCGCCTCACTTATTTTGTCCATATTTCTGGGACACTATTTTCTACAGCGATCATTCTCCTTCTCTCTAACCACCATGACAAACTATAAATAAACGGCTTCACAGTATACTGAATCGAAATCACACCTCGGTCTCAGTCACAGTGTGTATAGCATAGACCTAAAATATACTGACGTATAGACGACCTGACACCCAAAAAACCAAGTCCAAGACCAATTTTTATTTGTCATTGTGTTCGTTAGCCAGCGATGTATATTTTGCTTACAAGATCTATCGAAACATGATTGTTAAGAGACTAGCCAAATACGCAGGAGATATTAAAGTGCACCAAATGTCTGAGGATACATTTGCGCTCTTTATTCTCTCAATCTATGTTATACGTATGTTAAGAAAACGATCTCCCATCCATGGACTAACCGCGGCAAATGCAACTTAATCTCGCAAATCTATTGAACTGCGCAACTATTGCTTAGTCACGAGCTCTTCTTCTCTAGGACTAACGCTGTAGGCACCCGCTATTAAGATTACCGAATGCCCCATTCCCCCCCCCCCCCCCTTAACATGTTAGCATAATTAAGTAAAGATCTACCCCAGGAGGGTACCAGCACCCCTGGAGAATCCCTCGCTGAGCATCCACGTTCAAATTACTCCACTCCTGAGCGTGGGTGCTCAGGCTGCCCCGCGTATTCTGGTGGGGGGCAAAATTCCGCTCAACACAACAACTACTCTCTTTTTTCTCTTCTCTGCAGCTCCAAAAATACTCTCCGAGAATTTATAAAATTTCACATTCACATGAAGTATTTGACGTGATGTATTATTACTATAGATCAGATATTCGGATGCATATTTACCTAAAATTGAGATGTAAGCTATTATGGAAAGCACTTTTGTATCGAAAAAATCCCGCGATTCCAGGACATTCCAATTGAAGTGTTTACTCCGTGAGATGTAATAAACCTACTTTGACACAAATATATATATATATATATATATATATATATATATATATATATATATATATATATATATATGCCTGTTAAGACACAAGTATAAATGTCCACTGTTTCGAGCGCACCGCGTCAGTATCACGAGAGCCGCGGGCGAGAGTGGACGTGTAGTGAAACGTGAGTTTACGTGTGTGAACCAGTGAATTCCTGGCTGTTAAAGTGGCGACGAGGAAAAAAGATAAGTACCTTTTCAGTATAAAAATATAAACAAAAATAGGTAGGTATTAGCATTGCAATTTTAAAATGTAAACTAAGTCCCTAAAGTACCCGCGGAAAAAAAAACTGTGGATTATGAATATTAACTTACGGTTTTAAACCCTTTTCTGATAATTGTAATAATTTGTATAAACTATATGTTTGCATATGACCACGCATATGGTGCGCAAAAATTCATTTTCTTTATGTAGCAATGATAAAATAATGATTTATTTGAACATATTAACACAACTTTTATTTAAAAAGATTTTGATGGAAAAATAGTCAGCTTAACTTATCTTTCCTCTCGATTCAAGCAAAAGTACAATGTCGTTAGCTAAATTTTAGTGGCATTTTACAGATAGGTGTGGTATTTTATCGCCTTAAAAAAATAATTATTTACCGCTTTCATAGCGTATATAAGTCTGACAGAAAATCGTGGACACTTCACGGCTTCTGTAAATTGAATAGTAGGTAACTAGTAATACTGTAAATGCGCATTTTAGCTATTAAATTTACCCAAAGCCTAACAAATAAATCAAAATAGAAGGGCGAGAGTTATGGAACATATTTCTATCATTAAATTGAAGTTTGGGTACTAAGATACCACCATTAAATTCGAGTTCTGGTATCAAATACCGTCATTAAATTGAGCATAACGTATCAAATACAGTCATTTAATTGAGTATCGGGTATCAAATACCATCATTAAATTGAGCATCGGGTATCAAATACCGTCATTAAATTTAGCATCAGGTATCAAATACCGTCATTAAATTGATCATTGGGTATCAAATACCGTCATTAAATTGAGCATATATATGTATATTACGACGTCCTACACTTTATTGATTAATTGGTCCCGTCCCGTAGTTTAGATATTGAATTACAAACTCGGACACAGTACGACCGCTAACCACATCAAATGTTTGACAATTATACAGGTAAATTTATCCCGATGAATTTTTATTTAAGGTTTTACTATGAAAATTACATTTCGTCCCAGAAAGTCATCCATATCTTAAATTATATTTAAATTAGATAATAAAAATATATAAATTTATATATATATATATATATATATATATATTGTGTCGTATATATGAAGGTAAAATGAAATTTATCCACATTGAAGTACAAAACTTTAAGATATGGATATCTTTGGATGAAGCCACCGTCTTTCTGGAACTAAATGTTGTATTTTTTTTTTGTAAAACCATTAAATAAAAATTCATCGGGATAAATTTTTAATTTCAAACTTTTGATGTGGTTAACGATCGTACTGTCAGAGTTTTTTCTTTTTAATAGAAGAGGGGCAAACGAGCATACGTTTCCACTGATGTTAAGTGACTACCGCAGCCCCATGAACAATCGCAATACCAGGGCCATTGCAAATGCGTTGCTGGCCCTTTAGAAAGGAGTAAGCTCTTTTCTTGAAGGTCCTCAGGTCGTATCGGTCCGGAAAAACCGCCGGTGGTAAATTATTCCACAGAGAGGTCGTACTCGGAAGAACATTCCTAGTGAAACGTACAGTGGTGGATCGCCAAGCATCTAGATGGTGTGGATGGTATCGGGAGATTTGCAGCGTAGCGTAGTGCATTCATGAAATTTGGTGGCTGGTGTTAATCCGAACAATTCCTCAGAGCACTCCCCGTGATAGGTGCGATAAAATACGCAAAGAGATGCAACATCTCTTGGCAACACCAGTGAATCAAGCCAATCGGAAAGCACTCGGTCATCGATGATTCGAGCCACTCTGCACTAGATGCGGTCAAGTGGGAGGAACTGGCACTGGGGAGATCCAGCCCAGAGATGGGAACAGTATTATATGTGCGGCTGAACCTGCGCCTTGTAAGTTGCAGGCGATGTGCCGGCATGAAACACCGTCCCGGTCTGATGAGCATGCAAAGCTTTTTTAGCGGTTAACGCGCAAACTTGTGTCTTCTGCGGGTTAAACTAGACTAGTTGCCCCCAATCCGAGACTTTGTTCAGCAAAGACTCGACTACAGACACAAGTTTGTCCCGGTACTCGGAGACGATTTTCCGAGAAATATTGGCACGGCCGGTGTACAGAGCATCACCAGTGCTGTCATCTGCATAGCAATGAATGTTACAGGTTTGCAACATATCACTGACATGAAAAGAAACGGCGTTGGTGATAACACGCAGTCTTGTGGAATACCAGCATTAATAGGCTTGTAATCGGAGCTTGCACCGCCTACAACGACCTTGACGCTCCGATCTGCAAGAAAGCTGGTGATCCAATTGCACAATTTCTCGGGAAGCCCATAGGGAGGGAGCTTCGAAAGAAGCGTTTTTTGCCAAACCCGATCGAAGGCCTTCGTAATGTTCAAACTAACGGCCAATGCTTTCCCCTTGGACTCTACTGACGCCGGCTATCTATGAGCTAGGTAGACCAGAAGATCACCAGCTGATCGACCGTGACGGAAACCGTATTGGCGTGGCGGTCACTAATCAGCTGGTGATTCTCAAGGTACCTCATGAACTGGCAGTTCACAATGGATTTCATTGTTTTGGAGAACAAGGAGGTGATGACGATGGGCCTGTAGCTGGACGGGTCTGAGTGGTCGCCTTTTTTAGGCATCGGGTGGACGAAAGCCGTTTTCCATGATTTTGGGACTACGCCTTGAGAATAGGAGTACCTAAAAAAATGCGTTAAGACCGGTGCCAACTCTGGAGCACACGTCCTCAGCACAATTGTGGCGATACCGTCAGGCCCACTTGACTTGTGTATGTCCAGGGAGAGAAGTGCTCTGCGAACTGAGTGCTGTGTAAACCGCATCTCCAGCATGGAGCACTCACACCACTGGATGGTCGGCGGCGTACTCCCCCGTCATCAAGAGTAGAGTTGGACGCAAAGAAAGAGCCTAGCAGATCGGCTTTCTCCTTTGCGGTATGGGCCAGTGAGTCGTCCTCCCTGTGCAGAGATGGAAGAGATGGCTGACAGAAATTTCCCTGGATAGCCTTGGTGAGATACCAGAATGCATGGGTTTCAGAAGGAAGGTGTAGGAAGTAGTTTCTCGCCAATTCTGCCTAAGTGCTCTGACTTTGCCTTGGCAATGACTCTTTTGAAGGACCTGGAAGCGGAATTATACTTCTTTTTTTAGAGCGCTGGTGTTTACATCCCGGGACGCTGTAGAAAGTTCCATACCCTGAAGTACCACATCAGCGACAGAATCGGCAACAACGTTTAGATTCATCCGGTCAAATCCAATAATATATATATATATATATATATATATATATATATATATATATATATATATATATTGATACTTTTGAAGTATACTACTTGTAATAACGAAATCGATTCCGTAAACAGTTCTGAACAAAAATTTTAAATCCAGTACTTGCGCAGAGGGGAATAGTCGTGCGAGGCGAGTCCATTAGGTTGAATGGTCTAAGTATTCATATGTATTTAGTCTTCGGTCAATAATATACTTGATTCCTGATAAGCGCTTTAAAAACGACCAGAAAAATAAGACCACAAACACTTTGTGGTCTTAGTTCAAATTAGTATAGTCCAATCATAGCCAATGTTAAAACGTCGAAATGCCAACTAACACCAAGATTTTGGGAGGAACATCTTTTTTTCAGTAAGTTTATATCATTAAGTGTTTTTCATAAAATAAAAATTGAATTAAATAGCAAAAATAATTTAATTAGCTAATGTTATGATTGTTTGGCCAATATTTGCTATAACATAACAACTATAGTAACAAACATCGACTGTTCTTGAACAAACATCCATGGAGTAGTATTATTATTTAATATATATGATTTGTTTGTAGATTTCCTAAGCGCCCATTTCGCTCTGCAGAATGAGTATCTATTGTCGCGAAAGAAAGAGAAGAACTATATATACAACCCATCTAAAAATTTGAGAATATGTTCGATTCATTTTGATAGATTGGACATAACTGGAAACACGCAAAGGCGTAGATTGCTAAAAACAGCGGTTCCCAAATTGCAGGTAATTATCACAAAGTAGTAAAATTGTTAGTGTAAGATAATGCTTTTGGTAAAAAATAAGTTGTTTATGACTTTTTTAGATTTACGGACCAATAAAAGTACAATCAGCTTTTTGTTCGGAATGACGAAAGAGTTATCAAATCATGTAATTAAAAAAAATCTTTATCGGAAAAAACAATACCTGTAGGTATTTTCATGAAATACTTTAAAATTGTTTTCAATAAACTTTAACTTTTGAAGATACCAAAGAAATACGTGACGCGTACCTCGATCTGATGCAGTTTGCTCTAAGTGTCCTCATGCATCATTATATCAGATTTAACATAGATATGTGACACTCATAGAAAAGGGTATTTAAAAAAGAAATTGACGAAACTTTCCTTGAATACCTACTACATTTATAAATCGGTCAAAAGTGTTTGCTACCATACAAAACGACCCTTGTTCTAAAATATTTATATTCTAAATCTCTACGTCTTACAATACTTACTGTGTTCCGAGCATTGAAGTATAATACCAAGAACTACGTCTATATACTACCAAATTGGAGTAAGCAAGAAAATGTCAACATAATGTTTTAACCTAATTATTAAAGAGTCCTTCCTCCTTAATCTAGTATATAATTGATCGAAGATTATAGTATTCTATGCTAATTACCTACTCTAAGATCAGAACAGAATAGCTGTCAAATGGAGTTTTTTTTGTAGGGAATTTGGCCGTCGGCAAATTGTCGTTCCTGTTTTGTCTCTTGAATAATGGTTTGAAGTGGATTTTGATTAGTAAAAGTGATGCGATTTTGTGAATTAAGTGTCTGCGCGTAGCGTGAACTATTATAGAAAACGACGAAACAAGTGCTTTGATGTTAATATAAACCTCAAGTTAATTTGATCGCTTGGGCGTCTTATGAACTTGAGTGGCTGTCGTCATCAACTGTCCGCTGGGTTGAGCTGTCATCAAAATCTCCCAAAAACTTCACAATGAGATGCATCAGCATATTGTGCAGAAAAAATACATAAAAATGAAAATTCCTAAAGAAATGATAGGCTCAGAAGGGCTAGCACCCAGAGCTGTAAAGTCAGTTAATAAAAAAGCTGTCAAATTAATGTCAATCTCTCATCACAGACTACTAAGAGGATACTACGCATATCTCTCATCGATATTCGATAGCGATAGTATATTGTATTTTTAATTGTTTTTATAATAGTTTTATCTTTAAAAATTCCCATAGATTACAGCTTAGAAATTTAACGAATAATTTGATAAGTCAGTAATGTCAGTGGAATTTTGAAACGAGTGTATTATTTGAAGGACCATGGATTCTTCAAAAAAGTCGGGTCCTTCTTCAAGTGAACCGGTGGCTACTAGTGCAGCAGATGCTAATACACCTGCGGTAAGGAATTCTGGTCTGAAGCATATAGAGAGCCAGTATAAGTATAGGCATACCATATTAGTCCTCAGAGGTGACAGCTCATAGGTAGCCTTCTTTGTGTGAAGTTCACTGTGGGTCTCCATACACTGCAGAAGCCACTTACCTTTACTTAGGACAGTGAGCTTGTTTATCACTTCGGTTTAAAGAAAACATTTTGTGTAAATAGTAATAATTATGACACTGAAAATATTTCTGAATAATATAGAAAATTGTTTTTATGTTTTGTCTTGTCTAAGTCCTTAAAATATTACAAGGTTCTATGTATGCAAACATTTTATTGAATAATGATTGTTGTACCCAATAAGTGGGTTTTGTTATGTGTTGTTTACACTAGTGATAGTTTTCATTTCAACCTGTCTCTCTGCTGTTCCATTACTTCATCCATGAGGAATTTATTACGATTGGATTTCATGGGTTCTATTTTTTTTTGCACGGAACCCTAATTCATTTTATAAAATAAAAGTAGCCTTAAGTGGTAAGTTACTTCATCGGTGAAAAACCCGTCATAATCAGTTCAGACATCACATGCAGACAGACAAAAAATGAATTTCTTTTTTGTTATAAGTACCATTCATACTTTCATATTTACTGTGTAGTGGTGGTGTAAGAATATCCACTATCCCATATCATCCCGTGGGTGTCGTAAGAAGTGACAGAAAAAACAAACAATTAAATAGGCAGCAGCATCTTCCTATTAACAACTTAAAGATATAAAATGACCACGTCTCTTTCTATCGCTCTCAACTTAAATGGTTAAATATCCCACAACGCAGGAGCCTTAGAATTCTTAGCACTCTGTTAACTATTCTTAACGATCCATTGGCCCCAGAGTATTTTAAATGTAAGTTTCAATACCTGGGTTCTTCCATGATTGCAATCTTCGCTCTTGTAACAATCTCATGCTTCATACTCCCTCTCACCGTACTGGTTTCCTCTCAAACTCTTTCGCTGTTACAGCTGTAAGATTCTGGAATGCGCTTCCCCTAGCAATAAGAAAATCCCTCAACAAGTGGATTTTTAAAACAAGGTAAAGGAACATTATTTGGGTTCATCTGACACATAAATATATAAATGATCTATAATGTTTATTCTAGTAGATACTTATATATATTTAATTAAGTTTGAGCTATGAGTATGTATGTGTGTAGTGTGAGTGTGTGTGTTTGTGTGGGGGGGGTGTATGTGTATGTGACATTTATCAATTTTAGGTTTCATCCTATCCCACTGCAGTACACATATCTCCCACTAACTTTCCGGTTGGCTGGTAGAAAATGCCATATGGCATTAAGTCCGCCGTTGTACCTTTAGTACAATAAAGTGTAAATAAATAAATAAATAAAATTTGCTTGCCAAGAGTGGTGACTGTGGCAAATATCCCCCCACCCCCATATGAGGCTTATCTATGCAAGAGGCCTATGTTCAGCAGTGTATTTAAATAGGCTGTAACGGAAACTTTCCTAGGCATTTAGTAAAAACCTGTTATTATGACATTACAGACACTTCATTTTATTTATTCATATAGATTATTTATGGAGTGCATGTTAATTATTGGTTTAACTTTATTTTATGCTACAGGAAAGAAACAGGTAGGGCTTAAGTGGGCCTTAACTATTAGTTAATTAGTAGCTGTTTTTTATAGAAGTGGTAGTATAATATCCAGATTAAATGTACCATTGAAGTGATAGTATAAAATCCAGATTAAATTTACCAATTTGAATATAGAAGAAAATTGAAATTCAGAAAAAAATATACTTTGAATAATTCCAAAGTATTTTTTTTATGTAATTGAATTGTCATTATAATTTATAACACACAACATTTTATTTTATATTACAACAAAGACCTGTTAATAATTTTACAGTTTAAAAATCTTTTATAATTCTTGTAGTGTGTTCTTCACATAGTGGATAAATAATGATGATATTGTATTTCTCTAAAAAAAGGACAGGTTCTTTTCTTGTTTTACATATAGATAATAAATTAGATTGTATTAACAATTTTTCTGTCCGCAAAAAAGACAATAGATAAGCAATAGTAATATTTATATATGAATAATGGGACAGTGAAATGGTTAATATTGTTAGCACAAATACAGAACTGCTAGATATTCTTAACTTTGCAACTCTTAACTTAACAATAAATTCCTACCAATGTAATCTGTTGTTGTTTTTTTCTTATAAAACACTACAAAATTATTCATCATACATTCAACTCAAGATTAAGATGAAGATTATTTGCATGAATAAAATAGAATTATCTTCACAAAATTATTGGCTTCTTTGTACATTAAATAATGTATTCTTAGTAAAATAAAGATATCATTTATATACATAATTCTCTTAAAAGTTCAAGACATATTATATTGCTTGTTCTGTTAGGTATCCATGTAGTAATTTGTCAATATTGTAACAGGTGCCATCGTCGGATGAAAATGTGAGCAAACCAGAAATATCAAAGCCCATTGTCTTGTCTAAGGGAGTTGAAAATGCTAAGAAGAGACTTCGAGCATTCTCCATTCAGAAGAAAACACCAATTGCACCTGTAGTTGTCCCTAAATCTTGTGGCACTGGAAGTATGTTTTATTTTCGTTGTATATTGTTGTCTATTTAAATTTGTGATGCACTTTAATTATCAATATAGATGTCTTAAAAGAAAATCACAGTATAATACACTGCATTTAATGTAATAAGGTCCTCCGGACCGAATTTTGGTCACGGCGGCCAGCCTCAACGGAGACTAGCCATCGGCGCAGGACAGGATTATAGTGCCCAAGTGTATGCGCAAGCACAGGTGCACTCTCTATTCCGTCACTCTCATAATCCGATGGGACGGTAAACCGACTCGACCGGAAAGAGATCAGGTGCAGGACCAACGGCTTTACGTGCTTTCCGAGGCATGGGGGTGAGCCACCGCCAACTTCCTGACTCCGGGCAACTACTGAGAATTTCTTGATGGAAAAACTCAGTAATTAATTTTTTGGCCCGACCTGGGAATTGAACCCAGGACCTCAAGATCAGCAGTTGCACCAATACAACCACTAGACCAACGAGCCAATCGCATTTAATGTATAGGGGTGTGTATATATAATATAAAAAATATGTACCTAAATATATTATATTGTATTTTGAGTATGTATATTTTATTATGTAACACATATACATATATATTATTAGTAATATTATTATTATTTTTAAAGTATTTTCTGGAAATGTATAAATGTGTGTCAAATGCTTTGATAACTTCTTATAATAAATATGTTTATTCTTATGTTTTTTTTTAGGTACAACAGTTTTAATTGGGAAGTTAAGCAATGTGAAATCAACAACACCAAAGGTTGATGATGAGCAAAAGAAATTGCCGAAACCACCTAAGCCAGGCTCCAATAAGAAATCTTACCAAGGTAATATGCTAAAATCCTCATTCTATAAATTCTCCTGATGTTGCAATTGTTCATAGGCAGAGACAGTCACTATCAGGGGAGCTACACGCTCAGTTTGCCTCCTCTTCTATGAAAAAAAAAAATCAATATAACATGTGTTTTTAGAGTTGTAATGAATAGTATACACATAAAGTTGATTACTGAATATTTGGATAGATTTCTGGTTAAATAGCCTGTTTTTGGTGAGAATTTGTCCAGTTATGCCCATTTCACTTATATGCCTGCAATTTTTCGTCCCAACCACTTGACATTGTTTTAACATGTTAAAAATGCCTGTTATGTTTATAATTGAACAAAGGAAGTAGTCTCTTTGAAAAAATTATAGTAAATCTCTTAAAATGGATTCACTTAGAGGAAACTGATCATATGAACAGTATTCAATGTAAATTGTGTAAATCTATTATCCTCATGGCTTGTGATCTACACGTGGCTGCACAGAAAAAATAATGACAACTTCAGATATTTACCCAACTACTCCAGAAGGACGGTAAAGTTTTTCGAGAGTATGTGTGTATGTATGTATGTCCGTTTCGTTGACACACTCTGTAGCCTAAACAGCTTGATGAATTTTAAAATTTTGAAAAAATTGAGTCTATTGTTATCTCTAGGAGGGAAAATGTGTGAACTTCCTCAATGCTACATTGGTAAGATATATAGCGAGTGGAACTCCTGATCTCTGATATGGACGAAATATACTTTGGTCTTTTCAAAATTTAATAATATATTACCTCAAATTCATCCACAATTTTGCTAATATAAAAGATTAGTCTTTTATTTTGAGGCTACAATAGCATTGAATGATTAAAAAAAATTTATTCAATAATGATTCTGGTCACAACAGCATATTAACTTACACAAAGTAACATTATTTCATAACTTTAAAAATCCCGCGTGGTTTTCCGTTAGTTGTACAAAAACTGTCTAATATAAAATTATGGTAACATGTATCTGATCACATTAGTATAACCTAAATTAAATGTTAAAAAACAAAAATCTTTGAATTACGTCAAACTGTGAGTTTGAGCCTTAAGGTGGCTCAAGTCGCGGGCTCGAACTCATTGGTGGGCGCGGCCAAAAAGCACATTGTCTCACCTGGCATCGTGCCCGACAGAGATAGTACCAGTGAAGAGCAGTTAGAACGCACGTCTTGTTCGTACGGCGTTCCGAACCGTTAGAACAAAAACGAAGTTACACGAACACGATGCACACATACATACCACCCTATTCTGTGCCGCTCGACGCTTGCTAAGAAATCAGCAGTACCTACCTACAAACTCGTACTAAAAATTATTAGGCGCTGCGCTACGTTATCGCTTTATACTATACCTCTATAGCTCTATAGATACCTAATATAGATTGCTTATTTTATTATGTTTTGTTTTCCCCGGGTGGTCATGCAGCGATCACTCAAGAGTTCACGACGCCGAAGCATGAACTGGAACAGTCATCGCAATTTATATCCGTACTAGCTGTTGCCAGCGGCTTCAAACGCGTGAACTCGAACATTATCCCACAGGAACGAAATCCCTGAATAAACGGTATCAAAAAATGTGTTATTCCAGACCAGGTATAACCTATCTCTGAGCTAAATATCATCCAGATCCCTTCAGCTGTTCTGGCGTGATGTAACATACATCTATCCATCCAAACTTTCGCATTTATAATATTTAGATAATAATTGTAATTAGTTCTGCCTACCAATAAATTGTTTTCAAAAATACTTACCTGTCTTCTTACTTTTTTTATATACACACAATATCACTAGATGTAAACACATGTTTTTATCAAGACAAGTGACCCGTCAAGACTGTTTCCCTTAGTACCGACGTACTTAGGCAGTAGTAGGTAGGCAAAAACGATTACTACTGAAAAACTAAATAGGTACCTACCTAACATTCAAATAAAAATATTCTCAAAAAGCTCAACCAATTCAGAATTTAATTTTCTTAAAAGAAAAGTGGTCAAATAAAAAATAAAGGATGAAAATAAAGCATATGGGAATATAAAAATAAATCGTATTTATTTGAATAAAACTATTATTTACGGATTTTATCGCGTTTAATTACTTTAATTTATTTTTATTATTATCCCGACGTTTCGGGTGCTTTACAGCGCCCATGGTCACGGGGGGGGGACCATGGGCGCTGTAAAGCACCCGAAACGTCGGGATAATAATAAATAATAAATTAAAGCAATTAAACGCGATAAAATCCGTAAATTATAGTTTTATTCAATGTGTAGTGTTCGCGTAAATTTAAGAAATCGTATTTATTTGTTATTTCGAGTTTTACAAGAAAAGCATAATATTTACTGGAGAGAATTATTTTATTATTATAATAGTACATGATATTCCCTTTAAAATGACACCAATATGAATAATATCTTATATCTATATCTACAAATAGATAAAATTTAAGTGTCTGTTTGTAATGTTAAAATAACAGCTTTTTATTAAATGCATATGAAAGTACTAGTAACAAAAACACATTTTTTAAAATTTCAAACGCCACAATCTCTAATTTTTTACTCTGCTATCTTCAGCGCTGTACACGAACGGAACGATGTCGTTGAGAGCCGTGGTAGCTCACATGGTTAGCGCTCGTTATAGGTATCACAGTACGGGAGCAACCCGGGTTCGATCCCCACCGGCACCAATGAAATTGTTGCGTGCTGATTTAGCTATCAGTTGGAAAGTCTGTTTTTCTGGGCCGTTTTGTTTTGTTACACTGACATCTCGCAAGTCACCTAGGGACCTAGGAGGTTGTCGGTTGCTTATTTTTTATTTTTCTTTAAAATTTTCGTCGGTAAAATAACATATTTATAAAAGTAAAAAAAAGTAAAGTTACAGCCTATATACGTCCCACTGCTGGGCACAGGCCTCCTCTAATTTCTGAGAGGGTTTTAAGGCAAGGAAATGTCCGCCACGCTGCCTCAATGCGTGTTGACGAACTTCACATTTCTTCGAAATATATATTTTTTAATTTCTCAGACATGCAGACCCGAGTTCGATCCCCGCCGGTATCAATGAAATTGTTAATTGCAATTGTGCTGATTTACCACGTGCTCGGCGGTGAAGGAAAACATATTGAGGAAACCTGCACGTCTAAGAATATAATTATAATCGAATGTAAATCAAATTGACATAGGTAAGTACAGATAAAATTAGCGGAACATTAATAAAATTTTGAGATCGTTTTTTTTTTTTTTCAAAATTTTATTTATATATTCCTCTATTTTTGTCTGTGCTTATATCAATTTGATTTAATCCAGTTCAAGCAGGGGTCAATGTAGCGTAGTAATTTAGAGCGCAGGTATAGCTATAATCATACGAACGTCACAGGCCGCAGCTGACAATGACGTCGAATAAAACTAGAATAAGCGCGCGTCACCGCGCATGCATGTGTGTGTAAGTGTCGTCCTCCCGCACCGCACCGAGGGAAAAATTATTCAGTGAGATGCACGATAATTCATATAAACACGCGCGCGTAAAAAAAATACGAAAAGGCCTTTGGAAGGAGGGGTTTTATGAAAAACCCACTGCATGAATCAATTACCAATAAAATTTATTGAATTCTTCGATAATTGAGCTGTGTCGGTACCGACTTTGTTTTGGAAATTTTACACTGCTTTTATTACTAATTTACGCCCAAAGTTGTGTTAAAATTGGCAATAAAAACGTATCTTTGGTAGCTCGTAACTTTTTACTGACTTTTTATTTTACTATTCTGTTTCGGTACAGACAAAATTAATAATGAGACAAAACGATATCATGTTTAACTTTGGATGTACACTGTCAAACAGCGAAGTAAAACCCCTCCGAAATTTCTATGGAAATAATGTCGACTAGAGTCACCTTAAGGTTTTAGTGTAACTGATCATTTTCTCAACATTTTATTATTTTAAAAATCGAGATAGAATCTTACTTAAGAAGAGGGAGGGGTGGGGTTCGATAAATCTTATTAAAAAATCGCCAAATCATCCTTATGTAATTAATGAATGGCCTCTTACTGCTTTTAATTTTTGAAGATAAATAATAAAATGATACATTGTATTTTTTAAAGAATATTAACAATGCTATAAACATTACTAATATTCCCCTTAACCACTCGTGGTAAGCTTAAATTGCGTGTGTTACGAGTGGTTCACGCCAGTCGTCGAATGGCGGATTCAAACCTACGACCTTTTTGAGTTCGCGGCGCCCTGCCATTAGGCTACTGTCGCTTCTGTATAACTATATACTGTATAACAACGTTATTATTTTTCCTAATTATGTAAGTCATTTATTTTCTTATAATGTGATTCAAAGTAATCGTTTATAACAATTCATATCTCATAAGATTGACTATTATATTACTCCTTAGTCATTTAAGAGCCCAGTCTTTCAGAGCAAAACAGAAAAATTGCGTTCTGGTGACACATCTACACCCTCCCTGCCCCGCCACTTCATGTACCGCCACCGCAGTTATCTTTCTGGCCGTAGCGTGGAAAGTTGCTCTACTAAGATTTTCCAGTATCAATTTATCTAATATACAGGATTATTGATAATTAGCTAACAAATTTTCACATACAGATTTTCTACCTCGTATCTATTTTTGTTCCATGCTTTTATTACAAAATTCGTTACACAAAAAAAAATATTTTAAGTTTGTATAATTTTTGTTGTTTTGTTGAAAAGGTTTCTAAAAGATAATCATCTAGAACCTGTATAACATGTACTCGTATTATTGATTATTCAAATGAATCTGGCAAGTGCTAGAATGAGTCGTGCACTGAGGGTTTCGTAATAAGTCGATGACACTATCGAAAATCCGTCAAGTACGTCAAGTAGTTCTAAATACTAAAATAGATTAAAAAAAAAACTCAAAATAATTTCTATATAAGTACAAACAGTCCACTATCACACATATTTATAGTTTCTCATTAAAGTATAATGTAACTTTGTATAGCATTTACCTATATGCATTACAAATATGCAACTCATTTATAAACTATTCTTAAAAGTACCTACCTAATTATATACCTAATATTTAACAAAGTGCTCACACATATGCACGTTGTTAACTATTTTACTATGAAACACAAAAAAACTTACCTTTGAATTCTATTTCTGTTCATTGCTTCAACGTTTGATTTCAATTTTCGTTTTCTGGTACAAGCATATTTTTTACGTTTATGGTCCATATCGAAATTAAAAGTTATAAAACAAATACAAAATGATTTATAAACCCTTAAAGAATTATATGCAAAAAATAATAAAGTAGAGCAACTTTCAATTCGTAACAATGCGCAACCAAGATTAGGGAAAGAGAGAGAAAGAGGAATGTTAGAGCGAGAGGAAGTGCAAAAATTTGGCACAGACAAGACGTCTGAACGCTACAGCCGCTCAGCGGCTACTAAGGAATATTGCCCGCAATTATTGTTTATAAAGTCAATATTTTATAGGTCGATCGAAATAATTATTAATTTTGAAATAAAGTGGTTTAAATTATTATTTTTTAATATTTGTCTAATTAAACACCTGCCCTTGAGAAAAAAAATAATTATAGCATAAATATTTTCAGCTATTGCTATGAAACAAATAGTTTTTTATGAGGCGAAAACAGCGAAATTTAACGAAATTGAGACCTCTTATTTAAGACAATGAAAGATATTTAGAAAAAAAGAAACAGCGCATTTTGGAGATGAAGATGTTTAGCTATTAACGCGCTGAATAGATTTCGCCTTTTTTATTATCGATTGCCTTATAATGGTACACGAACAAAGCTCGAAATTGCGTTGGGTGCGAGAGAGCTCTATTTACCGTTTGATTTATCTAACATAGACCACATAGATGAACCAAAAAAAAATTTAGCCATTACTTATAATCTGGGTATTTATGTGTTATCAAAATATTTTACTCTGAAACAATAATTTGCTGTAAAAAAAAGAAATCAAAGTGGCGCTAATGATTCGATGTGAGTCAACTTTAAAAGACTGTAGCCTTAAGCTTTATGTACTATATTATTTCTTAACCATTTTAGGTAAATCCTAGCAGATGATTTAAATCACCATTGACCTTGCAGGATTATGATACAGATCGTGGGAGATGAGTTTGCAATAATACTAGAAGTTAGATGACTTAACACAAGCTCATTAATTGTATTATTTAATTTATATGCATACTTTCATGACTTTGTAAACACATACCAGCCTTCTCTCTTTAGTTATCGTTATCAGTGTAAAAAAATAATGTATTCTACTGAGCTACTACTATATAGTGTTATTTTTGAAAAAGGAGCCATATTTTAAATTTAAGTTCAAATATATGAATAATGATATACAGTTATTGCAGTTTTTTTTAAAAATACTAGTAAATAAGGCTTCTGCTATTATTTGAAATTATCCCAAATTGAATGTGATTTATGGGCAACAACGTTTTTGCCTACTGATTGACCCTTACTAATGGGTGCATGCGCAGTAAAATCAGTTAAAATAATGCATTACCATGCATTTTGAATTTAAAAGATAAAAATGAGAGAATGTTTGTTTGAATTATTTTTCTTTACCATTTGCCTATATTACTTATTCTGAACCTTCTCTTGCAAATTTGGCCGATTATTCCAAATTAATCCTATTTAAAGGTGTTAAGTTAATTTAGTATTGCAATCGCTTACAGATTCATACTCTGATCTTCAGAAGCGAACACTAGCAGAAATTGAAGATATGAAACGCAAAATGGAACTAGTGGAGTTGGGCATACCTTTAGGCTTAATATGTCCCACTTCGACCAGCGAGAAGGCTATGCCTACAAAAGCTATGCCACCTATAAAGCACTTCTTAGGTATGTATTTTACAATTGTAAAACCCACTTTGGCATCTTTGCTTATAACTTAGTTTACTTATATTTTGTAATATAATGTTAAGCAAACAAAATAGCTTATTACGAATTCAAACAATGTTTTTTAATATTTTTTTATATAGAAGACTAGACAGTTACGTGTGTATTATAATTCAATGCTTTTCTTTCTGCATCAGTGCTTAGCTAAATTAATTAAAAATAGTTTTTTTTTTAAATATAAGAGTCACAGACAATGATGGTAAGGGGTTACTGCAGCCTATGAAACCTGTTGATTTTAAACAGAGGAGGCCACAGTTACTGGATGCTAGGACTTCTTTTGTGCCTAAGATTCCGTCATGGCACCACCATTAACCTATTTCTGTAGCCAATCAGCAATGTGCACTGCTGTGCGTCGGCTTGAAGGGTATAAAGAGTTAGTACAATTACAGGCTGAAAGACATTCTAAGTTCTCAGAGGTGACAACGCATATGTATCCTTCTTTTTTAATTCAAGCTTATTGCAGTTGTCTGCAGAAGTCACTTAACATCATGTGGTCTGTAAGGTAATCAGTCACTTCAATTTTCAATTTTTTTTACGTGGTAGAGCCATGCTGCAGTTATATTAGTAGTATAGTTGTAGCACGAATGGGTCGGCTCAACCGTGGAAGGACCACGCTCTCACAGAATACCAGCGTAAAATAGCAGCTTAATACTGCTGTGTTTCATATGGTGAGTCTAGAGAACCGGAGACCCTTTTTACTGGGTCTAAATGAGGCATTCCTTCTTAGTCCTCACGGGTAACAACGCATCTGCATATTGATTCGTAATCGATGATAGATGTACGTGTCTATGGGCCACAGCAACTACTTACCATCAGGTGGACTGTGTGCTCGTTTGTCACCTCATGCAACTATCATGTTCTTTCACATAATATTAGATTGACAGATGGAGCTATACCATCAAGAGCTTCACCACCATTGTACCACCAGGTGGGATTGAGGTTGAGCACTAGCTTATAATAAGTAAAAAAGAATTAATAGGAAATCTTTCGCAAACAGGTGTAATGTTATCTATGAGGACAAAGATGGAATGCTCATAGCATGTAATTATACAGGCTCTCTCACCTATCAAACAGTAATAAAGCATTAGATGCACTGGCGCTTGACATCAGAAATATTTTTTGTTGCTTTATAACTTTGATCAACAATACCAACTAGATAACGGGTCACATACAAAATCATAGCTAAATACTGTCCGCATGAATATAAACTATGAAAAGACATAAATTAAGTAACATTTAGTATGAAATCAACCTTAAGTTATAACAAATAAAGTTCTTTTTCCCGTTATTGCCTTGCGAGCTACACTCTCACGTGCAAGAGCTCACGTCTCATGTGCGCTCTTATTTACTGAGATGGATTTCTTGCGCCGACCCGACATCTAGTTGGTATTGTTGATCGAAGTTTTATACAATATGTATGTGGACCCCCGGTATTCCGGCCCCTGTTTAATCCGTCCCTCCTTGTAATCCGACTAATTATCCTTGGTAGATAAGTTAGGTAAAGTACAATAGTACAGATTAGTACTTTCTGCTTTTACGAATTCGTTTTCCATGTAGCCTTTTCAGTAAAATTTGGAATAAAACTCAAAAGTTGTGGTAATAACTTGAAAAATTTCTAAATAACATACAGCGCATTAGCTTGTTTACTTAATCAGTGATATTACGGAATCTAATATGGCGGATATCGTTATGGAGATTTGAAGCGCAGATTAAAAAATATTTTTAAAATGGAATTATAAAAGTTAGAAATCAACATTTCTCGTTTATTTTTTACAAATAAAAGTTATCATAAATATGTATTTTTAGATATTTTCATATGGTGCAAAATACCCTATTGGTACACAAAAGGTGTACGAACTTAACATATAAAATAATATAACACCTTTTAAATACCTAAATAGATAGAGTATAGTACCTTACTCTGCTGTTATAATCGCTTTTATAAAAATTTAATTTAATTTATTGTTGTTTCATAATCTACATCTAGAAACCACATTAACTTAGTTCTTTGTGAATATTTATTATTTTTGTTACGTCTTTGCTTGTTTTATTTTACTTTTTTATTGGGCATGTGCATAAAGGTTGCGGCTTTCGAGTGTACAGTGCACAGGACTGCAGATATAAACAGAACCATGCAAAAACTGAGACTAGTAAGTCTGGTACGAAGTTCAAAAGAAAAAGAAATATTTTATCTTATCTTGCAATTATTATATTTTTATTAGCATTTTATATACCTTGCTCTTTTTACGTTTTATTATGCAGCTTAAACGTAGGTTTGTAGTAGTTGCAATTATAAAAACATATTTCTATTGTAAAGTTATATGTATAATATTGTAGGAATAAAATAATTATTAGTTGGTAATGACTAATTGAATAGTTGTAAGATTTTGATTATCAAATGTAGTTAAATAGTTATATAATTTCCATTAAAAATTTTTGAACTCTTTACACTTAAATGTTTTTAGATCCGGCCAAAGTTGATGAAATTATTCGTGAAGCAAAAAAAGCAAGAGATGAAGGGAAGAAGTATAAATTTGATTATCAGAAGCTCCTCCCTAAATATGACAATCCATTTCAACGCAAAAAAGAGGAAGATAAAAGCAAAACACCTGACACTCGGAGTCGAAGTGATTTTGATAGAGATAAGAAAAAAAGTAACAGACGTGATTCCAGACGGTACTCTGATAGTCGTCACAATGACAGAGATAAATATAAAAATAGAGATAAAGAAAAAGGTAGGGATAAGAATAAAGAAAAAAATCACGACAGAGAAGATAAACAGGCCACGGATAAAGAAACTAATGTTAATTTAAACGACTACTTAGTTTGCGATAGTTGGTCCTTAGATAATGAGGATAAAAACCGTTCAAGTCCAAATTCTGAAGATAAATCCACTAAGATAACACAGACAATAAAAGATACTAAATCTGAGAAAGCTATCGTGGGACAAGCACGGGATAATGTACCAAATAACAAAGATATTATTAAAGAGTACACAATGGGACTTGTGAAGATGGAAAAACTGAAGCCAGTTATGGATTCATTTAAATTTGAAATAGATCCTAATGATGAAGAAATTCTGGATATATTTGATGCAGATTCTGGAATAGAAAAGTATGGACGTAAAACCAGGAGGCATTCTACATATTCTCCGACGGATATGAAATTGATTGACTATGAGCAAGATGACTCTAAAGATGTTTCATTAGATGATACTAATGATGATACTTTCTTAGAATCAGTTATTAATGAAATTAAGCAAGAAGATATAAATGAGGACATTAGTCAGGACAAAGGATTAGTTGAGTATGATATGTCACCAACAAAAGATGAGATGGATGTAGGTATGGGAAGCTCCCTGGAACCAAAACGACGTGTTTCTGTAACCCCAGAACTTGATGACAGAATGAGAGATATACAAAGCCAAAGAAGTGACTATTCTGAAGGGTACCGTTCTAGTGAAAGTGGATACAAAACAAGCGACACCAATGAAAGCGGATACAAATCAGTTGACAGTTACCGTTTGTCAATGGAGAAGGAGTTAGATGAAAATGTAGAGTCGAAGATGTCAAAATCAACTGTTGATTCATTGGAGACGTGGAGCTTTGTTCTTAAGATATGTCAACCACTTCTGTTTAGACACGACAAGAATAAATGTTACAGGTAAGTTAAAGTAATTTGATTGCGTTTTGTAATTTTATTGGTTTTTGATGATATCACTATATATTGATTAAAACTACTTTTACGGATTTAATCGCGTTTTATTTATTTTTAATACCCGACGTTTCGGGTGCTTTCCAGCACCCATGGTCACGGGTCACCAGTATTAAAAATAAATAAAACTCGATAAAATCCGTAAAAGTAGTTTTAATCAATGTATAGTGTTCGCGTAAATATAAAATATCACTATATATTTGCCGGCTTTGTAGCACAGTGTAAGCATATGATTGCGGCGTTGCGGGGCCATGGGTTCAAATTTTGCGTTCGGTTCTGTATATTTGTTCCTATTATTCAATTTATGTATGTAAAACGACACCATGGAAACATCGATATGCGCTTCTGCATGTACGACACCGTTACCACTATCGACATTCATATATAAATATCGGCGATATCGATGCGATTAGTGAGTTTAAAAGAAGATAAATAAGACACAAATTATGTGGGTTTAATAATATATAATCGATTTAAGAAATTGGTTATATCAGACAGAAAGTTATGGTTGTAATCTGTGCGATAAATTTTCAAAAGTTAGTAAATATTATTGTATGTTTTTTTGTCTATGTATGTGGGTTTGAGTATGTTTGTCATAAACAAGCTTTTAAAAAAATCCTTAGGTATTGTGGTGAAATGTGATTTCACAATTCGCACGAATTTATCGACGTGTTAGGCTGTGAATGGTAACTTTGTAAAGTAATTGGCATATCTAAGAAATTAGACATTTTTCGAAGGTACAACTTTGGGTAATGATATAACAGCTCCGTGGTGCAGTGGCTCAGCAATGAGTTGGAGCGCAAAAGGCCGCGGGATCGAATCGCGCACGGAACAAGTCTTTTTTATATAGGAAAAGGATGACAAGCAAGCACATAGTCCACCTGATGGTAAGTGGTTGCAGACCATATAAGTCAAAGACATCTACATCTATCCTCGTTTGCGAATCAAAATGAGGACATTGAGGACTAAGAAGGAATATCTCATTTCCAGTAAAAAGGGTCTCCGGTTCTCTACACTCACCATACGAAACACAGCAGCATTAAGCTGCTATTTGAAGCTGGTATTCTGTGAGAGCGTGGTCCTTCCCCGGTCGAGCCGACCCATTCGTGCTACAACTATACAATTAATATAGCTGCAGCATGGCTCTACCACGTAGCAAACATTTGTATGGCGTACAAAGAATTGTTCCGAATCTGGATGTTTGTCCTTGTAAAAATTATGTATGTAAACTAGTGTACCGCCACGATACAGGAGACAATGCTAGTGTGGAGGGAACGTTTGAAAACAAAAGAAATAAAAAGATAGGCAGTAAATGTAAAAAAAATGTAAAAGCGCCCATTTCACACTGGAGCAACGAGGCGGTTTGGTTCTTGGCGAAGTCCTATGCACAGTAAAGCGAATATAGGCCAGTATTTTAATTTTTACTTGCATTTTGTAATTTTAATACTATGAAATCATTTTAATGTACATTGTTAATCGAACTATGTAAACACGTGAATGAGTGCATTTATTGCAGAGAGACGCGTACGACTCCAAAGCTTTGGTACGCTGAAAACCCAAAGTTGTGCAACTGCGTGAAGGATCGTTGCGTCGTGTACAACGAGTTGCAGATGTGCAAAATGAGTCTTGTGGATAGGGTGTATGGATGTGACCAGTAAGTATTACCACAACATAAACGCGAGGTCTGTGCCGCGCCTAGGTGTACGGTGAGACTTGACTTTGCTATTTCATTGCAGACTGGCAATTACGCTACTTACAAGACTGTTTCTATCTTATGCAAATGTTGAGATTAAATATGCAAAAGAGGTTGTGTCTTGTCTTAGAATGAGGCCGTCTTCACGTAGAATAAGTGTGAATATTTGAACTATCAGGTTCAAATACCTTTTTTAGTTTTTAATGTTCTAAAATTAACACTATAGTCACAGTCTAACGCGAGGGAAGCAAAGCTCTTCCGAGCGGCAGTTAGTCGCTCGGGAACTGTCCGCTAAATTTGTAAAATAAATTAAAATGGTTCACACTTTACATGTGCGGTAAAAAACTATGTATCTGTCCTCATTTCGTAATTTTCATTTGTCGTGATTTTATTTTATTTAATTTGTTTAAACGTGAAATAAAATCATTTTTTAATTTTTTTTATTACTTCCCGTTCTGACAATCCTAGCAATTTGTTGTTTACGTCGGCTTTTCCGACAACATCAAACACGATGACTGTATGTTCTCCTTAGGCTGTGATATAGTGTAGCTATGTTTTGAACAATACTTTTTACATACCTATTATAGTGCTCTTTTTTTTGTTTACATGAGAGGTGGCAAACGAGCATGCGACTCACCTGACGGTAAGTGGTTACCGCCCATGAACAACTACAACACCAAGAGATTTGCAAATGCGTTGCCGGCGTTTTAAAAAAGAATCGGCTCTTGAAGGTCGGCGTGGAAAAATCGCTGGTGGTAGTCGATTTCACAAGGAAGCGGCTTATTCCGAACAATTCCTCATAGCACCCACCATGGTAGATGATGCGTGATTGGGATAAATGTATTTTTTTTAAAACATCGCAAGAACTGTTGTGGAATATACATCTCATGTGAACTCTGATTTCGTTTTCCATTTTGCTTGTATTAAAAGTCAGTACTCATGTAACTAATGGTTAAACTAGTCCCTCGAACTGTAGTCCTGTTTTAAAGTGTGTATTACATAAGTATTTTTTATATTAAGGGCAAACGAGCATTCGGCTCACCTGTTGGTAAGTGGCACAGCCACCGCCTATGAATAACTTTAACACCCGGTGGGGGGGGGGTATTGCAGGTGCGTTGTCAGGCTTCTAAAAAGAGTATGCTTTTTCTTGAAAGTCCATAAGTCGTATAGGATCGAAAAAATTGCTAGTGGTGGCCGATTCCACAAAGAACTTGTGGGAGAAAGAAAACTTCTGGTAAATCACACTAAGGTGGACTGCCAATCATCCAGGTGATATGGATATTTGTATTGCCGTGTGGTGGCAGCATGAGATATCCATCACCTTCTTTCGTCCCATGGGTGTCATAAGAGTCGATTATAGGAAAAGCCAGAATGATTTCCTGGCTCACGTGGCCCAGATACATGGCGGTATTACGTAAAATACCCAGATCGGAGGCGAAGAGCCGATATCAAAGGTGCGAGATGTGTGGTACTACAATTAACAATTCCCCAGCGAAGTGTAGTGACAAAGGGAGAGGCCCATGTCAAGCTATGGAGTTTTACAGGGTGATGATGATAAATTACGTTTAGTTTCTTAACTTCGACGATAAGCAGATTTACGCTTTTATAGGTGCAAATCATGTTGCCTCCGGCAGCCATTCAGCTATGTTTAAAAAACATTATTATCCTCTCAGCAGTCCGGGCCAAAATAGCCGCTTAGGCGCATCTGTCAAACCCTAAAGGAGTGATATATTGCCTACGTGGCGCGTGTCATTAAAATGGAAATATCTTAATATTTATGTATGGAAACTATATAATATGATATGTTGTTAGAATTATTGTTAAATAAGCTAATAGAATATATGTAAATGTGTACGTTCACCCTTTTGGTATGTTATAAATTCGATGGTAAAATTGCTAGAAGCGATTTTTTTCCAGTTTGTTGAATATAAAATGTAATCATTAAAAAATTAAGCAATTATTTCAATAAATATTTACTTCATTTACTATACGAAAACACACTTTACAATAATGAATAAAAAAACACAACTCTACGTACAGTTTTTTCACACCACAAGCTCGACAATAATGTGGGCCACTTAAGATGAACCGAAACAGGCACAAGAAAAGGCACATTTTGTACTTCAATATCGACGACGCCTGAGGCACAATGGGCTTTAAATCTTAACTTATTCTATAGTTTGGTCTTTGTTCTTAATATAAACAGTTTCAAATGTTACAACTATTTAGTTATTAAGAAATGAATGAGTTGTAACAAACACTTGAAAAAGTGACCCTAAAAAAATGCTTTCAAACTTTTGCAATTGTAAGGAACAATTTTGTGATTTATTTACATGTGAATGTATATTCCTAAATTTAATAACATTTCCTAAGTTAAAAACAAAACAAAGAAGGCATCTTTCATACAAAATTATGTTAGAAATCAACAACTAAAAGTTACACATTCACTACAAAAAGTACCAAGTATGACGTAGTACGCTGCTATGCTAGTATGGATACGCTCTGTGGTGACTTCTTTAATAATTATAATCATGAATATAAAATTAAAATGAAATACAAATTAGTCATTTTCATTTTTTTATGTTCTTAATTAACATTCGAATGTTATTATAAAAACCGCGAGTCCTCGGTCGTCTTGTTTCACATACAAAAAGTAAAACAATTTACTGACAAAAAATAAAACAAAACAAATAAGAAAAACAAATAAAAATCCACACCAAAAATTATCGCAAAAATATACCAACACTGGCATTCCCAAAATCGTATCCATACTATACAACCTGCTCTCTAAGATGGCGGATTTCATGTCAATAACTTTACGACCCATGTCTGTCCGCGCCCGCTAGGTGGACGCGATATTTAAGCAATTTGTTATTTTTAGTTTTATGAAAGATTTAATCGAAACTATACAATTGTAATTATTGTTATGTTTGTAAATATGTATGTTAACGATACTAAAACAATGTTTACCATACACAATTGTACTTTTAATTTAAAACAGTTGAAATTAATACGAACATGGTATCAACATGGCGGTCGAAATGGCAAGCAATGTTTGATAAAATGGAATAATTTATGTACAAATCGTCATCTAATATGTTTTAAATTAATAAAAAAGTATTTATGACTTACCCATTCATGTTTATCTTTAATATTAACTTCCGAAATCACTTTCAACAATTAATACTTTGCACGTAAACACACGACACCGCGTCACAGAACGAGCAACTGAACGGAATAAATGTATTACTATTTCAAAGCTTCTATGGTTCATATATGAAGCGTATGTGATATTAATTGCCGTCTTTGTTTAATTCTCTGCATGTTGTACTAGTTATAGGGAGATACGTATACTTTTACTAGGGCTGTTTCGAATCTGAAGTTTATAAGTAAACAGCAACCTTCTGATGGTTGTGGACAGATGCGTACTTTTTGACAGCAACCTTTAGAAGGTTTTGGACTGACGAGAGGTTATGTAATAAGTTATTACCCCAAGGAATACCACAAAACACTGCCCTGAGCCACCTGCAGTCATTCCCTCTTACCAGGTCATCATTTCTTCTAGTGGGAGGCCGTTTTACACATCGCTTCCTAAAACTAATAACAGAAGAACTTTTAATTATTGTGACATCTTCTTTACTATTTTTTTTGTTATTGCTAATAGCAATGACGTACTATTTTACAGAATACCTGATGCGCCATTTCCAAAAACCCGAAACTGGTATCCCCGTCCCCACCTGTGCCTGACTGAGAGCCATACCGTACCAGTTTCTAGCGAGTGGGAGGCGGAAGATATTGGCCAGACTGTAGACACGTGCATGTCTGCTAAAGAAGACCCCAGAAGAAGAAGATCCAACACTCCACTGCGAAGCGAAGAAGTCTTACTTGACAGGGAGTATCAGAGGTATGAACAAGTGCATATTATATCTTATTACGGGGTTCCGTGAGTAATTTAAGATTTTTTTTATAAAACTGAAAAAGTCTCTCTCTCTCTTTTTGCCCCTCTCATGACAATAGAAACAGGTATCGAGATATTTAACCCTTCACTCCCCTTAAAAATCCCATGCAGTCGCATGCGATCGCACCCACCCACAGCACTTTAAACCATTAAAAGTTCCGTGTAGCTGTGCTGTTTTACATTCCCAGCCATTAGAGGGGGCGCTCTCCCCCGTGCATAAATACGTTCGAGATCGCAGGTGAAGGTGCTCTACATCATTAAATATATAACTTATTAATTTTTTTTCCAAAAATATTCATTTTACTTTTGTCGTGATAGTATAATTTTTTACCTTTTTATATTCAATGAAAAATGTCGTTTTTAGTAATGTTTATACGCGATGTAGGTCTAAAAAGGGTATATACAACCGAAGGAAAATAAAAACTGCCTCTTCATACAAATTTCGCATCTAACTTGTACATTTTGTACTTTACTACTACTATTTTTACTGACACAAGGATATTTCTTCTTTTTTCTATCCATCTTTTTCCGTTTTTTTTTTTTTTTGGTAATAAATTATATATAAAACTTAAAATATATAAAACATACCAAATATAAAAGTCCAAGTTAATTCATCTAATACTAATATAAACACTAAAAACTAGAACTAATATGACAATTAAATAAAATAATATATAAATAAAAAGCAACAGTGAGCAACACATTTTCTCGGCGTTCAGACGTGTGCAACGTCTGAACGCCGAGAAATCCCAGCGGAACTGAGAGAATTTTCAGGCGTTACTGGTTTGTAAATGGCATATAGGTAAAAAGTACGAAAATATATACTTTTTTAATTTTATTTATTTCTAACTCACTTGAAAATAGTTCTATTTTACTTGGTTTTAAGTACGACTTTGCTACATTTATACTTCTAATAGAAAAAAATAGATATTTGCAGTAAAAAAAAATCATGAAATTACAACTTTTTAAGCCCTTCAAATAAGAAAATTAAAGCATTAATAAAAAAAAGTGACCAGATCAAATTATTGTAGACAATATGTAAATAAATGTGATCTGAATACTTTTCTTGATATTGTTGTAGTTTGTACATAGCAGAGGCTTTAATAAGACCTTTTACGCATGTAACCTTAACGCCTAATAGAGCTATTAATTTAAACACCAAAATAAAATTAAAAAACAGTTTCGAAAATATCAAATCCTACACTTTGAATAAATGTAAAATATGTTTCACTTTTTCTTTTTTAAATACTATTAAAAAAAATATTTGTTTTGCTGTAAATTTTGCGAGAACACTAATTTTTACAAGACTGGGGCCTTAAAGACTACTTTTCGATGAAGAAGTTTGGCATTATAAAATCTATACAAAATTCTCTATTCTGTGGTTTAAACAAAAGTCAGGTTTTACTTTATTACAAAAAGATTTTATTGTATTTTGATAACAAAAAAATACATACCAAGCGGATGTAGAATTTATTTACGTAAAACGATAAATTATATTCACACAAAAAAACTTTTATTACAATTTTATAATAAAACACTATACTAAAACACTAATAAAACACTAGAAAAGTCCAAAAATCAACACGATAACATTCATACAAAAATGGCGTGTGAAATGAACATAGATTATAAATAAATACGCATAAACTTACTGACTTTTTATTCCACTAGAGGATAGAAAATTTCATATTGATTCTATAATGCCAAACTTCTTCGTAGAAAAGTAGTCTCTAAACATAAGTAATGATGGGTTAAAGTGCTGTGGGTGGGTGCGGTCACATTTGACCTCTTGAATTTTGACGGAATATCGAAGCGGTCAAAGGGGGATGCCCATTTTCGGCCATGGAACGCCCAACAATGTGCATTTGTTAAAAAAATATATCTTTATTTATGGTTATTAATCGCGGTATTCATTTATCCTAAAAAGATGGGAATATTTTTGCACAAATTAAAAGTACCGAAAAGATAAGAATAAAATTAGGTAAATCATTAATTCATTAGTTTGTGAATAAAATAAAAAGTGTTGCCAATCACAAATCTCATTAAAAAATCGATTCCCCTTTTTGATCGATTACTTATGGTGTCATTATTACAATGCTAATATAATTTTTCGATAATTATTATGATGTTACGATATATATTTAAAAGGACCGTTGACAATGGATATTTATCCAAAGCAGCCGATACGCAACCGTTATCAACCAGTTGTTTATCCGACTACAGACGAAAAAGGATGGTTATGTTTTTACTGTGTGTGCGGGTTAGGCTATGTTGAATCGTTTTTTGTTATGGTGCTTAAAAACGTAGGATGCATTTTATTATAGAGGGCGCTACTATCAAAGTAAAATACTTGACCAACTTTGAGAATTCTTTCACCACTAAATTGTTATGTATAATTTTAGATATCTAATATAGGATGAATTTTATTATAGAGGGCGCTACTTTCAATGAATACGTTTTTTGGCTAATCTCAAAAATTACTAGACCGATTTTGAAAATTCTTTCACCATTACATTGCTAATGAGGGCATTAGTTGTGTGATAAAATTATATTATTACAATAATTAATTGTGAGATTAATATTTTCTAAATAAATAAAACTAAATACCTACCTAAGATGTTCAAATCCAATTATTATTTTTACAATTTAATAATCGTATTTGCACACTTTACTTACTCAGATTGATTATTATAGATAAAGAGGTAATAAATCTAAAGTAAAAGAGCTCCGCTTAAACGAAAAAACTATTTATTAAAATAAAACTAAAAGTTGAAAAAAAACTGGTTCAGTGCGAGTCGGACTCGCAGACCCATGAAGAGTTCTGTAGTAACAAGCATATATTTTAAATCGAGTCAAAAATACCACTATCATTATCGCCAGCAACAAATTATTTTGTTTTTCATAGTGTTTGTGTTAATAACAAAGTTGTTTTTGCGGTTCTTTAAAATGTGCTACTTGTATCTAAAAAAAAGGACTATTATACATTATACGGGTTTCTGTGCTTTATTCATTACCAAAGAGAAAAAACTTATTGCACAAAATGGGTTTTTATCCATTTCAAGTCATCAAAAGCGGTAGTCAACCGTTAAAAACAAAAACAACCGTTGTTATAGGCTCGGTTGAAATCGATGACAACCTTCACATTTATAGTTATGATAATTAAACAAGCGAATTACTACCTGATTTACCAAGAATTCTTTAGAGTATAACAAAACGCTACTGCACAATTTAACTGTTATTCTTATCTGTTCTTAACATAACATTTAAAATGGAATTATGTTATGATAATTCAAGAAGTTAATTTCTAGCTGATTTACCATGAATTCTCTAAAGCATAACAAAACAATACAGCACAAGTTAACTGTTCTTAAAAATACGTTTGAAATAGAATTTCAATAAATAAAGGAAATTATATTTTAAAAAGCGTGCAGAACTTAAAACGCGTCAAAGATTATTCTTTTTATGATATTATTAATCGAATAAAAATCGATATCGTTTCATAGATTTTATGACAGTTAAGTGGCAACATCGAATCTGACAGGTAGGCCCCCGTCACTGTTATGTCACAAGAATTCAATTGCGTGTTATCGTGTTATTTTGTTTTGTTGGAAAATGCAATTGTTGATCTCTCAACAATTGGATATAATTTTGGAGGTAAGTGTTTAACATTTTTCAATTTATTAAGTGTGATGCTCATATCTGATAATTATACATGTTTTTACACTGATTGTATATCAACTCAAGAACTTGTTTTATTTTTTCACATCTGCACAAGCTATATCTGACAAACATACTAGCTTATTTATGAGATTGACCATTTTTATCAACTACCAAGAAAGGAGACCGTTGATTTTTCATTGTTTTTGGACTGCTGGTAGTCTGTCAGGTCTTAATTATTAAATAATATAGGGCATTAAGTCCATCCTTATGCAGTAACATTTAACTTGATAAATATTTTATTTATATTTGAGTTTAAAATAAACAAATCTAATTTTTTTTCACTTTGACTTCATTTTTTGTATTTTACATTATTTCAGTTGCCGTTGTCATGCCGTGTGTATCATAATTGCTGGCAATGAACTGATAGAACAGCATCACATTCAACTGCAGAACGGGAACCATCTGAATCATCTAGTCCATCCTCGTTGCAATCTGAAGTGAGTAATGTATTGCACCCAAAACAACAAAGCTTAGATCATACATCACACAGTGTACTGCTAACTAATTATTTAAAAGCGCCACTAACACCAAATCAATGTTTTTTACCTGGTTGTAACAATTCCAATGGACTCAATGTTCCATCAGCATTGCGAGTATGTCTCTTTTGTGATTACAATTACTATGTACGTGTGTTATACGTGGTAGAGAAATGCTGCAGTTATATTAGAAGTATAGTTGTAGCATGAATGGGTCGGCTCGACCGGGGAAGGACCACGCTCTCACAGAATACCAGCATGAAATAGTAGCTTAATGCTGCTGTGTTTTGTATGGTGAGTGTAGAGAACCGGAGACCCTTTTTACTGGAAACGAGAAAATGATCTTAGTCCTCACGGGTGACAACGCATCTGCATTTTGATTTGTAATAGAGGATAGATGTGGATGTCTAAGGGCCGCAGCAATGTCTCCAGCAGATGGTGAATCTCAGTTAATGACAAGATATGCTAATAAATCCAGAGCCGTGACTATGTGTCGATATGAGTAGTAGAGGTGGTGAATGGCATTTTTAAAACTGAATTTAAAATATTTCATCAAAATTACTATAACAGGGCTTCTACACATTTGATGATAGACTGCTGTGGCTGCTGCTATAATTAATAAATTCCACACAAAAATAAGGGACAGGGATGATGCGGCTCAAATACTTGAAATAGTTCACCAAAATATGGAGAAAAATAATGATTTGTCTGAGTATGCTAGGGAAAGCAATCTAAATAGAGCTAGGGCAGGCAGACTTTAGAAATATAAATGTAGACTTTAAAATGTTAGGGAATTTCCTGTTTTAACTTACAGCGACTTAATATTAATTGCTTGTGTCACATACCAATTAAAGCAAGCTCGCTACTATTATGGTGAGCATATAAGATTTAATGGTTGCTACCGGATAGAACTCTGTGATAACCAGAGGAGCAGCATTATGGAAGGAATAAACTTAAGCCCTAGCTGATCTTTACTTAGGGCTAGAATTGCAAGTCATCACCATTAGTCGTAAAGTGTATTTTATATATATTTTAATTAGTGGCAATGGTTCTGGTAGAAGTGCAATTAAAAAGTACTGTCGGCCGTCGAACTGTTGGATGCTGTGCCCATGTTATGACAGTAATATGGTATTTGGGTTGGGCACGGCATCAGACTAATATTTTGCTTCCTGCTCAGTTCCTGAATGATGTATTGATGTGTAAATTAGAGGCAAATAATTCCTTAGCTTTCCTAGATGCGTTAGTCATCCAAAATTCTAACAACACCATAGGTCACACTGTGTATAGAAAACAATGAATTTCGCCATTATCCTTCACAGTTAGTTACCGTGAGCAAATCTTTGTTACAGGGAGCACAAGGGATCTGTGGCAGCAAACATCGAGCCGTCGAGCTTCAGCACGTCAAGCAGGTTCTGCACGTCAACAAGCTTCAGGCCCGCGCTTACGTCACAGTGACCGAGTGAAGCCGGCCACAGTCAAGCATGTGCAGTACTAGCATTTGTCAGGGGTGTCGCAGACAAGATTGGCTACATCTTGAAGCGAGCTGACATGAAGCATCAAGGTTCAGGGAAGTTTGCAGTTTGTGATCATATCCTGGACGGCCCCAACCAGATAGACGTATAAAAAAGATTTGATAGACCACAAATCCTCTAAAAGGTACATCAATTCCTATCAAGGACCGATACCTGAGACTATTGAAATAAAAAAAAATTCAATAGAGAAGGAGGCTTGGTACTACCACCTGCTTAAGACCCTGTAATTAATGAAATTAAAATTAAACCCAAGCATACCATTGCAAGACTTCAAGACACAGTAAGTTCATTCTGTAGATCGGATCATAAATAAAAATTAAAAATCTGAAGGTACTCAGGGTTAACACTCACATTGGGACGTCAGTCACCTCAGTCCGCCGTAACCATGGGTGTTGGAAAGCACCCGAAAGGTCTGGAATTAAAAATCAAAGAAATAAAACGCGATAAAATCGATAAAAATAGTTGTTAAAAAAACTGCATTTGTGAAAATAAAAACTTATATATCTTCAAAACCCCGACTTTTTTTAAAGCAATTCCTTAACCATTTCATTGTTTTAATTGCATATTATCATATCTATATGCTTTTATATGTGGGCACCCATGGCCGAAGTGTCTATGAAGAGTGGGCAATCCCCTTTGGACGCTTGCCGTTTCAGAGGTTAATAATTCAAGTAAGTGAAAGTCGACGATTATGAGTAAAAGTAAAAGTTATAGCATACGTCTCTCCAAAATGAGAGGAGGCCGGGCACAGGCATTCTCTCATTTCTGAGAGTGTTTTAAGGAAAGGAAATGTTCGCCTTGATGCCCCATCATTGGTGCCGGCGGTGATCGAACTCGGGTTGCACGCGTACTATGAAATTTACAGCGAGCGATGACCCCAGAGCTACCACGGCTCAGGGCTAAGCGTAAGTTTTTATTATGACAATATATTTCATTGCAGATTTATGAAAGCTGTGTGGCCAGAGGTTGCCGAGACTAAAACTGAAAACTCACGAAGCACGACTCCAGTAAGACAAGATGGGAGAAAGAAGAAAAAAGAAGAAGTCGAGAAAGAACCGGAAGTTAAGAAACCGGTTAAGAAAGTCAAATTGAGTAGTGAAGGTTGGAGCCAAGAGTCTGATATAGAAGAGGAAGCTGATAAAGGGTATTTATTCTTTTTTTATTTATTTAAAATTTAAATATGACACTAAGGATACATCGGTTGAACTTAATGCCAGAAGGCATTTCTGCCAGTCAATCTTGGTGGTTGAAAAAATGAACAGTTAAATAATATAAAGATCGATAAATAAAATATAATAATAAAATAATGTATAGCCAATAGTAAACACATTCTTGACTTCGCAAAATTCATAATGCAAAATATTTTCTCAAAATTATGATTTTTTGCCTTGTTGCAATGTTAGTGCATGTGATTGGGTGCGTTTGGCAGAAAAAAGCGCTAGCAAGCGCTTGTAAGCAAAATGGCGAAACTAAACAGTTTGCGGCCAGGACACGTTTGCTAACTTCAGTAGCGCTGACACAATCCGCCATTTTGCTTATTTAATTTGTTTGTTTTGAAGTAGAGTTTATAAGTTGTTTTGTGCAATATAAGTTTTAAGTAATATAGATAATGACATGAATAAACATATACATGTTATTAAAAATTCATGATTGGTAAGTTTTTAATATGAATACTTTACAAACATATATTTAAATTAGGTTAGGTTCCCCAGTTAAAACTAACTTCGTGTCCTAGAGGAAAATGGCTACTTACGATTTGACAGCGCTTACCGCTTACTATCGCCATTTTGCTTACAAGCGCTTGCTAGCGCTTTTTTCTGCCAAACGCACCCAATAATAGTACATGTGTCGTGCGACGTTGCCAGATCGCGAGAATGCATTGTGAGCGCCAACGACGTTGTCACTCCGAATGCTTTAGAACACTATACTCCACCCTCACAGTAATTACTAGCATTGAGTCCTAAAATAAAAACAAAATTCTTATAGCTTAGCTTTATATACTTAAGAGTTTAATGTGGTACAAAATAAGATAGCTATATTGTTCTTATCTTCTTTCCTTTATAAGGTTGTTGTCGTTTTGCCATTTCGTAGACACCAATATTGATGTGCCATTTGCAAAACAAAATTCGTTGTCGATAAATTCATTTAGTCTATGACTCAGTAAAGGAAATGTATGAAATTGGGTGCTCGACATCGTTTGGAACAGTTATACGAAAATATGTACGTAATAAAACAATAAATTATATGCATAATTAAATGGTTTTTATTTCTGTTGTACTTGAGAACAGTCATAAAAACAATTTTTAAACTGAAAAACGAAAGCTAGTGCTTTTACTATAGCAGAAACAAAATGTTATTAAATATGGTGTATTTTGTGCGTAGACAGAGAAACCTATAGATAAATTGACGCCTTCTTTTGCATTCGCACACGAAAAGATAGATTTATGCATATGTCTTGCATAGAAATGAGACAGAGCGGTGTGATTGTTTGCCCTTTCTCCATGCCGGTTCTTTTATTTAGCAAACTACTCCTTTGCGAAACAACTTTGACAGTTCGTAGCGATCGAAGGAGTTTACAAGTTCGTTTAAGTGAGAAAAAAGTGTTTTGTGAGCTTAAGATTGGTGAATCTTGTTCAGTTCAGTTCTTGAACAATAATTTTTTTATTTAAATACGTTTAAAAGTCATAAAGATTAAAAGATTATTGTATAACCTAAAACTACGTTATCGTCCTTTTTCACTCGAGGCCACTCTAATCATTAGTCTATAGGTTTCTCTGTCCACGATTTTGTGTATGGTAATAGATAATGACTGCTTTTTATTAAGATTTTTGGCTTGAATGCTTGTCCTTTAAGCCATGTCTTCAGTTCGGGATCTTCGTATTTAGAAGATTTTTAATACAATATGTTGATGTGACACATTGTGAGATTTTGACCACAGTCACTGAAGTTCATAAGACTCTTAAACGAATAAAACAACTTGGGGCTTATATCAACATCTCAGCACTTGATTCGTCATTTTTGCTAATAGTTCACATGCGCAGACACTTAATACACAAAATTGCATCACTTTTACGTATCAAATTCCACTTCTAACCATTTAAACGATAAAACTGAACCGACATTAGAGTTTTCGACAAATCTCCATAGTTTTTTACATTAAAACATCCACAGTGTGATATGGGGTAGTGGATATTCTTACATTGCCACTACACGGTTGCTTACTACACTACAAAATATTTTTTAAGTCAAAACCTCTTTTTCTTAACTATGTATTTATTTAAAAAAAATCGTTTATTTTATTTGACAGGCCTGTTGGTCTAGTGGTTAGTGACCCTGACTGCTATGCCGGAGGTCGTGGGTTCGATTCCCACCCAGGACAAATGTTTATGTGATGAGCACGATCATTTGTTCTGTGTCTGGGTGTAATTTATCTATATTTATGTATTTAGAAATATATAAGTATGTTTATCAGTTGTCTAGTACCCATAACACAAGCTCTGCTTAGCTTGGGACTAGATGGCGTTGTGTGATAGTTGTGGAATATTATGGGGTATCTATATAGTTTTCTCATCTGGTTGGGTTCTATAAATATATAATTATAAATGAAAAGATAAATATACATAAATATCAATAACATAAAATAAATATAAAAGTACATAAATAAGTAAAAGCCCAACCAGATGGAGGCCCTCGGCAGGGGAGACCAAACGGCCGAGGGTTAGGGGGAAAGGGAAAGAAACCGGCGGACGATGCGGGCGGTATCGAGGAGCACCGCCTTCTGCATTTGAACCTGGAGCGGTCCGCCACGTAGTCCCAGCCGCCTCAGATGACCCGAGAGGCTGACTGGGATTAGCCCGTTTGCAGAGACGACTACAGGAATAATTTCGGTCGGCAGACCACCCCACATGTCGGTCACCTCGTGAGCCAGGTCCAGATATTTTGTTTGCTTGTCTGTTTCGGCTTTCACGAGGTTCTCGTCATACGGAATGGTAATGTCGACCAAAAATATCCTTGACTGTGCCCGGTCCATCAGCACAATATCAGGCTTATTCGCAAGAATAGTCCTGTCAGTGATGATGGCCCGGTCCCAATAGAGCCTGGCGCGATCATTTTCGAGCACGGCTTCCGGCAAGTACTTGTAATACGGCAATTTCCGATCCACGAGACCGTATTTCAGAGCGAGCTCCTGGTGTAGAATTCTGGCTACTAGGTTGTGCCTGTGCAAGTACTCAGAGTTAGAAAGCGCCGAACAACCGGAGATAACATGCCTAAGTGACTCACCGGGATGGCGACAAGCTCGATAGATGTCGACGGTGCCATCCTTTAGGATGTATCTCCGATAGTTGTTGGTCTTAATAACCTGATCCTGTATTGCACAGACAAAACCCTCGGTTTCCCCGAAGAGATCACCAAAGCGTAGCCAGTGGAGGGAGGCTACTGTGTCTACGAAAGGCTCATGTAGAGCCTTGTAGAACCTCCCGTGGAGCTCCTCTCCTTCCATAAGGTCTTCTGGTAAGAAATTCTCTGTACTGCCGGGTCTAGCCATTCCTTGTTGGTTAAGGATAGAGGGGTAAGTCCTTTATCACAAGAAATGACGTCCTTATAGAATGGATCATCCGATCTCGCCAGGAAGTAATCACGGAGGCTGCAACTTCGCGATTATGCATGGTGAGCGCACTCAAGAAGCCACGACCCTTGCTTCCGCGGCAAGTACAGCCTCATTACCGACGATCTCGGATGATGCATCCTATGGGACGTCATGGTAGTGCGGACTTTTCTATCCAGGGCGTTAAGTTCAGTCTGAGTCCACCTGAGTATGCCAAAGGTATACATGAGGACAGGCATGACCCAGCCGTTATATGCGTGTGCCCTATTCACACCGGACAAAAGGCTGTTAAGCACTTTGGTCAAGCGTGCATAAAACACGTCGCAAACTGACTGTTTCATACCAGCCTCATCGATACCGATGTTCTGTGACATACCCAGGTATCGGTATGTTTCAGCCTCGGAAAGGGTTCTTAAGTTGACGGGCATAGATAAGTCTATGCCCTCAGAGTTAGCAACCCTTCCCCTTTCAACATGGAGGACCGCACACTTATCGGTCCCCAGCTCCATTCTAATAGAATTGCTAAATTCACACGTGATGTTTAGCAGTTCCATAAGATGGGAGCGACTGGAGGCGAATAATTTGAGGTCATCCATATAGAAAAGGTGGGTCACTTTTGTACCTCCTTTCCGAAGCTGAAATCCCCTCCCGGAGCCCTCCAGTAAAGTACTGAGAGGGTTCAAAGAGAGGCAGAACACAGAATAACCCCGCCCAAGCCAGGACCCCCCCCCCCACGCTCGAGGAAGTCTCGAACTGTACAGTCAATCTTGTACAGCTCGAGGACCCTCTTTAGCCATGTATGGGGCACCGAGTCAAATGCCTTTCTGTAATCTATCCAGGCGGCGGAGAAGTTCCGACGGTTGCGTTTCACCACTTTGCCAATGACCGCGTCAATGAGGAGTGGTTCCTTGGTTCCACGACCGCCGCCCCGACATCCATTTTGAGCGCGCGACATCACCTGATTTAAGTCCAGGTGACGAGCGATTCTTGCGCTCAAAATGGATGTTTGATAGTGTCTTGTATATGGTCGGTAGACACGTGATGGGGCGGTATTTGCTCGGGTCTGTGGCACCCTGATCTTTAGGAACCAAATGAGTGATCCCAGTAGTGAAGAGGCTTGGGAGCGACTTCTGGTTGAGAGCCTCTTGAAACTGTCGGGCGAGCACAGAGTGACACACCATGAACCCCTTCAGCCAGTAGTGATACAGCCCGTCAAGCCCCGGACTTTTCCAGTTCGGGGCCCTACGGACCGCCTCAGCTACGTCATCCGGCGTTATGATGACGGGGTCCATGGGCATAATACTCGCACACTGACTCGCCACAACTTCCGTCCAAGGGCCCTCGTTGTGGTTTACGGGCTCTGACCACAGGCTGCGCCAGAATGCGACCATGTCGGCCTGATTTGGTGCAGGGCCCGTTCCACTTACTATTGGTCGCTCCAATGATTTATAGAGCCTCTTCTGATCACTCTGGAAGAGACGATTCTGGTTGAACCGTGTCGACCTCTCGGTATATCGCCGAATCCGCTTTCCCCAAGCAGCTATTCTTTGCTTCAGGTCGTCTATGCGCTCCGTCAGTTTTTGCATTATATCCGGCTGGGACAAACTAACATTTGTCCCAGCAAACGCCATCCTGACGGTGCGCACAATCCTTGGCCTGGTATTGCCTGACCTGAAGCATATCAGTCTGCCGATGAGGGCCCTAGCCTTTGCGATACGTTCTTCAATTCTTATTCTCCAGGCTGGAATAGCACTACTTTGTCCAGTAGCGCGTCCAGCCGTGGAAAGTTTGGCACCTATAATACGGCAGACTGCCAGTGCGGCGCCAAAAACAAATTTTCGAGAGTCTAAGCGCCACCCCCAATCCCCGGCGCCGCCCCCCTTTAACAAAAAACACCCTGCCACCGCCGCCCCCCCCCCCCGCCCTCAGCCGCAGCATTTTCACCCGATGAAGGAACAGCCTCACGTCGTAGCCGTTCGAGTTCGGTGACATCAAATGTATTTGAGCACAAGATATACCGAACTCGGTCTGCCAGGTTTTGCTCGGTGACGGTTACAGATGGCTCCAGCTCAGCAAAAAGTCGATGCATCCTTGCCCGATACGCAAAACCTCCAGTTTCTCCCCCTTTCGCCCTAAAATACGCCCGCAATGCGGTGCTGTTCATCTGGGTTGTCCAACGCATGCGGCGTACTCCACCAGTGGCGGGTGCCGATTGCTGAGCCCGCGAAGACCCTGCCGACACCAAGCCAGCTGGTGGGGATGATGGATGCGAGGAGCTGCTGGGTGGTCGTGCAGCACCTCGCGCTCGGCTGGCGGTTCGCATGCTGTCGCGTCCAGCGCCAGCTCCAGACGCGCCCTGGCGACCTCCAGGCAGCGGCCATTTGCGCGTTCCATTTGATTCCATCATCCATTTTAGGGCGTCATTTAGCGGGAGACGCCCAGACCCGGCGCCGTTTCATGGTTAGGCCATGTACACAAGCGGGCCTTGGCACCTTCAATTTTTGCCGAGGCACGGCACTAACACCTCTTGAAATTATTATTATTATTTTACAACTTACTTTTAAAGCCAAATGTATCTGATTTTTTTTTATAGAATCAGGGTGACAAAGAAGCACACAGTCCATCTAATGGTAAGTGGATGCTGTGGCCCATGGATATCTACATTTATCCTCGATTAAGGATTAAAATGCAGATGCGTCGTCACCCCTGAGGACTATGATGTAATGCGTCGTTTCCAGTAAAAAGTAGTAAAACGGGTCTCCTGATCTCTGCACTCACCATACGAAACACAACAATATTAAGATATTCTGTGAGAGCGTGGCCCCTCCCCGGTCGAGCCGACCCATTCGTGCTAAAATCATCACATTGCTGCAGCGCGGCTCTTACAGGAAACGATAGCTAACTAGCTTCATGCTTTATTTTCATTGATTAATCATTTTAACAGTCAGTATAAAGTTCACTGCTGAACATGGGCCATGGCATTCATGTTTCTAAATAATAATTGATAGAATCTGGCGTTACTTTGCGGAAATCCATTAATAATAAATAAAAAATAAAAGAAAAATTAATTACCCCAATGATGTGTCTTACCTTGATTGAAGAGCACCTCCCGCCCTCCCTCAATTGCATGCACTAACTCCGTCACCACTAGTCCAAGCACCACTACTCCCAACACCACTACTCGCGGCACCACTACTTCCAACACCACTATTCCAGGTAAGACACACCATTGACGACAATACGACACGTGTTTCGCCTCTACCCGAGGCATTCTTAGGTGATGTAGACTCTACGGCGACTGACCGCCACGGTCCGTGCGTATATATATATATATATATATATATATATATATATATATATATATATATATATATATATATATATATATATATATATATATATATATAATACGTTAAAAGTCGCCCCATTGCGGACTAGTTGCAAACATCCGGATAGTGAAAAAAAGATCTGCGTGGAAAAGTGTATAACGAGGCGATATTGAGAACGGCTAAGGTTTGTGTGCCGGACAGGTACGTGTGGCGCCGGAAGCGGCCGCCGCTGTTCGCGGTACCGCGCGCACGCACCAACCTTCTAAAGGAGGCCCCACTGACCCGAGTGCTGCACACTCTAAATAAAGTAGCACAGGGTATAGATTTATTCTGCTGTTCCTTGGGTGGATTCACAAAAGTGACATTATATGTATTGTGTTATAATAGTTGATAAATTATGTTCTGTACTTATTAAATTAGATAGTTTTATGTGCCTACACTGTCGTATTAGGAATGCCTGTAAAGACAGAGGTAGAAATGAATAAATAAATCTTTGACTACTTGAAACTATGTCGTCATTTGCAGTTTACACATTTTCAGGGTCAACTATCCCATTAAATTGTTACACTACCTCCACTAAAAAATTGTGTTATATTTGCTAGTTTCATATTTATTAAAAATATAACAATGCTTAGTTTAGTGCAGTTATTATTAAAGTAGTACTGTTTGTTAACTTAAATAAAATAAAGACTATGTAGCATGCCAATGTATTTTAAGTCCTGTTTTTTTCTTTTATTAGCAAGAAAATGAAGATAGACAAAGATAAACTTCGCAAACGGAAGCGCTCTTCGTCCACGTTCTCATCGCTTTCGGGGAGTGAATCAGACGAGAAAAAGAAAAAGAAATCGCTCAAAAAGAAGGCAAGTACAGTTGTCTGATTTTTATAACTTATACATACAATGCTTTTATTAAAAAATATTACCTATAGGTATAATTAAAAATTTATTAATTCTATTTATATATCCTATTGTAAAATATAACCTATTTGTTAATTTTACCAGTTGGTTTAAAAAAAAAATCAACAATGATTCTTTCTTGCGTAGAAAAATTAAACATTGTTTACATTTGTAAAAATGCTTAGCTTTAACAATTGCACCCTTTGTTAAGTTGTATGAAACCCCAATATAAAGATATGTGGTAAAGTCATGCTGGGGCTATATTATGATTGTAGCACGAATGACCTGGAAACGCCCACGTTCTTACAGAATACCAGCGTAAAATAGCACCCTAATGCATGAATTATACGTGGTAGAGCCATGCTGCAGTTATATCTATACATATAATAAAATTGTAGAAAAGTGTCTGTACAATGGAAATATAAATTGTAATAATTTTTTTGTCTGTTTGTCTGTGTGTTTGTGCACGCTAATATCAGAAACGGCTTATTCGATTTAGATGCGGTTTTCACTAATATATTGTAGTAAGCTTCACTTAACATTTAGTGTTTATTTCATGTCAATCGGTTCATAAATAAAAAGTTATGTCAATTTAAAGAATCACGGCGAACATTTGTTAAGGTATTCTATCAGAGTACGTACGCCTCGCGCCTGCGCGTCCGTGGCTATATAAAGTGCGCTGGGAGCCGCGTCGCTGCCATAAGGATTCAGTTATTCGTAGCGAACGCATCCTGGAGAGTATAGGCGAATAGTTGCATTCGATTATTGCAAATCACTTGAATACTGACTGTTTGCATATTTTAGGGTTTGTAGGTTAGGTTCTTTTTCTTAATTTTCTTTAAAACTTTGTATATAAATATTGTAAGTATTTGGTATAGGTTAGGCGGTTCTTTCCTTGATTTCTGGGTATTTACTTATCTTAATTTTTATTTAGGGTTTGTAAATTAATATTGTAAACATTTGTTATAGGTTAGGCATTTCTTTCCTTGATTTTCGGTATACTTATCTTAATTTGTATTTAGGGTTTGTATATAAATATTATAAGTATTTGGTATAGGTTAGGCATTTCTTTTTTTCTTTATTAAGTATAAGTTCATTAGCTCAGGTTAGTAATTGATTTTTCTAGCAATTCTTTTGTTTTATAAAGTTAGTACGTTTGGTTTACACATCTTAACACTTATTACTTAAACTGTGATAATTTTACACTGTATAATAATCTGTAAGTATTTATAATTTAACTGTTTACGATAGTACGTGTTTACTAAATAACTGTGTGTTAAGTAGTAAGTACTATTTTATTGTAAGAATGCCTCGAAGAAAATCCAACCTCTCCCAATGTAGCAGAAATGCTAAAAGGATGAGGAATCTGAGGAAGGTCGTGAGGCAAAGCTCTCTGCAACTCGGGGAACATCAGGCTAGGTTTAGTGCTGCAGAAACTTCGACTCCGCGAGAATCTCGACTGAGTTCAAATCGTTCTCGAATGATGACAACTCGAAATAGGGAAAACGGGGAACAACGAAAGGCACATTTATCTGTCGATCGCGAAGCTCACGCGTTATCGCGTGAGTCTGAGACTTTTGCTGACAGGAAAACCCGCCTGAGCTCCCAGAGAGTACGGACAACAAATGCTCGATCCCAGGAAATACAGGAAGAACGAGAAATACGTCTCACTGCCGTACATGAAGCTCAAGCACTATCGTGTGAGTCTGAGACTCACTAATAGGGAAATTCGTCTGAGTTCTCAGAGGGTTCGGATAGCAAATGCTCGGTCTCAGGAAATACAGGAAGAACTAGAAATACGTCTCACTGCTGATCGTGAAGCTCATGCACTATCGCGTGAGTCTGAATCAGAGCTCTCAAAGAGCACAACTTTGCGGTCTAGAGAGCTGGAAAGTAGTTTCGATCGTGAATCTCGATTAACAGCTGATCGAGAGTGACACAACAATAATAGACTTCTTGAAAATGATGATGAATATCGACAAAGATTACAAACAGCTAGAGAAAACTATGAGCAAACCCGTCAGAGCGAGTAAAATTATTTATTAGCTGAGAGAGAACGAGTAAGGGAAATTCGGCAAGAAGAAACTGCAGACGAACGCCAGTCACGGCTGAATGCCGATAAGATCGAATTGCGCATACAATCTATAGAATGGTGTCAAGATCGATAGAAGAAGTAGAAAGTGGAGCGGAGATTGAAATCCTACCATGGGCGAACCAAGAGAAATAGGTTATTCATATTCGCCCAGAATTGAATTACTCTGAATTTGCCATTATAGGAGTTATGGTGGTATGTTGTCAATTTTGTGATGCCTTAAAATGGCAAAAAGAATCAAATGGCATATGCTCTTCAGGTGGCAAAGTGCTCATTGAAAATTTCCGTGAGCCTCCAGACATTATAAAAGCTTTACTAAATGGGGAACATCCTCAGTCAAAACATTTTTTATACAATAGCCGTTTGTAATATAATAGTGCATTCCAAATGACATCTTTTAGGGCCAAAAAAATCACAGAGGGCCCTTTCATGCCGACTTTTAAGGTGCAGGGCCAGATTTATCACCTTATTGGATCTTTGCTTCCACAAAATGAGCCCAAATTTCTTCAAATTTATTTTGTATCAAATTACAATGAGCAAGCTCATATCCGACATGTTAACTTTCCTCGATTGAACATCGAACTTATATCTTAACTTCAAAATATGTTACATCAAGTAAATCCGTATGTCAGAAGTTTCAAAGCTGCAATAGATTCCATCACATAAGGCCAAAATAATAATTATAAAGTTATAATGAATGCTGATAGACGTCCTGTGGAAGAACATCATGGAAGGTACCAATGCTCCTGTTGCAAACGAAGTTGCAGTAATCTTAGTCGATCAGGAATGTGATAGACGTGATATATTATACACTCACCGGCACGGAAACTTGGCCACTCGTGAATTTGCTGATTATTTGCACTGAAACGTTTTTTTAACAGTAAATTAAGGGTAGATGCATTCAATAATTGTCTCTAATGGTTTTAGAACATAGAAATTTAATGTTTACTTCACCGAAATTTTTCTTTTCAAGATAACATGTTTTCACTAAAATTAACATCTTTCCATTGTCACTTTAAAAACACTACAAAGTTAAAAATTAAGTCTGTTTCTTTATTGTCTGTCAGTTTTAATATCGGGTGTTTCCTCCTCTAGCCCTGATAACCGCTTGCATTCGATCTGGCATGCTTTGAATGATGTTTCTGACATCAACTTGCGGTATGCTGTCCCAAGCGGCCAGCGCTGCATTTCGGAGCTCATTTAGAGTTTGTGGCGGTTTGGAGCTGGACTTTATCTTTCTTTTGAGCATACCCCATACATGCTCAATTGGATTTAAGTCCGGGCTACGAGCTGGCCACTGTAATTTTTGTATTCCAACCTCTTCCAGATATTCCTCTACACAATGTGCGACGTGCGGGCGTGCATTATCGTGCATGAGGAGGAATTGGTCGTGTCCAATGAATCCCGAATAAGGCATTACGTGCTCCTGAAGAACTTCCTCGATGTATCGAGTAGCTGTAAGCCGATTATCGACGATGACCAACTCTGTACGTGCGTCGGAACTTACACCTCCCCATACCATTATTGAGCCTCCATGGAAACTCACAGTTTGGGTGGTGGTAATGGGTAGAAACCTCTCTCCTCTTTTTCTCCACACTCGTTCTCGACCGTCTGGAGCACGTAAAGCTATTCGACACTCATCTGTGAACAACACTCTAGCCCATTGCTCGTGGGTCCAATTGACATGTTCTCTTGCGAACTGAAGTCGGGCTACTCGGTGCTGTCTGAGAAGTTCTGGACCTCGTGCTGGTCTACGAGCTTTTAAATTCACTTCCTCCATTCGTCTTCTCACCGTACGCTCACTAACATTAACGCCTCTTGCGATTTGGAGCCGCTGGCGTATCTCAACAGCGGTCAGGTAGCGGTTTCTCAAAATCTCCATAACAATAAAACGATCGTCCCGGGCCGATGTGCACCTTACGCCCCCACTGCCTGGCCTGCGGGTGTAGCGGCCTGTCTCCTGGTATCGTTTCAGTGAATACTGCATTGAGGACCGTGGTACGTTAAGCACAATAGCAACTTCACGCTGTGTCAGCCCTTGGTCAATTAATGCTACTGCTTGTGCAACTTGTGCTGGTGTTAATGGCATTTTTATTGGCTTTAAAGCACCTTTAGTTATTTAATTAAGACACAAGATCACAGTAATTGAATAACCTTAAACTTTTCACAACACACAAATTTAAAATGTGAACTTAGTCGCTCAAATGACCCGATTCAACTAAAAATTAAAGAATTCGTCATGGTGCACTTAAACATAATGAATTACCCTCTTGAACTTGAGGGTAAACATTTTTTGACATACTTGCATAACAAACATTCATCAGAAACACTTAAAGCTTTTGCTATCGCGAGATAACCGCTTGGCCAAGTTTCCGTGCCGGTGAGTGTATATAAAATAATATAGAAACACATCGAGCTTATGACGCTATGCAATATCCATTGATATACTTCCATGGTGAGGATGGGTACAATTTCGGACTCTATCAAGTTAATCCAAGGACTAGAATAACAAATTACAATAAAAAAATATCAGCCCTACAGTTTTATTCTTACCAGATACAAATTAAACGAAATTGTTTTAATAATTTGCAACGATTTCGAGGATTATTCAGCCAATTCATTGTCGATATGTACGCAAAAATAGAGACAGAGAGGTTAATTTCTATACGCACGGATTATGTGCATATGCGAGACGCAATGCAGCAAGAACATGGAGGAACATGGAATGGAGAACATGGGACGATTAGTTATCTTACCGTCAAGGTTTATTAGGAGGTCCACGTTACATGCAAGAGCGTACTCAAGACGCCTTTTGCTATGTTCGTAAGTGCGGTCGACCTGACCTTTTTATCACTTTTATCTCTAATCCAAAGTGGAATGATATTGGCCAGGCGCCACATGATCGGCACGACATAATAGCCCGAGTGTTTCACCTTAAACTCAAGCTCATGATTGACCTAATTACAAAAGAAAATGTTTTCGGACCATCAGTGTGTTTTATGTACAGCTTTGAGTGGCAGAAACGGGGCTTGACACATGACCACATTGTGCTGTGGTTAGAAGAAAAACTTAGACCTCATTTTATCGATACTGTTATAAGTGCTGAATTTCCCGATAAGAGCCAAGTTTCCGTGTTATTCGATATTATGCTTGGGAATCACTCAAATATATTCATAACATCAATATTCTTAATTTACTTCTCATTATTTTGATTACCTAAATCAATATTTTTTTTAAATATTTTAAGATTCTGACAATTTCTAAGCGGTTTTATTTTAGACCTTATGACGGCGTTTTTTCAAGTTTTTATAGAAATTATATATTCACCCATACGGCGATAGCCTGGAGTCACTTTTCGATGTGTCGTCTTAAGTTTGTATCGCACCGTACTGACCTGAAGGACTGTTAGCCTGTATATATTTAGGTTTAGGTTTAAGATATTATTTATTTCTCAAAAGATTACAAATCGCTTACGAGAAATTAAAAATTTACAAACAAAAAAATAAAGGAATACATTACAAGCATACAGATTGTTAACTATAGATGTGGGTAAAACGTAAGCAATTAAAAGAACAGTAAACATAGGTTAGAACATCGCACATAATTTGTAATGGCCGAAGTTAGGTTTAATTTTAGCTTGTATTTTTTTTATTTATTTATTATAAAATTTATGATTAAATCTATTATAAAAAAGAAACTTTATAAATGTATTATAATTTTTGCAGGCCCTCAAAAAGTCTAAATCGAAATCGGCGAAGCGACGCCGTATCGGCAAGAAGCTTCTGCGGAAGTTGAAAGAAAAGGAAAAAAAGAAGAAGAAACAAAGCAAAGCAGAGAGGTTGGATGACTCAGATGAATCAGATGATGATGATGAGGATGATAGTGGTAAGCATTTTAATACCGCATTGTTCGTTATGATTGATATATAATTGAGTAGTTAATATAATCGTTAAGAGGATATCCCGACTGCGTTTATTCCATACCTAACATAGTTTTTAGCTTGGATGATTTGATGATACAATCTACTATCTACTACCTCGTTCCTTTTTTGTTTCTTATATGAAAATAATTGTTTTCAAAAATAAAACTGTGATACTAAATTTACGAGCATAAAAAAATAAAAGAAAATATTCGGACACAATTTTTTTATATAGTTCTTGAAAAACATAAAGGAAATGGCCAAAAATTGTATGAATCTGTGCCCCAGACTGCACAGTGATGAAATCTATGTCATTTGAGACTACAGATCTTCTATATAAAGAATTAGAAGAGTGCGTGTAGCTACGCAGCAGTGAACAAAAGTAATGAAGATTTAAAAAAGTTGATTTTAGCAGTCGGTTTTTATCATTATTACACAATGTAGATATTAATAAAGTTCCCATTCACGAGTTTTATGTAGATTAATGTATATGCATGATGATTAGGATGTATCCTAACTGGTTTAGCTGAAAAAAAAAACAAGAACAGCAGTTTTTTTCAGTCTTTGAAATTATTATTTGTAACTAGTTTTTGTAACATAACTATTATTAGAAAATAATTACTTAAATTACTTAACCTACTTAACTTACGTATTACACTGTTTATAATTAGTGGAGCTCTCGCGTGGGGCTACGGCACTTATTAAATAAAAGTAAAATACGATAAAACACAAATACGAAGGAAAAGCATCATATACGGAGAAACGGCGCGTAAGTCTGTAAACGTGAATCAGATCAAGTCTGACATTGACACTTTGTTTTGATGCTTAACGGATGGATTCAGTGTTGCAAGTACTAAAGTAAAATAACCCTATCCTATAATGTAACGCTACATGTTTAAGCTGTTGCTATATTAAACAAATAAATAAAATCCTATCCTTTAGTGTATTTTGATTATTTTGGTGTATTAATTCATTAATTGAAGGCTTGTTTTTATACATAACATATCATAAATAAAGTATTTTTATGAGTTTAGCTATTGTTTTTCCCTACTCTGATCTTATTAAGTATTATATAGCCACATTTAAAGGTGCTATAGAGTAACTTTAAAGAGAAGAAATCACTTTAAATACTTTTAAACTTTTAGTCCTCACGGGTGACAACTCGTCTGCATTTTAATTCGATATAAATATAGAGAAAATTTATAATGATCACATTTTAAGAGTTTTAGCTTTTATATTTAAGACATATGTTCCTGATTTTTGGCAGTAAAGCAGATTACTTAGCAAATGTAAAGAAAACAAATATTAAAGTTAATAGAAATTAAGTCTATTAGCATTTTGCGCCCGATTATGGGCATCAACATCGTTCTAATGACAACTTAAAATAACTTAACCCTTTTTACTGGAAATGAGGCATTGCATCTTAGTCCTCACGGGTGACAACTCGCCTGCATTTTAATTCGTAATCGAGGATAGATGCAGATGTCCATGGGATACACCAACCACTTACCATCAAGTGGACTGTGTGCTTGTTTGACACCCTATCCTTTAAAAAAACTGCGGTTTACGACCTGCCTGACAAGCGTGGCAAATTTGCTTACTATTATCTTCCCTATGAGACAATATGAGGGCAGGGTCTATGTTCAGTATTGTACATTTGAAAGGCTGTGATGAATTAATGAAAAAATAAGTCTGTATTCATGTATGTATTGCGTTTATAAAAGCATCTATAAATGTATTATTTTCTAACACCTTTCAAACAGATAAGAAAAGCAGTAAAAAGTCTAAGAAAAAGAAACAACAAAAATTAAAAAAGAAGAGCCTGAAGCGAAAAAAGAAGGAAGTGTCTTCATCCAGCTCGACATCCTCAAGCAGTGATAGCAGCTCCGACGAATATGAAACGAAAGCTAAGAAATCTAAAAAAGCAGCAGCTAAAAAGAAAAAAGAGAAGAAACGTAAAAGAAAGAGCTCCTCATCGGAGTCCGCTCAAAGCGAAGATCTTTTTGACGTTAACATTTTAAATAATATAAAAACAGAGCGTTTGACCGATGACGAGAAGACAAAGTCCTTAATGGACTTCTCTCCCAGAAGACAGCAGAAACCGCGAGAGATAATAAATGTGAAAGAGCTGCAAAATGATTTTGTTGGTAATAATATACACATAAAGAAAGAAGTAGAAGAGGATATCCCAAAAGTGACAGTGCCTGAAACCCAGAAAGTAAAAGAAATAAATGATTGCGACGTGAGTGTAGAAGTTCCGGTAAAGGAGGCCGAAACTATCGATGAAAAAGACAAAAAGGAGGTTAATAAAGTAGAAGTAACAGTTTGTCAAACGGAAACTGTTGAAGAAAAGGAGAAGGAAGAAAATAAAGTAAAGGTAAAATTAGACAGTCTTTTTGCGCCAATTCATTCATTGCCAGATTTTATATTTTCTTCCCCCATAATATTTTACTTTTATCATAATCAAAATTAAAAAAATACTGTGTAGTGGTGGCATAAGATAATTCAATTTGTTTAGCTGCAGTTTTTATCAACTTTTCATCGATCTTTTCAATCGAACACGAATTAAAAGTGCCAGAAATATGTTCAAGATTCATCATTCATATGTTCATGATTTTGAGATATTTGTCTCAAAAGTTTATAGATAAATATAGTGTTAATAACGAGATGCTATGAAAAATCCACCCATCTCACTCGTTGTTGTAGCAATAGGTGACAGGAGTGAAAATATAAACTTCAGTTGCGCCAACCCGCTTGCGAAGCGTGGCTACTATAGAAAATATCCCCCTATGGGGAAATTTATCGGGGAGCCCATGTTCATCAGTGGAATTATGAATGAATGGGGGAAGAATACCTCTTGTATAAAATACTGGAGGTTATAGGCGTAGACTTTCATTATAAGCCATTTCACTGATCTATTTAGCGAGTTGGCTATCACCATTGTCATCAATAAAGTAGACAGTTTGGTCTATAAAACGAAACAGTGTGTTTTCTCCTACATTTGTGACATTACAATATTTCCTGCACTGTAGGATGATGGAAATGTTGACAATCAACTGATCAAAATTACACTAAAGATGTGCGCATCTGATCTTTGTGCTCTTTTTGTTTATTCTTTGTAAATACTTTTATAATTTTTATTTCAATTGTATCCAAAAGTGTTTATATTCATTACAGGAATCACAAGAAGTTGTCACACCTATCTCTGTGGAAACATCAACAAGCCCTCAAATAATTCCACCAGTCCCTCAAATGGTTCAATCAGTTCCACAAATGGTTCCAAAAGTCTCTCAAATGGTTCCAACAGTCCCTCAAATTATTCCAACCATATCTCAAAAAGCCCCAACAACCGTTCCTCAAGTGGTTCCAACAGTCCCTCAAATGATTCCAACAGTCCCTCAAATTATTCCAACCATATCTCAAAAATCCCCAACAACCGTTCCACAAATGGTTCCAACAATCCCTCAAATGATTCCAACCATATCTCAAAAAAACTCGACAACCGTTCCTGAAATGACTCCAACTGTCTCTCAAATGTTTCCAACAATATCACAAAAAGTTATAACAACGGTCTCACAAACAATTCCAACTGTGCAAACACCTTCAAACATTGAGGTAATTTCAACAATCTCCCAAGTGAATTCAGCAATTCCTCAAATGATTCCAACAGTCCCTCAGATGGTTCCAGCAATATCTCATAAAACTGCAACCGTCTCTCAAACAATTCCAACAATTATTCAAAAAACTTCAAACATTGAAATAATTCCAACAGTCTCGCAAATAACTACAATTCCACAAACAACTAGAACAAATTTCCTAGTAACTCACCAAAACTCCCTAATATCTCCAACAAATTCTCAAATAACCCCAACAACGATTTCTCAAATAAAGCCAGTAATGGATGAATCAAATATGTCCCAATGCTCCTCTCAAGAGTCCGTTTGCAGCGTAAAACCTTATGAGAAAGATGACAGTCATTTGCGCCCTTCCTCACAAAATTCCAACTACAGTTTTAACGATGTGATCAACGCAAGCCAAAGTGGACTTTATCAGAAAGCAATAGAGCCAGTTGTGGAGTGCGAAGATAAGTTTCTCGAGAGCTACCAACAAGATTATGAACTGTACGAGCATTTGGCAATGGCTTATCAAAGTGACGTCGCATCTCAGGTGATTTTCATCTTCAATTTTTTTTTAAACCGAAAATGTTGTAGTAATATAGCATGTCGACGGTGGAAAGAAAAAAGTTACTAAGCGACATATAGGCAACTTTACAGTAGAGGCGGTTAAAATTTGAATTTTAAAAAAATCATGTAAATTGATTCACACTCGCCAAAAACAATATGAGAACATTCAGAAACATTCAGAATGCACCTCAACATTCTGACAAACATATAATTTTATTAGTTAATTACTAGTAATTTATATGTTTTAATTTTATTAGTTCATAATAGATTCTTGCCCCGAAAACCCTTCTGTTTTTAGATGTAGGACTGTCGTACAAGAAAATCTCGGATTAGGGGCGGCTAAACCTAGTCCAATTCAGTCCCCAGAAGGTGCGTTAACCTCTAAAAAGTACCCCTTTGTCGTATCACCTCAGTTTGAAGGCACTCCCCTTGCTGACTCAGCTAGCTTCGGAATCCTCGACGTCAACATATCAAATAGTGTGCAGTTTCGTTGTCACTTGGAGGGGAAAGCCAAATTAACCTCTAAAAATCTTGGCGTGCTGAGCAGAGCGAGACAGTATTTCATGCCTGCATATCGCTTGCAACTTTACAAAGCGCAAGTTCGGCCTCACATGGTATACTGTTCTCATCTCTGGGCTGGGGCACCCCAGTGCCAGCTCAATCCACTTGACCGCATCCAGCGCAGAGCGATTCGAATCGTCGACTACCGAGTTCTTTCTGATCATCTCGATTCACTGGCGCTGCGTAGGGATGTTGCATCCTTTTGCGTTTTTTATCGTATCTACCACGGGGCGTGTTCCGAAGCATTGTTCGGATTAGTTCCAGCCGCCAAATTTCACGAACGCACATCGCGTCAAAATTCACGATATCATCCTCACCATCTGGATGCTTGGAATGTGCCCATGGTTAAAAAGTGTGGAAAACAAAATGGTTGCCATACCAATTTTAAAGACTGAAAAGGTTGGGGTTAGTTTGGTGCGCGTGGTTGAACGAATGTTGTAGAAAACAACAAGGGTAAACTGCTGGCAATATAAAAAAATTAAAGATGGCGAATCTAAGTTGGCGATTAAAAACTTAGTTGCTCCAATCCGCCTGTAATTTTGGGGATTTTTGCAAATTCTAGCGGTGGTGAAAAAAATCAAAACGGCGGAAAACAAGATGGCCGTCATACCAATTTTAAAGACTTATAACTCGGCATGATCTTTGTTTTGTCCATGTTCATCTTAAGACCTATCCGTTGGGAGACACCATTGAGGTCATTGAGCATAGTGCTAAGGTCCTCCAGCGATTCTGCCACAAGGACTATATCATCGGCAAATCGAAGGTGAGTGATGTACCCGCCATTGATGTTAATATCGTATCCTTTCCAGTCCAGTAGCTTGAAAACGTCTTCCAACGCAGCGGTGAAGAGTTTCGGGGATATAACGTCACCCTGTCTTACACCTCTCTGCAGTTGGATAGGTTTCGAACTCTGGTTCTGTACTCGGATAGCCATCGTAGCCTTACTGTACAAACACTTCAGCACTTCGATATACCGACAGTCAACTTGGCACGGCTGAAGGGACTGTAGCACCGCCCAAATTTCGACGGAATCAAAGGCTTTCTCATAGTCCACATACGCCAGGCAAAGTGGCAGATTGTACTCTTCGTTATATGTTTAATGTCCATGTCACACCTATGCCGGTAGTTGTTGGGAGCACTATGCTCGAAGTTGTTGACGAGTACGTTTACCTGGGACAAATAGTCCGACTAGGTAAGTCCAACTTCGACCGAGAGGTCAATCGACGGATTCAACTCGGCTGGGCAGCGTTCGGGAAATTACGACACATCTTCTCGTCAAGTATACCTCAATCTCTGAAAACTAGAGTGTACAACCTGTGCGTGTTGCCAGTGATGACTTACGGATCAGAGACGTGGTCCTTTACTGCTGGCCGTATGAGGACGCTCAAGGTCAATATAAAAAATATAGTCGCTCAGCGAGCTATGGAGAAGGCTATGCTCGGAGTTTCTCTGCATGATAGACTCAGAAATGAGGATATCCGCAGTAAAACCAGAGTGACCGACATAGCCCAACGGATTAGTAAGCTGAAGTGGCAATGGGCCGGCCATATAGCTCGAAGAACCGATAACCGATGGGGAAGAAAGGTTCTCGAGTGGCAGCCTCGTAACGGTAGGCGTAGTGTAGGGCGACCCCCTACTAGATGGAGTGACGACCTGGTAAGACATGCAGGAAGTCGATGGATGCAGGTGGCTCAGAACCGTGCTTTGTGGCATTACTTGGGGGAGGCCTATGTTCAGCAGTGGACTTGTGAAGGGCTGTAATGAACTCGGCAAAGTTAAAGGATAGTTTAGTGGTTCTCGAATAAATGTTGTAAAGACTGACGAAGGTCAAATACAAGCGATAAAATAATCAAGACGGCGGATTTAAGATGGCGATAAAAAATCAACAATGACGCATTAAATTATAATAAACAGACTTAGAAACATTTCCAGGATAACTAAAGAAAAAAAATTAATAGTAAAAAACATTTTTAAAAACATGCTTTTATTTAAATGCTGTAAAAAGAAGAAAAAAAAAACTTAAAATTAAATCAAACCCATCATTTTATTACACAATTTGTTTGATATGAAAGCTTGTCGTGAGTTTTACCTGTATACATAAACAGGAATACAATAACAATAATATATAACTTGATATTCAAATAGGTAGGTAATTCTAAGAAAAAAAGTTTTTGTGGTTCCGCACCCAAAGGTTAACCAACGGGACCTTATTACTAAGCCTCCGCTGTCTGTCCGTCTGTCAGTCTGTCACCGAACTGTATCTTATGGTCTGCTGCTGTATATCATGATGATACATGTATCAGATTAGGTCAGGATAAAGTTCTAATCTAAGAAATGATTTGAACCGCGACTGCTGATCAAGATATGCTAATTCCCGGGTTCGAATTCCGGTACAAATTGGACAACTGGAAATTAGTTATTAGGTTTTCTTTGAGTAAATTCCCACTAGCAGCCAAGGGTCAGAAATCTGTCGGAGTTTTACCCGTGTAGGGATAATAGGTAGACAGTTGAAATTTTCACAGAACTATAACAACAGATAACAAAAATAAATTGAAACTTAAAGGAGGCTCCCCTGCTTGAAACGTGTTTTACGATGGTACGGAACCCAAAGATTTAAAAAGTTAGATGCGCCTACGACCACTCCGAAATGTGCCCATTCTCAAATGAGTGAGCTCACTCATACGCAATCAGTACTAATTTGTGCGCGATGACAGCCATTTGCAGACGTTGCAGATTGGAACTATCGCGCTGATTTCACCAAAAAAAAAATTCAGAATACCATCGTGTGCCCTTCAAAAGTGCAGTAATAATTCTAGAAATACAATTAAAGCCCAAGGTGTAACATTTCACTCGTAAGTATCTATATTTTATTAAATATTGAATTTATTTTATTCCGATTTTAAAAAATACCACGAAATAATTACAGGCAAACGGAAACTGTGTCACAGAAAAAGTAGTATTCACAATTTCCGTAAGATAATAAGAAATGACACTATTTTCTCAGTACTCTTTTAATGACCAATTTCGTTAGATGCTCGAAAGTACCAAGGAAGCGGTTTACGAAGAGATCATCCATAAATAGACAAAACAGTTTTTCGAGGTCAAGGCGCATCTAACTATTTAAATCTTTGACGGAACCTTCATGTGCGAGTTCGACTCGCACTTGGCCGCTTATTTACAGAATTGGTAAATCTCGCAACTAGCTTTTATATAATATAAATTGAGTAATGTAATAAATTGATGGGTTTGATTTAATGTAAAGTTTTTTAGAGCATTTTAATAAAAGTTTATTTTGAAAAATGTTTTTTTACTATTAATTTATTAAGTATATATATCTATTTCGAAATACTTAAACATTTTTTTAACTTTGGAAATCTCATCTGAATTTGTGGCACTAAAAAATCGATTTTACTTTTTTACACTCACTGTGTCACAACATTAGAAAAAAGTTTTGGTAGTGTTGCTACATTTATTTGCGTAGTAAAGGTCCCGCACATGAATGCAGTGTCAGGGAAGTGGCAGACTGTGCCGGTGTATTACAAAGTACATTTTTATGTATATAGGGCACTGAAACTCTTGCGCTAGTACAGGTACTGACGTGTGTAAATAATTTAATATAAAGTGTATGTATTATATGTTTGATTCCTCGATGGAATGCTACGTTCATGATGTGTGTGGACTGTGGATCGACCTTTAAAGTAAGGTTTTGCTTTGATCCAGCAAGCTATACCGTCGTTGGGAGCGGGCGAACAGCGCATCGAGACGGTGGTGCGCGCGCGCAGCCGCGGCGAGATCAAGTGCGACTGGCGCGCCGGCCATTCGCCCGCGCCCGCGCCGCCGCCACCCGCCGCGCGCCCCGCACGCCCCTCGCGCTGGGGTACGTACGGCTACGATTGGTCAGCTCCCGCTTCATTTTTTAAATGATTCAGTCGTGTGCCAACCTAGCGCGACGCGTCTTGCGTCTGCGATGAGCGGAAAAAATAACAAGAGGTGCAACGTTGACGCGTGTGTCGTGCGCGTCAGGCGACCGCGATCACCTGAGAACATGTTCGTGTTCGTGCGCCTTGAGTATTAATCAAATCGTGTTGATTTTTCCACAATGCAAAACATAAACACGGAGACGTTTATTAGCAAAATAATGTCTCGGTCTGCAGTATGGTCTAGTAAGAATAGAAATTATAATCATAATATTATATTCCTATAAACTTTTGTGGGTATTGACGTATTTCATCATACTGTCTACGATATTCACCAAAATTATACCTGCTTTAGTTTAAATCATGAACTCCTATTTTAATTTGCATTATATCTTGTGTAAAAAAAACTACTTCTTTCTAGACACGAAGGTGCCAATTTAGAAAACCCCATTTTTTAGCCTGCGCAAAAATGTAATGCAGCCGCCCCAACGTGGCATACTGCAGCGGCAAGATGCAGCGTCTTCACGCCTCCCGCTTCCGCAGGGTGCCTCCACTCCCTGCAGTCGCTCTAGCGTGGCCAACGCCTTAGACATGGGCCAATCGTGAATAATCCTTTCATTTGACCCAATTACATTATAGAAAGTTCCTGACAGGATCTAAAACCAACGATTGGAGTAATGCCCGACAACCGACATTATCGAGCGGATTTACATTCGCAGATTACAGAGTATTGAAACTCAAAACGATCCATTTGAATGATCGACCTGAATGATCCTGTTTGTAAGAAGAATCAATACTTATATGATCGGTTTACTAGAAATGAGTGAATGACACATATCTAAGAGGATTTGATAAGATTAAATAAAGTATATAGAGAACAAACACTTTATATACCGGGTGTTTGTGAAACGCTCCCGAAAAATAAGACAGACGATAGTACTAACGATACCTTTGATAATGGGACTGAAAGATATTTGATTCCGATGAAAAAAAATCATGTTTACACAACGTCTATTAGCTTTATTCACGCTCCACCATGTTAGTACAGCTAAATGAAAATGATAATTACATTAAAAAAAATCATGAAAATACTTAAACATAAGACCAGCAGTGGAACTTAAAATACCTAAAATCCGCCCGCAGCCTGCGATCGTAACAATACCTAATAATTTAGAGCACTTGTCTAAATTCCCCGAAAACTCATGTAAAATTCCCCAATTTAGAGTCAAAACTTCAACAGATTCCCCACAAATTACCCTCAATTTTATTTTAAGAAATGAAACAATTTTCAACTAATTTTATGAGAATTATTTTTAACTAACATTTTTTTCTTTTTTTTCCAAATTTTTTTTCACACTTTCCATATTTTTGTAACAAGCATTTAACTCCATGGAGTATTTTAATTCCTTTCCTTGATGTCATTAAAAAGTACCACAGTACCTGCATTTACTATGCTTTAAAATTAAAAAAAAAATAAAGAACTGAAAAGTATTAAATTATACACAAAAGTTGCCGAAATAAATCCCATTTGTTTAATACTCTAATTCTATATTTTTAAATAAATAATCTAAAAAGAATATAGTCTAGTTTTTCAAACTGATCGCATACTTTTTTTTGTCTTTTGGTGTCTACGCCACCACATTAACTTTCTGATTCAGGTATCGACACGACAGTAACCAACGCTTAACGACTTCTTTTTTAATTTAAAAACTTTTATACAGATTACATATTTTGTGGTCTGGGTTATTTCGTTTATCCACCCTAAAAAATCGACCCTAGGGTGGATACGCGAAAACGCGTGTTCATCTATCCACCACAGATGGGTTGGATAATCGGAATTCGTATGTTATTTTTCTCCGATTTTATCTTCGGTTGTGTACAGTCATTTATAGAAACATGATAAAAATTGGCTCAAGATACTTTGTATGCTTATTTGAAAGGTCAAAGCTTAAATAAAGAAGTGCCTCACAGGACTACAAATTACATTTGAATCTTCGCATCAAACAATTTCATTCGAACTTAAAGATAATTACTCAAATTTAGCTAAGTTAATCCACCCTATGGTAGATTTTTTAGGGTGGATAAACGAAATAACCCCACGGTCTTGTAAATTTACTAAGACACTAAATTTATAACAACAGTACGTAGATTACTTTAAATTCTATTATTTTACTATCGCACAGGCCTGAAACCGGGTGAAGTGAACATTGTGCTGACGGGCGGCAGTGACTACACAACGGAACCGTCACCGAATCACCAGCACGAACAAATCCAAACAAAAGCACAACCCAAACCGCTCACGCGACCTCATGTGCCGTCACCACAGCCCGTCTACAAGATACAGAGCCTCGCCAACCGTACGGATGTCAATGTGACTAGTGGGTAAGTTTGTTATGTTATGTATTAGTTTGGTTAAAACAATCCAAAGTACAAGTTGATTACTTCATGCAAATTGAAATTTTCAAATTGATTTGACATACAATAAGGATGCTTCATAAGGTTCCATTCTAGGTCCACTCCTATTTCACTTTATTGTTGTGATTTCTCTAATAAAATATTGTCTGTACCTCTTAAGTTTAACCCCAAATGTTACTAAAATATTAAGAAACTTATAATGTACGAGGGTGGATTGAAAAGTACTCGGCCTAACCAAGAAAATAAACACATACTAAATCAGTTATATTTTTATTTTTCTACATAATCACCATCAAGTTCAATACACTTTTGCCACCTCCCCTTCCAAGCATTTAGACCGTTGAAAAAAAATGATTCTTCCTTAGAGTCAAAATATGCGTCTACAGCTGCTTTGACCTCGTCGTTTGTCGAAAATCTTTGACCTCCCAAGTGCTTTTTTAGGTTAGGGAACAGAAAGAAGTCTGATGGTGCCAGATCAGGTGAATACGGCGGATGCGGTAACAGTTCAAAGCCACAGTTGTGAATTTCAGCCATTGACTGTACTGACGTGTGAACACGGGCGTCATCTTGATGAAACAGGACTTTTCTTCTGAGCATTCCTCGACATTTTTCTTTTATTTCCTCTCGTAAACGACGTAGTAAGGTGCAGTAGTAATCAGAGTTTATAGCCTGACCCCTTTCAAGATAATCAATCATAATCACACCTTTCGAATCCCAGAATACTGAAGCCATCACCTTATTTGCCGACAAAATCGACTTAGCCTTTTTAGGGGGTGGTGAACCAGGTCTTCTCCACTGTTTTGATTGTTGTTTTGTTTCCGGTGTACAGTAATGAACCCATGTTTCGTCCATAGTAACAAAACGATTCAAAAAATCATCTGCATCGGCTTCAAATAACTCCAAACAGTCGCGTGAAATAGTCAATCGCGTCCTTTTTTGTTCAACTGAAAGCAGTCGCGGAACCCACCTCGCAGACACCTTGTGGAAACCCAACTCGTTGACAATGATGTTTTGAGTTCGTTCATAAGAGATGCCTATAATCTCGGCTATCTCTCTAATTTTTAATCTGCGGTCTCCCATTATTAAATCATGTACTTTTTTTAATATTTTCGTTAGTAGTTGACGTCGAAGGCCTTCCAGAGCGGGGTTCATCTTTCACACTCTCTCTACCACGCTTAAATTCCTATCCATTTTTGGACGGATGAATATGACAGAGCACAATCGCCTAATGTACTGAACATGTCATCATGGATGGCTTTTGATGATAGCCCCTTCTTATGGAGGTACTTAATGACGGCACGCTGCTCGATTTGCTCCATTCGCGGAAATTATGTCCGATTACTTTGTTAATAAATTTATAAAATCACAACTAATTATCGCACACGTTTCGAACTTCACACAATGAATTAGTCTGAACTGAACTAAATAATGTGGGTAAAAATGGTTAAAAATAATTCACTTAAACTGAATCAAGCTATTAATTAATTAAGCAGTAGCTAAGAAAGTTGGGCAGTCATATTATGCAGTTAACGAATAGTACAATCAGTAATATTTTTCCGAATAATTAGAAACTGTTTAAATAATAACCTAAAATAATATCACGATTTTTCCCTAGACTCGGTGTTTTGAGTTACCTTATAACGTATATATATATATATATATATATATATATATATATATAGTTTTATCGATAATATTCAATAATCTAAAAAAAATAGTCGCAAAGTAAACACGCAAACTCAGTGTGCTAATTATATTTATTGTTGTTAAATTATTTAAAGTATTTGTTCTTTCTAAATAAATGTGTTAAAACACTGCTAAAGTCTACCAACACGTGCTGTTCTTAACAACTTCTATCTTTTTATTGCTAAAGCACAGTTTTGCATAACCGTCAAATATGGACCCACAGCTTGTAAATAATCTTGATGAACTGGAAAAATTATTTGCTTCTCGCATGCGTGAGTATGAAGATAAGCTTTTAAAAGCCTCAGCTGTTTTCCTCGCCAGTTCACCCAGACATTTCTTCACTGTCCAAGGACTTCAACGATTTCAAATCCTTTGTTTGTCAATCGCTATCGCTGATCAGAAAACAATTGGACTTAGTTACATACAATATTGACAAACATGAAACAGCAATGAGAAGAAAAATACTGCTTATCCATGGTTTTTCTGAAAGACAGAATGAGAAGTTGCATGAATCGGTATATAAGCTGTTTTCCGACCAAATGAAGGTGTCCGATTTGAAAGTCGAGGATATACAAGTATGCCATCGTCTTGGATCTTCTCAAGCCTCAACACGTCCAGTGCTTGTTAAATTTGGTAGTCCGGAGAGTCGTCGTCTTGTCTGGGATAACAAAACTTCACTAAAAGGTTCAGGTATCACGATTTCCGAGTTTTTGACTAAGACAAGGCACAAAGTATTTATGACAGCTCGTAAACATTTCGGGATTAAGAACTGCTGGTCCGTAGAAGGAAAAATAGTTATTATTTTGCCGGACAAATCACGTCAGAGGATTGAGTCTATGGCAGAACTAAAACCCCTTATTTACAGATATCCCGACAAGTGTAGTACGGTCAAAGACCCTGGTCAGTCTAAGGAACCCACTTCTCCAAAGGAAGTTGCGTCCAGATTGACTACTAATGCTCCACGGAAGGCTCGTCGCCGCAACTAATCCCTAGTTTCGTTGTTTTCTTTCAGAAAATATAGGTACATAGAACAATCATTTTTTTTTGTTTGTTTTTGTTAGCCGCTTTACAACCACTTTGTAATACTGTTTTATAATTACTTTATATTTCTGTAATAATGATACATTTTTCCAGCTGGTACTTTTATAATAAGATAAGCATTTAATTACACACAGTAATTATCAAAATGTCTATTTTATCATTCACATTTGCGTAAGCATCATACTAGTCTGTGATTCACATTGAATTGACCTCCGATAGGAGTAATAGTGTTCTGTGGAATTGACACTCGTGAGTTTTGAGATGACTATTATGCATTTTTTTATTTATTTACTTTTTCTCTTAGTTGTGACGCACGGCCCTTTGGCCACTGTGATACTGTCAAGTTGTAGCTTGGGAAAATGTATTATTTATTCTCCTTTGCAGTAATATGTAATAGTGTTATTCAATATTTTTATTAATCTCTTAAGGAATGATTTCTTATATTTACGCGAACACTACACATTGAAATAATACTAGTTTTTTACGGAATTTATCGCGTATATTTAACTTTTTAATTACCCGACGTTTCGAGAGCTTTACAGCACCCATGGTCACGGGAAGGACTGAGATGTTCAACGTCCAGCTGTCATAGTTAACCGCGGTTACCATAGATTAAAATTTAACTTTTGTTCCGATCTACACAGTATGAACTTATGGTATCATGGAGTCTTGCAGTTGTATGCTTGGGTTGGGATTTAATTTTATTTATTATAGGATCCCAAGCAGATGGTAGCACCCAGCCATCTTCTCTATTGAAATTAGGATGTTTTTTGATTTCAATAGCCTCGCGAATCATCCTTGGAAGGAATCGGTGTTCTTTAGCGAGGATTTGTGGTCTATCAAATCTGATGTAGTGACGGGGGCGATCCTGTACATGTTCACAGACTGCAGACTTCCCGGAGCGTCGATTCTTCACATCAGCTATATGTTCTTTGACGCGGGTTTTAATGGATCTTTTAGTTTGTCCTATGTAGGAGAGACCACATTCACAATCAAGCTTGTACACTCCTGCATCTTGCAGAGGGACGTTACACTTGACTGATGGTAAAAACTGACCAATCTTCTTCGGCGGCTTGAAGTATGTTTTGATGGAAGCGCGCTTCAAGATGTAGCCAATCTTGTCAGTGACTCCTCTAACATATGGCAGTACAGCAGGTACACGCTCGACTGTGGCCGGCTTCACTCGTTCTCTGTGACGTAGGCGCGGGACCCGAAGCTTGTTGTCATGCAAAACTTGCTTGACATGTTGGAGCTCGGCAGCCAGGTGTTTACTGTCACAGATCCCTCGTGCTCTCTGAAACAAAGATTTACCCACGGTAGCTAACTGTGAAGGATGGTGGTGAGAATCACCGTTTAAATATCTATCTGTATGGGTCTTTTTTCTATACACAGTATGGCTCAAGGTGTTATCAGGATTCCGAATTACTAACACATCTAGAAAAGCTAAGGAATTGTTTGCCTCTAACTCCATTGTGAACTGAATTTTAGAATTTATAGAGTTAAGATGGTCTAAAAATGCAGTTACTTTATCTAAAGGTAGAATTGTGAAAGTGTCGTCTACGTACCGCTTGTAGAAACTTGGATTTATGGGAGAAGTAAGCAGGGCTTTCTCCTCAAAGTCTTCCATGAATATGTCGGCGACAATGGGAGATACAGGTGAGCCCATCGCCACACCATCTACTTGCTTGTAGAACTCCTCCTTCCACAATAGGTAGCCAGATGTAAGGCAGTGTCTGAGTAATACTGCATATTCTACGGGCATGTTGTTTTCTTCCAGCCTTCTAGTTACAATTGAGATGCAGTCTTCAACAGGTAAGCATGTAAACAATGACTGCACATCAAAACTGACCATAGTTTCATTGTCTGCCAGACGTAGGTCTTTAATCTCGCTGACAAAATGGTAGGAATCCTTTATGTGTGCTCTTGTATGTCCCCTGAGCGGTGAGAGTATTTTCGCTAAGTGTTGAGCCAATCTGTAAGTTGGTGAATCGATTTGGCTCACTATGGGGCGTAATGGAGCATTGGGCTTGTGTATTTTTTGGTAACCCATACAACTTTGGTGATTTGGCGCACGTAGGTATTATCCATTTTACGTCCAGATTTAATTTTTCGGAGTGTTTCTTTATGAGGTCACTAGTTGTTTTTAGTGTGCTATTTGTTGGGTCGTTTTTAACCTTTTTTATAAGTACTTACATCCGACAAAAGTTCTTGTATTTTAGAATTATAATCTGACGTATCCATGACTACCGTGGCGTTTCCCTTATCTGCGCGGAGAATCGTAAGTTCTGGTTTATTGCGTAGGTTCTTTAACGCTATAAATTCGTCTCTGGGAAGATTCGGTTTAGGCACTGAACATCGACGTAACATAGACGAAATGTCTTGACGTATCGCCTCCAAATCTTCTTTCCGCATATTGTTTTTAAATAAACAGTCCTCGACACTACAGATAATTTCTTCGTACGGTAATCTGCGTGGAGTTATAGCGTAATTAAGTCCTTTGGATAAAACCTTTATTGTTGCATCATCCAGTGTTTGTTTTGACAGATTATAGAACGCGATTAATCTATGATCTGTGTTTGTCAATGGTTGCTTTTGGTTCTGGCATTGATTCGGATGTTTGACATTTGATTTGGCCGTTAATTTTTGATATTTTTCTATATGTTTGTTTTTGCATTCGTTATATTTACTAATTTCGCGTTTATTTAATGTTTCCATGCAAAAATTATAATCAAACGTCGTTAAAACTTTCTTTAATTCACTGGATGATGTGTCTATGGATTTATTGATGTCATATAGATCGGAGCGTTTTTGTTGGATTACCGCCCGTAACAACTTTTTACTCGCCTGATTTAAGATCTTAGCGCTTCCTCGAATGTCCTTTTTGGTGGATATTTTGACACACGTAGGAATGAGATTATGGTCTCGGCATCTCTTCAAGAAATTTAAGGCTGTTAGATATCTTGCGCGCTTAGTCTTTAGATCTTCTAATCGGCGTATTTTATTTGCAATTACCAGTCCGTACTGGTTTACATAATGATTTCTTATATTTACGCGAACACTACACATTGAAATAATACTAGTTTTTACGGAATTTATCGCGTATATTTAACTTTTTAATTACCCGACGTTTCGAGAGCTTTACAGCACCCATGGTCACGGGAAGGACTGAGATGTTCAACGTCCAGCTGTCATAGTTAACCGCGGTTACCATAGATTAAAATTTAACTTTTGTTCCGATCTACACAGTATGAACTTATGGTATCATGGAGTCTTGCAGTTGTATGCTTGGGTTGGGATTTAATTTTATTTATTATAGGATCCCAAGCAGATGGTAGCACCCAGCCATCTTCTCTATTGAAATTAGGATGTTTTTTGATTTCAATAGCCTCGCGAATCATCCTTGGAAGGAATCGGTGTTCTTTAGCGAGGATTTGTGGTCTATCAAATCTGATGTAGTGACGGGGGCGATCCTGTACATGTTCACAGACTGCAGACTTCCCGGAGCGTCGATTCTTCACATCAGCTATATGTTCTTTGACGCGGGTTTTAATGGATCTTTTAGTTTGTCCTATGTAGGAGAGACCACATTCACAATCAAGCTTGTACACTCCTGCATCTTGCAGAGGGACGTTACACTTGACTGATGGTAAAAACTGACCAATCTTCTTCGGCGGCTTGAAGTATGTTTTGATGGAAGCGCGCTTCAAGATGTAGCCAATCTTGTCAGTGACTCCTCTAACATATGGCAGTACAGCAGGTACACGCTCGACTGTGGCCGGCTTCACTCGTTCTCTGTGACGTAGGCGCGGGACCCGAAGCTTGTTGTCATGCAAAACTTGCTTGACATGTTGGAGCTCGGCAGCCAGGTGTTTACTGTCACAGATCCCTCGTGCTCTCTGAAACAAAGATTTACCCACGGTAGCTAACTGTGAAGGATGGTGGTGAGAATCACCGTTTAAATATCTATCTGTATGGGTCTTTTTTCTATACACAGTATGGCTCAAGGTGTTATCAGGATTCCGAATTACTAACACATCTAGAAAAGCTAAGGAATTGTTTGCCTCTAACTCCATTGTGAACTGAATTTTAGAATTTATAGAGTTAAGATGGTCTAAAAATGCAGTTACTTTATCTAAAGGTAGAATTGTGAAAGTGTCGTCTACGTACCGCTTGTAGAAACTTGGATTTATGGGAGAAGTAAGCAGGGCTTTCTCCTCAAAGTCTTCCATGAATATGTCGGCGACAATGGGAGATACAGGTGAGCCCATCGCCACACCATCTACTTGCTTGTAGAACTCCTCCTTCCACAATAGGTAGCCAGATGTAAGGCAGTGTCTGAGTAATACTGCATATTCTACGGGCATGTTGTTTTCTTCCAGCCTTCTAGTTACAATTGAGATGCAGTCTTCAACAGGTAAGCATGTAAACAATGACTGCACATCAAAACTGACCATAGTTTCATTGTCTGCCAGACATAGGTCTTTAATCTCGCTGACAAAATGGTAGGAATCCTTTATGTGTGCTCTTGTATGTCCCCTGAGCGGTGAGAGTATTTTCGCTAAGTGTTGAGCCAATCTGTAAGTTGGTGAATCGATTTGGCTCACTATGGGGCGTAATGGAGCATTGGGCTTGTGTATTTTTGGTAACCCATACAACTTTGGTGATTTGGCGCACGTAGGTATTATCCATTTTACGTCCAGATTTAATTTTTCGGAGTGTTTCTTTATGAGGTCACTAGTTGTTTTTAGTGTGCTATTTGTTGGGTCGTTTTTAACCTTTTTATAAGTACTTACATCCGACAAAAGTTCTTGTATTTTAGAATTATAATCTGACGTATCCATGACTACCGTGGCGTTTCCCTTATCTGCGCGGAGAATCGTAAGTTCTGGTTTATTGCGTAGGTTCTTTAACGCTATAAATTCGTCTCTGGGAAGATTCGGTTTAGGCACTGAACATCGACGTAACATAGACGAAATGTCTTGACGTATCGCCTCCAAATCTTCTTTCCGCATATTGTTTTTAAATAAACAGTCCTCGACACTACAGATAATTTCTTCGTACGGTAATCTGCGTGGAGTTATAGCGTAATTTAGTCCTTTGGATAAAACCTTTATTGTTGCATCATCCAGTGTTTGTTTTGACAGATTATAGAACGCGATTAATCTATGATCTGTGTTTGTCAATGGTTGCTTTTGGTTCTGGCATTGATTCGGATGTTTGACATTTGATTTGGCCGTTAATTTTTGATATTTTTCTATATGTTTGTTTTTGCATTCGTTATATTTACTAATTTCGCGTTTATTTAATGTTTCCATGCAAAAATTATAATCAAACGTCGTTAAAACTTTCTTTAATTCACTGGATGATGTGTCTATGGATTTATTGATGTCATATAGATCGGAGCGTTTTTGTTGGATTACCGCCCGTAACAACTTTTTACTCGCCTGATTTAAGATCTTAGCGCTTCCTCGAATGTCCTTTTTGGTGGATATTTTGACACACGTAGGAATGAGATTATGGTCTCGGCATCTCTTCAAGAAATTTAAGGCTGTTAGATATCTTGCGCGCTTAGTCTTTAGATCTTCTAATCGGCGTATTTTATTTGCAATTACCAGTCCGTACTGGTTTACATAATGATTTCTTATATTTACGCGAACACTACACATTGAAATAATACTAGTTTTTTACGGAATTTATCGCGTATATTTAACTTTTTAATTACCCGACGTTTCGAGAGCTTTACAGCACCCATGGTCACGGGAAGGACTGAGATGTTCAACGTCCAGCTGTCATAGTTAACCGCGGTTACCATAGATTAAAATTTAACTTTTGTTCCGATCTACACAGTATGAACTTATGGTATCATGGAGTCTTGCAGTTGTATGCTTGGGTTGGGATTTAATTTTATTTATTATAGGATCCCAAGCAGATGGTAGCACCCAGCCATCTTCTCTATTGAAATTAGGATGTTTTTTGATTTCAATAGCCTCGCGAATCATCCTTGGAAGGAATCGGTGTTCTTTAGCGAGGATTTGTGGTCTATCAAATCTGATGTAGTGACGGGGGGCGATCCTGTACATGTTCACAGACTGCAAACTTCCCGGAGCGTCGATTCTTCACATCAGCTATATGTTCTTTGACGCGGGTTTTAATGGATCTTTTAGTTTGTCCTATGTAGGAGAGACCACATTCACAATCAAGCTTGTACACTCCTGCATCTTGCAGAGGGACGTTACACTTGACTGATGGTAAAAACTGACCAATCTTCTTCGGCGGCTTGAAGTATGTTTTGATGGAAGCGCGCTTCAAGATGTAGCCAATCTTGTCAGTGACTCCTCTAACATATGGCAGTACAGCAGGTACACGCTCGACTGTGGCCGGCTTCACTCGTTCTCTGTGACGTAGGCGCGGGACCCGAAGCTTGTTGTCATGCAAAACTTGCTTGACATGTTGGAGCTCGGCAGCCAGGTGTTTACTGTCACAGATCCCTCGTGCTCTCTGAAACAAAGATTTACCCACGGTAGCTAACTGTGAAGGATGGTGGTGAGAATCACCGTTTAAATATCTATCTGTATGGGTCTTTTTTCTATACACAGTATGGCTCAAGGTGTTATCAGGATTCCGAATTACTAACACATCTAGAAAAGCTAAGGAATTGTTTGCCTCTAACTCCATTGTGAACTGAATTTTAGAATTTATAGAGTTAAGATGGTCTAAAAATGCAGTTACTTTATCTAAAGGTAGAATTGTGAAAGTGTCGTCTACGTACCGCTTGTAGAAACTTGGATTTATGGGAGAAGTAAGGTTAACTATGACAGCTGGACGTTGAACATCTCAGTCCTTCCCGTGACCATGGGTGCTGTAAAGCTCTCGGAACGTCGGGTAATTAAAAAGTTAAATATACGCGATAAATTCCGTAAAAAACTAGTATTATTTCAATCTCTTAAGGAAGTTTAATATGTATATAATTATAAGATAGGTTCATATCATAACATTTTAAACTTCTTTTTTTAAATCGAATCTTATGTATAAATTATACTCTCATAAGATTTTTTTTCTTCAGTATTTCATGACAGTTCTGTGATTGGTGATTTTAGATGTTTTTTTAATTTTTTTTTCTGTTCCGTTTGTATTAGATTATACCTAAGTTTTGTTTTATTTTAAATTAAATAATTGCTAAATTGATATTTATAAATATATACATATATATTGTATTTACATATCATATTTATACATATTTTTTAAACTGTATTATTATATTTACATTTTATATTATATTATTGTTATATTACTATACATTATTATATTATCTTAATTTATTTGCTAAATGGATAATCTTGATGTTTTTGATGACAGTTTCTTCTCATGCTCTTCATCTTCATGTAGTTTTACAAGTGCGGATAGTGAGTTACCTTTAACTTTGTATGACCAGATTTCATCCCTGCGCTCTAAATTTCCTAACAACTTTAATGTTGCACACATTAACATCCAGAGTGTTCCTCGCCATCATCCTGATCTTCTAGCATCAATTAACAGTGCACATCTCGATGCTTTACTAATTTCTGAGTCATTTCTCAAGCCATCACTCCCCTCTACACAGTTTGCCTTACCTGGTTTTGTCCTTATTCGTAATGATCGTATAGGAAAAGGTTGTGGTGGGGTAGCTATATACCTGCGTTCGGATATATTTTATAAGACCATATGTGCCTCTCCTTCTATTTACTCTCAATCTGCTGAATATCTCTTCATAGAAGTTACTCTCAATCATGTAAAAATGTTGCTGGCAGTATTTTACAGTCCTAACATGCACATAGATTACTTTGATACGCTTGAAAAAATCCTTGCTGATTTTAGTACTACTTACGATCATATTATTCTAATGGGAGATTTCAACACCTGTCTTATCAAAAATGATTCTCGCTCCCAAAAACTTCTGAATTTGGTATCTTCCTTCAATCTTCTCACTCTCCCCCTTCAGGCAACTCACCACTTCCCTAACTGTAACCCTTCTTTGCTTGATATTATGATCGTTTCTTCTACTGATAGTGTCATGTCTCATGGACAAATAACTGCCTCTTTTTCATATCATGATTTAATCTACCTCTCTTATCGTCTCTGTCCACCTAAAAAGAAATCCCAATCCTTGTTCCTTCGTAATTACAAGGCAATAGATCTGGAGTCATTGCAGCATGATATAAGTAATGTTGATTGGACACCTATTGTTGACAATACTAATATTAATGAGAAGGTTAGTAACTTTAATGATATAATTTTGAAGGTATACAATAACCATGCCCCGCTCAAACGCGTAAAAATAAAGCGTAATCCTGCACCTTGGATTACACAAGATATAAGAGAACTTATGGGCCAGAGGGACAAAGCTAAGCAAAGGTTTAAACGTCTCCCATCTGAAAATAACTTAAATCGTTTTAAATTTTTACGCAACCGCTGCAGTCGCTTGTGTCGGTATGCTAAAAGACGCTACTTTTACAACTCTCTACACAATAAAAATTCTACTGAGATGTGGAAGTTCCTTCGTTCTGTTGGTGTGGGCAGGTCTCCGATCCTAGAATACAATGACGTTAAAGTAAAGGATCTAAACAATCACTTTGCTACTCCTCCTATGACTTTAGATCCTTACATCAAATCCAACACACTACTCGCTTTGGCGGGTATACCGAAACCGCACGTTTGCCCTTTTCATCTTTCCCTTGTAACGGAGGAAGATGTCAAAAAATCCATCCTAGCCATCTCTTCAAATGCTGTTGGTATTGATGGTCTATGTGCGAAGATGATTTTGCTAGTTCTACCTTTACTTCTACCAATTCTTACTCATATATTTAATTTTTCTGTATCGTCATCATCTTTTCCTTCAGTTTGGAAACAAGCATATATAATTCCTCTGCCTAAGGTTTCTAATCCTTCTTCTTTGTCCCACTTTCGTCCCATATCTATTTTACCCTTTCTTTCTAAAGTTTTGGAACACATCATCCATAGTCAACTCTCTCTCTTCTTATCGTCTAACTCCTTGCTCTCCACTTATCAGTCGGGCTTTCGTCGTGGACACAGCACTGTCACTGCTTTACTTAAAGTAACCGATGATATCCGTTGGGCCATGGACAATAAATCTCTTACACTTTTAATTTTGCTTGACTTTAGTAGTGCTTTTACCTCAGTAGACTTTGATATTCTTCTCCGGATCCTGGAATCTATAAACATTTCCCCATCTGCCATCGCATGGTTTGATTCATATCTTCGTGGTCGATCACATTGTGTCCGTGTTAATGACACTCTATCCGATTGGTCGGGTATCACTACGGGTGTACCTCAGGGTGGCGTTCTTTCCCCCCTTTTATTTTCCATATTTATCAACTCTATTACGAGTGTTATTACATCTAATTACCATCTCTACGCGGATGACTTACAGCTTTATCGTCATTTTCTGGTGGGTGATACAAATAATGCAATTGCAGCTATGAATGCGGACCTGGGCCGCATCTGTGAATGGTCTGCATCCTTCGGACTATTAGTTAATCCCACGAAATCTCAGGCCATCATAATAGGCAGTAGGCATTTGCGTAATAGATTAGAATTTACATCACTACCTTTTGTTTGTTTTAATGGCGTTCCTATACCCTTTGCCAATACTGTCAAAAACTTAGGCGTCATATTTGATCACCATTTAACATGGACCACGCATATCGCTGAAGTTAGTCGCAAGGTCTACTTTACTTTGCATTCGCTTAAATGTCTACAAAATTTCTTACCCCTTAAAGCTAAAATATCACTCGTGCTTACTCTTATCCTACCTCTCCTTGATTATGCGGATGCTTGTTATTTGGATGCTACAGAGGAGCTTCTTAATAAACTTGAGCGCTTGCAAAATCAGTGTATCCGTTTCATATTTGGGCTCAAGAAATTTGACCGTATATCTCAGTTTCGTAAGCAACTCAAGTGGCTTCCTATTCGACTTCGAAGGAACACTCGATTGTTATGTGTCCTCTATAACATTTTGCACAACCCTTCCTCTCCCACATACCTCAGAAGCCGATTTTCCTTCACCCATCCTCCGGACAAACCATGCAGAGCCCTTGTTAAAAATCTTCTTGACTTTCCCGTCTTTAATTCCGGTTATTACTCCCACTCCTTTTCAGTTCACGCGGTAAGATTATGGAACTCACTACCGTCAAATATAAGAAATTCCGAAACTTTGTTGATATTCAAGAAACGTCTTAGAGATAACTACTTTGCATCCTGTTAATTTATATATATATATATATATATATATATATATGTATATATATATATATATATATATATATATATATCATATGTAACTATCGTATCAATTATTATTCTCAATTATTATTATTATTATTTATTGATTTATTTTATTTTTATTTATTGTTTTATTTTATATAATTTCCGTAACATTGTGTATATTATTTATTTTTAGTAGTACTAATGTATGCACTAAGTTTGCAATTTAAATATAATTTCCTTTATGGGTCTACTGGAAGATATTTCAGCGAATTTGGAATAAGTAGAACCTTTGTACGTAATTACTATAAGACTGCTTCTGTACCTTAATGTGTGTACATAAAATAAATTAAAAAAAAAAATAATGAATTAGATAATTTGGCTGTAGCTAGTTTCTTTACACTCGATGTATATGTCACATGGCCTTCTCTCAGCGCATAATCTACGCACACGTTCTCCCACCTGTCTTGATCACTTTTTAATAAAATCAAAAGGAAAGGAATATTGTAATGTTATAAAAACATCATTTACAGATCACTTTACCACCAGTCTTTACTTAGGTACTAATTTAACAACTAGCTCAAGGCTTAAAACAATTAACAAAACATATTATACTCCTTTAGCAAAAATGGTTAAATATATTGATTTTAGCCTGATTTATAATATAACAGATGTAAATTTTGCACCAAATTACTTAACTGATACCTTAAGTAACGTCGTAAAAACCAACACCAAAACTATATACATTTCAAAAGTCCGGGTGTTGACTGACTAGCGACAGAAACTGTCTGTAATTAAAGGCCAGTATCCATTCTTCCAACTTTGCCTAAAGGCCTTGAGCGCCTTATGAACATCAGCTTGATGAAATACCTAGAAACAAATAGACTAATCTCTTGTTACCAATTTTGGTTTACCACAGGCAAATCTGCTGAAGATGCTATTCACAACTTAATCGATTTTGTTGTCGCCAAGTTGGATGCAAGAAAAAAGTACTGGTCGTCTTCCTTGATCTAGCCAAAGCGTTTGACACAGCCTCATTGCCCATACTTATAAAAAAACTAGAAAGCCTTGGCATTCGTGATCTCCAGGTAAAACTTCTGGGATTATTTGCAGAATAGAACTCAGTGTATCAAGGTGCAAGACTACGTAAGTGAAGAGTTGCCTGTTACTGTTGTACCACAAGGCAGTATACTAGGCCCTACACTCTATAACCCACATAAACGAACTTACGCAATCTAAATCTTCCAAATGGACAAATTTGATGATGACACGGCACTTCTCTTCGATGGTGATTCTTGGCCCCAGACATCTAGTAATGTTAAAAAAGTATTATATATCGTTATAAATTGGCTAAACAAAAACGTACTTACTTTAAATATTGAAAATACAAATTTTTAACCTTTTCCATCGGAGCACAAGATCAGCCTTCACTGGATCACCTTTTTTTTATAGAAGAGGGGGCAAACGAGCATGCGGCTCACCTGATGTTAAGTGACTACCGCCGCCCATGATCAACCGCAACACCAGGGGAATTGCAGGTGCGTTGCCGGCCCTTTAGAAAGGAGTACGCTCTTTTCTTGAAGGTCCCCAGGTCGTATCGGTCCGGAAAAATCGCTGGTGGTAAACTATTCCACAGAGAGGTTGTACGCGGAAGAAAACTCCTCTTGAAACGTACAGTGGTGGGCCGCCAAGCATCCAGATGGTGTGGATGGTATCGGGACGTTAGCCGCGTAGTTAGTTCACGAAATTTGGCGGCTGGGATTAATCCGAACAATTCCTCAGAGCACTCTCCATGGTATATGCGAAAGAAAATGCAAAGAGATGCAACATCTCTTCGCAGTGCCAGTGAATCGAGCCGATCGGAAAGCACTCGGTCGTCGACGATTCGAGCCGCTCTGCGCTAGATGCTGTCAAGTGGAAGGAGCTGGTACTGGGGAGCCCCAGCCCAGAGATGGGAACGGTATTCCATGTGCGGCCGAACCTGCGCCTTGTAAAGTTGCAGGCGGTGTGCCGACATGAAATACTGTCCCGCTCTGCTGAGCACGCCAAGCTTTTTACAGGCCAATTTGGCCTTCTCTTCCAAGTGACCACGAAACTGCACGTCATCGTATGTGACGCCGAGGATTCCGATACACTGAGGCAACAAGGGCAATGCCTTGAAACTGAGGAGATACAACAAAGGGGTTCTTTTTAGCGGTTAACGTGCAAACTCGTGTCTTCTGGGGGTTAAACTGGACTAGATTTAGTCGCCCCCAATCCGAGACTCTGTTCAGCAAAGACTCGACTTCAGACACAAGTTTGTCCCGGCACTCGGAGACGTTTTCCCAAGAAATATTGGCTCGGCCGGTGTAAAGAGCATCACCAGTGCTGTCATCTGCATAGCAATGAATGTTATGGGTTTGCAACATATCATTGATATGCAGAAGAAACAGCGTTGGCGATAGCACGCAGCCTTGTGAAACACCAGATTAATAGGCTTGCAATCGGAGCTTGCACCGTCTACAACGACCTTGATGCCCCGATCTGCAAGAAAGCTGGTGATCCAATCGCACAATTTCTCGGGAAGCCCATAGGAAGGGAGCTTCGAAAGAAGCGCTTTGTGCCAAACCCGATCGAAGACCTTCGCAATGTCCAAACTAACGGCCAATGCCTCCCCCCTGGACTCTACTGCCTCCGCCCATCTGTGAGTTAGGTAGACCAGAAGATCACCAGCTGACCGACCACGGCGAAAACCGTATTGGCGGTCACTAATGAGCTGGTGATCCTCAAGGTACCTCATGAGCTGGCAGTTTACAATGGACTCCATTGTTTTGGAGAACAAGGAGGTGATGGCGATAGGCCGGTAGTTGGACGGGTCTGAGCGGTCGCCTTTTTTTAGGGATCGGGTGGACGAAAGCCGTCTTCCACGATTTTGGGACGCCTAGGGAGTAGGAGTACCGGAAAAGACGCGTTAAAACCGGTGCCAATTCTGGAGCACACGTCCTCAGCACAATTTGGGGGATTCCGTCAAGGCCCACTCGACTTGTAGATGTCCAGGGAGAGGAGTGCTTTGCGAACCGAGCGCTGTGTGAACTGCACTTCCGGCATGGAGCACTCACACCGCGGGGTGGTCGGCGCCGTACTCCCCCCGTCATCGAGAGTCGAGTTGGACGCAAAGAAAGAGCCTAGAAGATCGGCTTTCTCCTTTGCGGTATGGACCAGTGAGTTGTTCTCCCAGTGCAGAGATGGAAGAGATGGCTGACAGAAATTCCCCTGGACAGCCTTGGCGAGAGACCAGAATGCACGGGTTCCAGAAGGAAGGCGAACTAGTTTCTCGCCAATTCTGCCTATGTGCTCTGACTTTGCCTTGGCAATGACTCTTTTGAAGGACCTAGAGGCGTAATTATACTTCTTTTTTAGAGCGCTGGTGTTTACATCCCGGGACGCTGATGTGTCAGCCCAGGCTTGGTAGCACTCCTGCTTATAACATGATGCTATTTTACAGGAACGACCAAACCATGGCTGAGACTTGCCTCCAATGGGACACCACAGAGGAAGGAATAGAAAGTTCCATACCCTGAAGTACCACATCAGCGACAGAATCCGCAATAACGTTGAGATCGTCCGGCGAGAAGCAAACCCGCCCCCAAGGGAACACTCATGCAAAGAAAGACCGCATCCCATCCCAATCGGCTGACCTATAGTGCCAAACACGGCGGCAGCCTGCAGAATGCAACTGCGATTTCAGCGTGAGTGGCACCACACTCCGAACAAGACAATGGTCCGAGGAGCCTAAAGGGGCGTCGACGGAAATCTGATATCCGTCCGGGTGAGAGGTCAGCAGAAGGTCCAACAGGGAAGGTGCATGATCCTCCACATCTGGAATTCGCGTAGCGAAGTAACCAGTTGTGTCAGACCATATGCCAAGGCAAACACATGAACAGATCTCCCCGCATGATCGGTTAAACGTGAACCAAGCCATTCGGCGTAATTGGCGTTAAAGTCGCCGAGGATCACGATCTCTGCGGAGGGGATCTGCTGTTGCAACGAATCTGTAGCCATTTGGACGTGATCGAAGAGTCGGTCTGTTTCGGCATTACCGCTATGGGACCTATAGTCGACGGCGTTTAGGTTAGAGTGAAGTCCCCTGATATTGCAGAAATTCACGGACAGCGTGGCAGAGGTCGCCTTGGTCTTGTTGCTCCGTTTGCCCCGAGCAGTTGTAGTCTTGAGCGGAATTTTGCCCCCCCCCCCCCCCCCCCAGAATACGCGGGGCAGCCTGAGCACCCACGCTCGGAAGTGAAGAAACATGGTCGTGGATGCTCAGCGAGGGATTCTCCAGGGGTGCTGGTACCCTCCCGGGGTAGTCTATCATCATTTCATTCCGCTACCATGTTGATGGGGGGGGGGGGATTTGGGCCTCCGGCCACCTGCACTCACCAGACGAAACGCGGAAGCAGAGCTTCCACTTCACGCCGGTATTCTGTGAGGTACCACCCCGGTTTGAGCCGGCCCATACGTGCAACAGCAAAGCTGCCGCGTGGCTCTACCACTGTACCTCCACCTAAAGGTGCACTCCTGTTTTGCTTGTAGCCCTCTATGTTATTTTACTGATTCTCAGACATCCTCAGACTGTATTATGCATAGTATCAGCCTAAGTATCGAGAAATCCGACTACGTTAAATATTTTGGTGTTATAATAGATAACAAATTAACTTTTGAAAAACATATAACTACGCTAACATCTAGATTAGGAAAGTTGATTTATGATTAATGTATTTCAAAACCTTAAAAATGCTTCGGATACGAAAGCGATCAAAACTGTCTATTTTGCCTTTGTACAATCTATTTTGCTGTACGGTATAACTTCATGGGTGATGCAGAAAAACCCGACTTATAGGATTAGAACGCAGCAGAACTATACAAACGTTGCAAGGGACTTACTGTTAGGCAAATGGTCATTTTACAAACTGTTCTAAAAAACATTCTTCGCTACCATACAATAGCATGTCTTCTCCAATCTCGTAAGTCCAATCCAAATTTTCTCGTAGAATCTTTTGTTATCTTTCTAGTCTTCTTTACAATAGGAGAAATAAGGCTATACCAATATATTCTATGAATAAATATTCCTTAAAAACAAAAATAACTGAATGATTTTTGGACTTAAACTACACAGAAACAGAATCCCTGATAACTCCCATTATTTAAAATATTATACTAACAGACACACATACACACACTTACACCCACACACACTCTTACACATTCTCTCATTACAAAAACAGCAAAATCATATTGTCACACGAAGTGTACTAAAGATGAAGGTATGTTGATAAATGTTACATTAAGGGACGAGAGACTGGTGATTATTCATACAGATCTTTCCTGGTACTAACACCAGGCTTTCACTAATTAAAATGCTTATACCTCCAATAGTATTATTATAAGGCAGTGTAAACTAAACTGAGAGCAAATAAAGTAATCATTATAATTATTATTATTAACCGAATTTTACTATGCGAAGTCATTAGACTGTTTGTGATTATGTTTTATGCGTATGACTATACATATACGTCCTCGAAATATTTATTATTTTTCTGATCCGATATTCCCTTTCAAGCCTGAACATGTGATAAATATGATTGTTCCGGCCACAATACAGTTGACATATACCGAACGTCGGAAGTTTCATTTGGGAAGAGAATAAAATAGGACATATTCACTAGCTATAGTCTGTTCTTGGGGCTTTTATAGAGTAAGGATGACAAAGGAGCACTCACTCCACCAGACAGTAAGTGGATGCTGTGGCTCAAAGACATCTATAATGTATTTAAATGGCACTAGTACTAAATATATGAATTCGTCACTCCAAATGTCAAACATCTAAATAATAGTTTTTAAATGAGTAGCAGTTGAGGCTTGTCGATACCACCATTTTTCTTGGAATCACACTAGACGCGAAGCTTCAATGGGGTCCCCATATATCAAAACTAGCAAGCAGACTTAGTTCTCCAGCATATGCTGCTGCTGCTACTTTACCTCAGCTATTTCTATAGCATAATGTCTATGGTATTTTGCTATGGTGTCACGCGACTGACACTAAAATTAAATGTTTTACAGAAGAGCAATAAATGATTTAAAACCTAAAGAGTCGCTCAGACAAAAATTTAAGAAAATTAATATTTTTACTTTGGCCTCCTCCTCTTCAATACATTAATGAAAGTTCAATGTACATACACACTCTCACACGTATATAAAGAAAGTCAACCCATACTTGTCTGTATTTCAGTAGTATAGTAAAAAATTACAGTAAATTCTTTACAGATATGATGAAGCGTATTTGGATATGTACGGCGCGTCGGATCGTCTGCAATATGGCGACTGTTTCGCCGAGAATACAACCGCGAACGTTGTGGTTAACATCGCAGTAAACCCAACTGAGAGCATAGACACAACTAAGTCGGAAGCACGTGCCAGTACATTGGATGCGAGGATAGATCATGCTCTCAAGACTACTGGTGAGTACTAAAATATCAGGGATGAGGCTTCTTACATTATTTATTTTCGTGTATATGAAACGCCAGGTTGGTCTCATTCTTTCGAATTCATTTTTTTTGTTGTTATTGTATAATCCGTTAATTATTTTCTTCTTAAGAATTATTATTTCATTTTTTTAATTTTTATGTTTATTTAGTAAAACGAAATTGTTGTGAAGAGCGAGGCCTTCTGCCACAAGTACTTATTTACCTACTAGAAGGTCTCAGCATTGTTGTATAAATGTATGAATAAACATATTATTATTTATTAAAAAATTACAATATCATACGTACTAAGTTCCATCATCAGTGATGGGGAACAGTGAACAAGAGTCGAGACGTCTGTTGCAGTGGCAGCGCGCCTCTGCTAAGCGTGGCGGTTATAATAATAATAAAGGACTACTTTTCTACTTTTAGGATTACTTCCTTTACGAAGTGGTAAGACTATTTATCCAACGATGTCGCCCAGGGGTCTAAATTTGATTGCATGTAATCCATAAAAAAATTTAACACTTTAATCCCCATAAAATTCCCATTCAGTCGCATACGTCCGTTAAATCCCGAGCGGTCGTATGCGACCGCACTCACCCACAGCACTTTAAACCATTAAAACTTATATTTAGAGACTACTTTTCTATGAAGAAGTTTGGCATTATAGAATTAATACAAAATTCTCTATCCTGTGGTCTAAATAAAAGTTAGTAATCTAACAGTAATTATTTGTTGGCAACATTTTAAAATTCTTTGGAAAATCTTCAATTTCTGCTCTGTGCGACTGTTTGGCAACAGATTATTAAAGTGTTTGACATTCGCTTTAGAGTAGTAACATACATATGCTTGCACTTAGTCATGAGACATTTGCAATATGAACTAAAACAATGTATGTTTTATTTAATATTTATATAAATTTGAACTTTCTGCACTCCTTCTCCTAACTATTAAATATAGCTGTGCCAAATCTGACAATCCTCCATGTGTGCACTATGCATTAAAAAAACGTACAAAGATTTTCATTTGCCTATTCATTCAACGGCAGTTAAGAGGCTCTCCTAACCCTTCAAATTAGAACATTGCGGTGAATGATTGATTGATGAATGATGATGATTGAACTACTGATTGATTTTGAGATATTTCTTTAGTTCTAGGCGAAGTTGCGAAGGAAACAGAAGAAGCGGAAGCTGAAAAGGAAGCCCCTGAAAAAGGCATCCTGATTACGTGAGTATAGATTGATTAAATAGATTAGATAAAGTTTTTTTTTTTTTCATTGTATAGGCATTTCATAACTAATCTAAATAACTAAGTAGTGTTCTAGTAGTAGTATCGTAGTAGGTTTGAATTTCATAAAATTTTGTTTTCATACGCCGAAGAAATTTCACTACACTTCAACTCCAACAACAACTTTCCCTTCAAGTCCACCTGAGCGTTTCTTTATTGTTAGCTGGTGATGATAATGATGATTCTCTACTTCTAAGAACATCGGCTCACTATTTTCTACTCCATTATTCTCTTAATATTCTTGTGCCCATTAGTTGGATTTGCCCCCCGCTGTTCCAGACAAACCTTCTATATTCCATGTAGGATTTCAGATAAGCACTATCACCTTTGAGGTTAGCTAATTTGACTTCCTACAATTGTTTACACAAATAGAAAACTATAAAAATTAATAAAATCAACGTATTTTTTTTAAATTTCCATTAACGTTATCAGTTGCATTGGTTTTCAGTTTATTTCTTAATATTATTATGTCGGTTTCGTACAAATGTACTGACTTTTCCATTAATTATGTCACAAAAGGTCAGGAGCTCCTGGCGAGTCAGGACGCGGATCCAAACGCGTGAGTTTCGCTGACGGATATAAACCCGGACAAGACTCGGACGTGGAAGAACCGCCTGTTAAAAAGGTTAGTTTTAATACTGGATTCGCGAGTGGAATGCTGTGAATAAATAGTAATTTATTCCATTCATTATAGCCCATTAAAAGTCGAGGGCCTCTCCCATATATATTGATAAAGCCCTCGATAAAGTCGTACTGTCGTTCTTGCCTTAAAAACGCCCAGATTGTAATCGGACGAAAAGACAGAGGTCGTCTGATTATAGCACGGGGGTGGTTGTATGCCTTGTGAAAGTAGTGTTGCGCGCCTAAGTTGACGTCTGGCACTAGCGCCATCTAGTGTCGGGTAACAGAGCGAGGAGAGCTTCCTAGAAAATGTCAATCTTGACTTTCGACCAACAGCGCCATCTAGTATCGAATTGAAGAAGCTTAGCTTTCTAGAAGCCCTACACTCGAACTTTCTGCGCCTGGTCGGTTGGCGCGCGTATTTACTTGAATATGAATACGTTTCGGTGAAAAATGTGTATTTAAAGGCGTTGAAAGACGCGGTCGGAGCAGTACTGAATTTGGCGAGAGAAGCGAAGCTTCGGAGCGAAATAAAGTGAATCAGTGTGATTAATTATTAGTGTTTTTTAGGTTTTTATTGGTGTTCGGTAATAAAAGTGTAAATTTGGGTAATTCAATCGGCAGTTTTTATTGTCACGAACTTCAAGCTCGTAACAGTGGTATAGTTATAGCACGAATGGGTCGGCGTGACCGGGGAAGGACCACGCTCTCACAGAATACCAGCGTAAAGTAGCATAATGCTGCTGTGTTTCGTATGGTGAGTGTAGAGAACCGGAGACCCTTTTTACTGGAAACGAGGCATTTCATCTTAGTCCTCACGGGTGACAACGCATCTGCATTTTGATTTGTAATCGAGGATAGATGTAGATGTCTATGGGCCGCAGCAACCACTTACCATCAGGTGGACTGTGTGCTAGTTTGTTACCCTATCCTATGAAAAAAAAGAAAGCAAACCATTAAGAATGTATTAAGAACTATTTATCAGATTTCATAGAAATCTAAAATATATAATATAATAAGGCACTAAAAATTCCTTCTACTGTCTTTTAATATCGGGACACGTGTCGCCGGTTCGCACCTATCACACATAGACAGAGAATGACATTGCGCGATCACTCTCACTTGGGCATAGTGCAGCGCAACGCACGTATCGATAACTTTCTATTAAGCGTCGTTGATCGTCCAGGAATCTCACACCAAGAGATAACTAACTGAAAGTGTCTCATTAATAGACGCTTTTAGGTTTAGCTTTAGCTTTTAGACGTTTTATAATTAGAGAAAAGGGGATATAAACGTAATAACGTAAAACGTTTAGGATAAGTGATCCATTTATCTTAAATATCCGGATCTTTAGGAATCTTGGAATAATAGCATTATATAAAATAAAAATATGTATAAATAAAATGAATACAACATTATACAAACAGCAAACAAATAAATATATATGTGGGTGACATATTTATCATATTTTATTAGTTTAAAGATATCTGTAACTGACTTTCTGTTGTTTGTTATTTGCAGTTACCCGGCTTCTTACAGATCGAATTTAGCCTACTATTCTTACCATGTAATTACTTGTCCTAACAATATATCGTTAGGACAAGTACAACAAGTACAAAATTATCAAGTAATTTAAAAGTACGAATAAACATATAATCGCTGATAAACGGTTAGCGGTATAAAATATTTAGAAAGAAAAAAGTAGAATGGTGTAAATAAATATTTAACGAAAAATCAAATTTCATTCCCGTTTCGGTAAAACCTATGTAAGCCAAACATAATAAATTATCGATACAAAAGAGTAATGTTACGTACTCCTGCGGCCGTGTTCTAGGAAATTTACGTACGCAACAATTTTGTTTATTGCCCATACTACAAATCAATCACTGCTTTTAGCTGTCGTACTCGTAGACATGAACTATCTTAAGAATCAATGTATATTGAAATGTGAGAACAGTAACAATTTTGGAGATAATCGTAATACCGGATGTGAATAATTTTATTCATATTTCATTAAAACACAACATTGTTTAAAACACTAAATACTTATTTATGAAATGCTATCCCTTTATTTGAAAATTTACAAATTGTGGAATTTCCACAGTTGGGTATGCTGCAAAACACTATTTTTAACTCTATGCGTCCGAAACAACACTGATGACCGAAACAAACGCTCCTCGCGCACTTGTGGTCTACAAGTCACATGTGCGGCGACAAGGCCACGCGCTTTTACGACTTCTATTGCCTTATTATTTAGATTTCTGTGGTTCATACACTAAGGGAAACATTACTTATTAAAACTTAGACTATTCCTTACTTAAAATAGACGTCGGCTGTTTATAGCACAGGAGTAGCTGCATGCACTATAAAAGAAAACAAACTATTTGGAATGTATTAAATAATAACTATTTTTCAGATCATACACTAAAAGAAACATTGCTTATTACAACTTAGACGGTTCCTTGCTTAAAATTCTTTATGAAACCTTAAGAAAAAAGTTAAGAAAAAGCGGCACTTTTCGTCCAACCACGAATCACATAGGTGGATACAGACTAAATATAAAAAAAAGTATACCAATTCTGCCAAAACCTCTAGATATGATATATTATGGCTACACTTTGGGATGGACGGATGGAACGAAATTATAAAGTTTTCTTGGCCATTGATAGCCAAGCCTGAACTTTTGTTCTGGGCTCTACACAACTATTCAGATATGTTCTATACCATAACTTAGTAGTTTGGATAGAGGGAAAGAGTACAGTGTATTTCTTAAATGAAAGAGGGAGTTAAATGGTATATAAATGTGTCTTTTGAATGGGTGTCTTAAGTAAGTGGTAAAACAACATCGTCTCGTCGTATCAGTAAGGGGGACGGAATGCGACTGGAGAGCCAATCAGCGCGTGCGAACGATACGCACAGCCAATTATACACAATAATGCGCAATACGGCCAACTATGCACAATAACGGTCGCTGCTAGACTTTCGTTCTGCCTAGATATGTGTCAATCATGAATGATTTGTTCGTTTGAGCTGGTGCACTTAAAAGTATTGATGGTTCACTCATCTATTTATGAATGTTCCGGTACAACCAATTGACGGAACCTGTTTAACTCGTGATTGGTGTGAATTGTGAATGAGTCGAATATCTACCGAATCGCGAATGATCTGAATGAATTGTTTTTAGTGCGGTGTACACAATGCAGTGCATGTATTCAAAAGTGTTGTCAAGTTAGGGGAAAATAAAAATTTACAGATTTTAATTTAAAAATAAGCATTGCTTTGCCTTATTGGACTTGAAATTACTGCGTTTGTTACATATTGTTTACCCTGCTTTGGAAAATATGCGTTCAAAGGACAGATAAAATTTTAATTTTATAGCAAATAAACGTTACAATCCTTAATTTAGACGTGTAAAGCCTAAATTTTAGTGTTCTAAATCAAAACAACATTTTCTTTCCACTAAAATTGCTTAGCTTTGTAATAAATAGCGCCATCTATTTCGTTCTATAGTTAAATATTCGTTCTCATTTTATCAGTCGAACGAAAATTGATGAGACTCAAGGTACGCACAATATATGCTAGAAAAAATTATATGAATCAGTAAGATGAAATTGTGTATTGTTAAGAGTGAAATTCAAAAATAAATTTATTAAATAAATAAAATATATAATAATATTCAACAAAGTAGTCATGTTTGTTCATTCCATTCGTAATATAGCGACAGATTTACGTTGTTTTTGTGTTTATGCCATCTAGCGTTTAATGTACTTACCACCTTGAAAGTCAATAAATTTTTATTCGAAAAATCTATCTTTGTGGCGTGAATATATTCGTATATGATTATCAGGCTGAGTAAATCATTTTCAAACTCACTCTCAGAATGTTATAAAGGACACTGTTCTGTTTGTTGTTCTTCGCCCTGGAACCAAGAGCATCGGAAAATTCAGTGTTGTATTGTCGATCATTGTTGACTTCCTATATTGTGTTATTGGTATAGCAGACTAGCTGCAGAATAGATATATTTCAAAAAAATATCAGATTTTGAGGTTATACCTAATAGATCTACTAACATTATTGTTTTTCATAGCTCCGAGTGATTTAAAAAAAAACTGAAAAACCAAACATTTAGCAATTTTTAGTACCTTCTTCTACCAACATAGAACAAACACAAAATACACTTTCTATTGCATATGCGTAAGTCCGTTTATAAGTGGCAGGTTATCGTTTGAGCGGTACACAGTTCCAAAAATCACAGCCAGGTAAGTCGTTTTTGAAGGCAATCAGAGTCCGTTAAAATAGCCAATTCGTAATGCTCAATAGATAGTCCTTACGCTTTGCATACACCAAATCCGTCATCGGCCGAAGTTTGCACGGCCGACAACGGCCGAACTCGGACGATGGAATCAAACACTTGTAAAACAAAGAGAGCGCGTACACATACACGACCGTCATCGTCTGATAACGCACGAAAATGGTCGATCAACCGTCGAATCCGAACTTGTTGGGATTTCTCGCGCGACTGCCGACGTCCGCAGTGCAAATTCTAAACTATAAATACACTCATTTATAGTTTAATTTAATCATTTTGTCTTTATTCTAGTGTTTCTGTAAGTGTTGTTATCTACCTAAACGACTATGGATATTGAAAATATAAAAATAGAAAAGAATACCGGCAACGTCCAATCTCGGCAGAAGTGGTACACTGTTGCAGTGTAAGCACATACACGTCCGAGTTACTCGTCCGGGTAGTTCTGTTCGCCATCGGCCGATAAAATCGGTATTGATGTACACGTACTGTTAAAGTCTTCAAAACACACCGATATAATTACGAATGGTGCCGCCATTTTAATTGACAGAGTGAGAGCACAGGTGAGTGACTGACAAGTGACCATTTAGTGACGTTCAAATAGGGGTGCCAAATGCGATACGATTTATCGATATTCCCTAAGATTTACTATGGCCACAGGTTAAAAACAGTATTACATCAACTTTTGTCATACGACAATATTAATACCGTAACAAGTATGACAATGTCCTACTTTATTTATAATAACACTATACTTCTCTACTTCTTCTATACTTGTAATAATCGATTCTAGTATGTTCGATTTCAATCGAATAAGAGTTTTTTTTAAGTAAATTGACATGTTTTTAAATTAATTGTCATAAGCTCGTAAGTGATCGTTTAGTTATAAGCAAACCACACACTTTTTTATAGGATAATGGTAACAAACGAGCACACAGTCACCTGACGGTAAGTGGTTGCAGTGGTCCATAGACATCTACATCTATCCTCGATTACGAACGAATCTGTTGTCACCTTTGAAGATCAAAATTGAGTGTCTCGTTTCCACTAAAAAGGGTCTCCAGTTCTCTACATTCACCATACGAAACACAGCAGCATTGCGCTGGTGTTTTACGCTGGTATTCTGTTAGATCGTGGGCCGTCAACGGTCAAGCCGACCCATTCGTGCTGACCATAATATAGCTGCAGCGTGGCTCTATCAGTTTTCCAAAAATTCGTTAAAAACCCTGAATAATAATCATGATGAAATATGTAAGTTTTGTTCACTTCCGCATTATAAAATAATATTAATTATAAGTAGGAATATTTTCACTGTTACTGTCATATTAAAATCTTTTTAATTGAAAACTCCTTGGTTTTAAAAATCGAATACCATTTATTTATTTAAAAAAAGATTCTCGGTCTTGTCACAAGGTTTTGTCAAACTTGTTTAGTCGTTGAGAAAATGGAATTGACTCATTGAGCTATTATGTACTACGTACTAGAGGCGACACTGCATTCAGCTACTCTGTTCCACTCAATTGCGGTGCATACACCGCACTTTAATCAGTCACTCGCTAGGCGCTTGTAGAGTTGTCACGTGTTATGTTGATTAAAAAAAAATCTCTTGATAAAAATATGCCGTCGTGTGTACTTAGATATTGCACAAATAATTCAAGAAATATCAGTAAAAACCAAGGTATTACTTTTCATCGGTTAATAAGATACTTAATCAATAAAAAAATTATTATAACTTAATAATAAAACAAATTATGCCTAAGACGCCATCTTGTGCATGAAAAGAAATTTATTTTGTTCAGATGCGACATTTCTGTGGGTACTTATAGGACGAATATATTACTATACACATTTTTTTTTTGTAGAAACATATATGAGTTATCATAATTAAGCCAATTTTTTATATTTAAATCTGCTCATTATTCTTTTATTTTATTTTTAGGTTTCCACTTCAAAATCAAAGTGGAATAAATTCATCCATTTTTAACTCTCGCGTGCCCAGCATTGATGAACGACGCTTATTCTAATTTAAATAAATATATTTGTAATTTAAATTTTATATTAATAAGTTTTGTTAAACATAAATTTAGTACGTTTTTTATATTTGACATAGATATACCTTTTAAAATATTCAGATAAAAATATTATTAAAATGTAATTGTAGAATAATGAAAAAAAATAACGAGAACAACACAGAGTAGCGCAGATATTTTGTTTGAAATAGCTGTTCTAGTACGTAAGTACATATTACTTCAATGAATTGACTCGAGAAAATTCAAGAGCGATGATTTATTATGACTTTCGAAGTGGTTTAACACAAAAACAGTGTGTTGACCGGATGATCTCTGCATTTGGTGATGAAGCCCCATCCAAAACCACAATTTATCGCTGGTTTGCTGAATTTCAACCTGGACGTGTCAAGCTCAGTGATGATCCCCGTCAAGGTTGTCCAAAAACTGCAGTCACCCAAGAAAACGTTGATGCTGTGCGTAAGCTGATTGAGGAAGATCGACATGTGACATACCGCGAAATTCAGGCAACTTTAGACATTGGCATGAGTCAAATACAAATAATCTTGCATGAACAATTAGGTGTAAAAAAGTTGTTTTCCCGATGGATACCGCAATCGCTCTGTGAAGAGAAAAAAGCGGCCCGCGTTACTTGGTGCGTAAGAACTCTCGAAAGATTCCACGCAGGATCCTCAAATGCTGTATACAACATCGTATCAGGTGACGAATCCTGGATATACGCGTACGAACCCGAAACAAAAAAGCCAGTCACGAGTTCGGGTGTTCGAAAATGAGTTAAAGCCAACAAAAATTGTTCGTTCACGGAGTGTTGCAAAAAAAATTGGTGGCCACGTTTGTATCCAAAACCGGCCATGTTACGACTATTCCTCTTGAGGGACAAAAAACGGTTAATGCAGAATGGTATGCTAGCATTTGTTTGCCACAGGTCGTTTCTGAATTCCGTAAAGAGAACTGCAACCGCCGTATCATCCTCCATCACGACAATGCGAGTTCTCATACCGCATAGAGAACAAAAGAGTTTATAGAGCAAGAAAACATAGAATTATTAGACCATCCGCCATACAGCCCCGACCTAAGCCCTAATGATTTCTATGCTTTCCCTAAAATAAAGAATAAATTGCGTGGACAGAGATTTTCATCACCTGAAGAAGCTGTGGACGCCTACAAAACGGCCATTTTGAAGACCCCAGCTTCCGAATGGAATGGTTGCTTCAATGATTGGTTCCATCGTATGGAAAAATGTGTCAAATTTCGCGGAGAATACTTCGAAAAGCAATAAATACATTTTTAAATAGTAATGTTGTGTCACTTCCTTGATTCCCGAAATTTTCAGTACCGCCCTCGTAGTAGGTTTTTTAAATTATAATTTTAGGAAATAATATATAAGAATACTAGCTGGCCAGGAAAACTTTGTTCTGCCATTTCCGACGACCTTTAGTACTTTAAAAAATACTTAAATTCGTAATAAAAAATGTTGAGGGTCACTTATCGGGATAAAAACTACCCTATCTCTCAAGTTGGAGCATGGTATACACATATGCAAAATCTCATTTCAATCAAACAATGTGACACGTAATATTTATATATAAATACTATCTGGGTAGACAGAAGTTGTTCTGTCTCCTCCGACGACCCTTTGTGTCTATAAAAAATCTTAAATTTGTAATAATAATAATGAGGGTCATTTATCGGGATATGAACTATCCTATCTCTCAAGTTAGACCAAACTGCACACAGTGTGCAAAATTTCATTGAAATCAAATTTTAGGAGTTCATCGCGGACAAACAATATGACACGTAATTTTTATATATATTAAGATAAAAAAATGTATATTGAGTGTTTTTATTGTAACTTCTAATTGCATTTTGTGATTCAGATTAAAAAATATGCAACAGTTCATCGATTGAGCATCCGTAATAATTTTTCGGCACCACGTAATGTTTGGCCAAGATGGCGGCGATTGATATTATTAGTCGAATAGAATACTTTTTAATTTTCATTTTGGCATGCAGTTAGTCCATGTTATAAAAATTTTTGCAACGAATATAATAAGATAGACCATTAATTATACACGATAATTAATATTCCGATACTTTTATTGCACAGGGCGATTCTGGACATTGTTCCTTTGTAGGCATGTGCATTTGCAACGTACGTTTCGCGTTTTGACGTTGATCAAGTGTGTGGTACGTAGATCAAGTGTGTATACTAACGTAGGAGCGTTGCATCGCGATTGTTGCGTACGTCTGACCGTCTGTTCCTACTATAACTACGCTGTCACGATGATATCCACGTCACCCACGTGTCACGTACAGTATCGATTGCGTCGCGCGCTTGCACACCTACATGAATAAGTAACAGAGAGATATAATGAGCGCGGTGTTTGGTGCGATAGAGACGCAAGGCGCACGTGTCACGTCGCGTGGGGTGTGCGTGGCCGTGCCCCGCGTCGCACCCGGACCACGTGGCGCTGTGGGACGCGCTGCCACCGCCCCCGCCGCCGCCCGGCTCCCCGCCGCCACCGCGCCGCCGCGCGCCGCCCACCGCCCTGCTGCGAGCCGCGCGCCGCTGCCCGCCGCCAGCCGCACCGCTGCGCGGGCACAAACTCGGTGAGTCACCGCCGCCCACCGCCCTGCTGCGAGCCGTGCGCCGCCGCCCACCGTCCTGCTGCGAGCCGTGCACCGCCGCCCACCGCCCTGCTGCGAGCTGTGCGCCGCCACCCGCCGCCCGCCGCGCCGCCGCCCGTGCACAAGCACGGTGAGCCCTGCGCCTTCCTCGCTCACCAGCAGACGAACAGACCGTTGCCCGCGCACAAGCACGGTTGGTCACCGCCGTAAGTCCAGCGCCCTCCGCACACACCCGCCACGACTCCTCGCAAACCTGACGCCTTACGAACCGCTGCGCTTAGAGAGTGAAGTGAATCACGCTCCCTTCCTGCCCCACCGCAGTACGAACCGCTGCGCGTGCATTACATGGTGAGTCATCGCCGTGAACGCCAGCGCTCCCTACCTGCTCCAGCTACAATACCGACCTCTGTGCATCCACAAAGTGAGTCAAACTCCTCTCGCCCCCCAACTGCCGTACGGACCGCTGCGCGCGCAAAACTCAGTCAGCCACCGCTGCTACAGCTTCCCTCGCCCACCAGATGACGTACGGAACGCTGCACGTGCGCAAACAAAACAAGTCGTATTCCCCCCGCCCCCCAGCTGCCGTACAAACTTCTGCGCGTGCACAAACAACATGCGTCATATTCTCTTCGTACCCCAGCTATCATACAAACTGTCACGCGCGCGCAAAGACTGAAAGAAATAATTCCTACAGGCGCGGGGCCAGCTACAGCACTAAAGCTGAGCTTCTTCTCCCTCGTTGCCAGCTTCTTGCAGACTTCCTGTGATGGTCTTTGGGGGACTCTTCCTCAGACCGACTGCGTATTTTCGCCTTCGGAACTGGGGAGGTTTGGGAAAAGCAATTTCGTTCCAGAGCTTCTGGCAGAGAGAGAAAAAGAGGGCCTCTTCGGCTCCTATGTCAGCTGCTATCAGCCTTCGGTACCTCTTCCTTGCTGCCCCACTAAGCTTAGAAGGCCTAGCGAACTTTTGCTTTTCTCCTCTGTTTTGTTTCCGATTGTGGTTCGGCTGCAGACGTGCCCTCCACTTCACGGCTCGTTCCAGGTTGGGGCGTAGTGTCGCAGGGTATCTGTGAGGCTAAAAGAGCCTCTTCCAAACCTACAGACAGTTCCATTAAAGGAGATTTTTCATAATTGTTCGCAAAATGTCGATTTTCTTCCGTTCTGGTCACACAATTAGCTAGGGAAATATTCGGTCACCCCCGGCAGAGCTCCAAATGCCGAGGGATGGTCTAAAATACTACCCGAATCGCCCTGGTCTCGGGCAGGCACCGTTTGCGACTGGACTGCCCCCCAGCCACGCATCTATTGGCACGGTACGCTTGAGATCTTGGATTGAGTTAGGATAGTAAAAAGGGAGTGGGATAAAAAAAAGAAAAAAGGATCGTCTGAGTGTTTCTGTTCTGTCTGTTTCCTATTAAACGAGATCAATAACAGGCGGCAACCACGTGAAGGAAGAACTCCTCAGACTTACCCTGGGGATCAACACAACCTGCGCTCTCCCCCAGAGCTATTCGCCAAACGGCTCGCCGGACAGGAGAGCAGAATAGGTATTAATCAAGTCCTGCTGATAATGTCAAAATGTTACGAGTAGATTACCCACCGCCCAGATGTCTATGTAATGTAGATGGCCACAGTATCCTCTTACCATCAGGTAGACTGTATGCTCGTTAGTCACCCTTATTCTATATAAAACCATGTTGCTGGTAACGAAGGATTCCTGATAACGAAGTGTTCTATATTCGTCCTCACAGGCATTACGATTTTCAATCGATGATATACATACAGATGTGCGATGTACATATTATAACTATGAATCTATGGACAACAGCATCCACTTACCATTGGATGGTGGATTGGATGGTGGGCTGTGTGCTTATTTTAATTTTAAAATAAAACTAGAAATTCTAAAGGTGAGTTATCTCTAGGAATTCTAAAGGTTATCTTCTCTCAGGGCAAAGATTGAACTATCACAGGTTGTATGCGATTACGAAAAGAATAACACTGTCAAACTGAAATTCCGTAGGCCTGTATAACCTATAATTAATACTTATATTTCAGATACAAATTCGCCGATCCCGGCCTTCATGCCATCAGAACCTCCGCCCAGTCTACTCAACTATCCGTAGAAGATGATCAGTTTAATTTGTACTAATTCTGGTAGTACTTTAATACTTTAAGGTGAAAATGTAAATATATTATACATAGATACATACATACATAAAGTTTGTTTCTTTTTTATTTTATATTAAGAGCTTTCATTAAGTTTTAAAAAGACAAATATTTACATTTAAAAAAACTTCATCGATGTTTTTCGATAATCTATAACTTTAATTTTCTTTACTACTCCATAAATTTTTATCTCAATGCATAAATATTTTGCAATGAAGATAGATAGCAATATTTGACGGTATTATTCTCTATCGATTTATTAAAAACATAAAATTCTTTACCTGATATGAAATTGCCGTTTCAAATCAAAATAGTTAAGTACCCCAATGATGGACACTTTAAGAAGAAAATTTTGGTACTTCAGAAAATTCTCTTATACCCGTGAAAGTTTTAACACAAAACCTAGTGAAAATTTGAAGTCCTGCATTTATTCTATTTTTGTGCTTTATGGGCACTTTAATTGGTTTTAATGTTATCAACAAATAAAAACTTAGATTTTTTAACCAGTTATGAATTCAACAAAAATCTAGTTATGGACACCCAGTGATAAACATGAACCACATGTGGACACCTGTTAATGAACATGAATCATGAGAAGCCTTTGTTAAATTAACTGTGGAATACTAAACTTGGAATATAAAATGATGCAAACTGTTATTTTGATCAGCTTTTGTAATGTAACTGCAGTCGTAAAAACATTCAAATTATGTACTTAAAACTATCGAAAATGGACAATGAGATCAGCATTAAAGAACTTAAACATTATTGTTATTCACTACAAGTACCTAAATAATCACTTTGTAAAGTTCAAACTACTCTTAATCAGCTTTTCATGTACTAATATTTATTTATATACTATGTGTTATACATATTTATATCTTTTATGTATTAATCAGTAATTTACTTATGAACTATAAGTTAGTTTGGAAAGTAAAATATATTATCAGAATCAAAAATGCTAAATTATCTTTTCCGTCACAAACTATAAAAAACAAAATAACTAATATCTTTAGAAAAATATAAATAGTATTTTGCATTTCCTTTACAGCATAAAAACTTCTTTTCTTAATCAAACTTGGCGGACAAATCTGCTCTACGATATTTTTTCTTTGTTACCATATCTTATCGGATTTATTTGGCCATTTATAAGTGTTTCCTGTTGAAACGGTCATCGTGCTTACTTCAAACTCATTTTTATTTGTATTTTCAATGACTCCTGGAAAATGTTGCCCTTCATATAAAACTATCACATAATTTCCCGTTAATAGTTTTTTTTTTGATACGAAAGCAATGTACTCAATGTTACATTGTCCGATTCCGATCCTTCAGTCAAGACACTCATCACTTCCAGCGTAAATTACTTCATCCCCAATTTCAGATGATTCTACTCTGTTTTTCGTTTATTTGAAACTTGTTTTTTCTTATTAAGTTTCTTCATTTTATTTTCTTCTAATTGTTTTGCTCGCAGTTCCTTCTCTTCTATTCGTTTTCTTTTTTCTTCTTCCTTCTTGGTATTGTACGCTTTTCATGCAGGGCTTGTAATCGTAAATGGAATTTTCTCGTTTCTTATTTTTCGTTATTTCATCAGTTTCTGGCCAAAATAAGCTTCGTTTAATTCGTTATTAATCTTCATAGGTGTTTTGTCTATGAATTCTAAATTTAAAATCTAATACGTGATTTGATGTTTTAACGGAGTTAGTGGGTGCCGATACTTCATTTCTTATATCATGATCGAGAATTTGCTTACTACTGACCTAAATCAAATACAGAGATTCATCTTCATTTAGCAGAAGATTTTCCAGTTCGAGGCTTTTGTAATAAAGATCTTTGAAAAGCTTCAGTTTGGCACAAGAGAGCGAGAGAAAGTGCTTCAATCTTGTTGTGTTATGTTTTCAAAAATTCTCTCTGGCGAGTAGAATTAATATTCTGCCTGTTTTAAGATTTGATTTTACTAATGTCTACATTCTGTACCAAATGGGTACAAACCTCCAGCTCGAAATCCATTTTTGATTGTCTCAACAGTAAGTTTTTCTATTGCTGTCTTTAAAACTGGAGCAAATTGCTGTTTTTTTTTAAACTTGTCCTAAATTTTGTGTTTTCCAGCTCTTAAACACTTCTCGCCATGACAACTTCAAAGGCCTGAAAACAGACAAATCCATTGGTTGTAATATGTGTGTAGAATTTGGATTGAGTACTATGACCTCAATACCATTGTCAGAGCAGAAATACACTAGTATTCGGTTCAAATTTGGATTGCGCAAATATGACCATATTTCCTAATTTCGCACACGTCTCAAGTGGTTACCTATCCGACTTCCCCGGAATATGCATATTCTTTCCATTCTGTACTGTGTATTATTTCACCCTTCTACACCTTCCTATCTAAGGAGAAGTTTAATTTTGTAGGACTTCCAGGAGAACCTCTACGCTCTTCAAGAAAATTCATTTTAAGACGAGGTCTTAGCACGATTTCAAATTCGTTTTTCACCCGCGCGTCCCGCAGTGGACGGAGCGCAACGTGAACTAAATTTGTTCAAAACGACTATAAATCAGTAGCACGCTATAGACTATAAACTACAAATTTCTAGCGCGATATTAAATACGCTATGTTATAGCGCGCTATTAATAAGAAAGCGTGTAGAAGGCCGGCAAGCGCGTTAAGTTTTGCAGCACGCTATATCTCGTAGCACGTTACATTACATGTCGTTCGTTGGATAGATCGCGTACTATATAGGAACATTATTTCGTAAGAAGTCTCATTTTATACTTAAATAAAATAAAGAGATAAAGAAAAACCAAGGAACTCTCTTTCATACTTTTCAGGCTCACGACTTTATATTATCCTAAAAATATTTTTAAGGCATGTACTTATTAAAACAAAAAAAATTTATTTTATATAATGATTTATTAAATTTACGCGGACACTACACATTGAATAAAACTAAATTTACGGATTCTATCGCGTTTATTTAACTGATTTTACTTATTTTTAATTCTCGACGTTTCGGGTGCTTTACAGCACTAATGGTGGTTAATATAGCGCATAGCGCCATATTATAGCGCGCTATCCCTCCATAACGCATAGCGCGTGCTATGTAAGTAGTCGCCATGGCGCTATGACGCTTTGGCGCTATTCACATCAAGTGGCAAGCAAATAGTTTTATCAGCAGCGCTGTTGGGAGTAGACGTGTGACGCAAATTTAATCTAGCAGCACGCTATTCATCGCGCGCGAACTAATTTAGTGTTAGACGTTGTTTAATTGGTGTATACTGTATATTTATAAGTGATCGAAGGACACAGTTGTCTGCTACAAAAGAAGCCTAACTAAAGTTTTAAATGTAAATAAAACATAGATACAAAAGTGTATATAATAGTGTTTGTAAATAGTTGATTTTTGTATATACAAACAATAAACTTTTAAATACACCTTAAATTGATTTATAATTTATATTAAGGTTAAAATAACGTTTATATCAATTATAATGAAAAATGATTGATTTTATTTTGTTTTAAAAAGTACATGCCTTAAAATTATTTTTAGGGTTATAATAACTCTTAAGCCTGAAAATTATGAAAAAGCGTTCATTGATTTCTCTTTACCACTTTATTTTATTTTAATCTAAAATGCGACTTATTACGAAATAATGTTCTTATATAGCGCGCTGTCTATCCAATGAAGGACACGTAATGTAGCGTGCTTCGAGATATAGCGTGCTGCTAAACTTAACGCGCTTGCCGGCCTCCTACACGCTTTCTTATAAGTAGCGCGCTATAACATAGCGTATTTAATAGCGCGCTAGAAATTTATAGTTCATAGTCTGTAGCGTGCTATTGATTTATAGTCGTTTTGAACAACTTTATACAGCACCCATGGTGACGGGGGGGGGGGGGGGACGAGATGTTTGACGTCCCAATGTCATTGTTAGCCCGGCTGCCTTCAGTTTTTGAATATTAATTATTGGTCCGATTTACGCAAAACGAACTTACAGTATCTTGAAGTCTTGCAGTGGTATGCTTGGGTTTGGGTTTAATTTTGTTAATTATAGAATACCAAGCAGATGGCAGCACCCAACCATCTTCTCTATTGAAATTAGGATGTTTTTTAATTTCAATAGCCTCACGTATCATCCTTGGTAGGAATCTGTGTTCTTTTGCGAGGATTTGTGGTTTATCAAATCTCATGTAATGGTGGGGACGATCTTGAACATGATCACAGACTGCAGACTTCCCAGAGCGTCGGTGCTTCACGTCAGCTATGTGTTCTTTCACGCGGGTTTTTATGGATCTTTTTGTTTGACCTATGTAAGAGAGACCACATTCACAATCTAACTTGTACACTCCTGCATCTTGTAGAGGGATATTACACTTGACGGATGGTAAAAATTGACTAATCTTCTTCGGCGGCTTGTAGTATGTTTTAATGGAAGCTCGCTTCAAGATGTAGCCAACCTTGTCTGTGACTCCTCTGACATATGGTAGTACAGCAGGCACACGCTCGACTGTGCCCGGCTCCACTCGGTCACTGTGACGTAGAAGCTTGTTGTCTTGCAACACTTGCTTGACATGCTGAAGCTCGGCGGCCAGATGTTTGTCAAAGCAAACAAAGATTTACCCACGGTAGCTAACTGTGAAGGATGATGGTGAGATTCACCATTTAAATATCGGTTGGTATGGGTCTTTTTTCTATACACAGTGTGACCAATAGTGTTATAAGGATTTCGAATGACTAAAACATCTAGGAAAGCTAAAGAATTAATTGCCTCTACCTCCATTGTGAATTGTATTTTAGAGTTTATAGAGTTAAAGTGGTCTAAAAATGCAGTTACTTTGTCAGATGGTAAAATTGTGAAAGTGTCGTCTACGTACCGCTTGTAGAATCTTGGATTTACAGGAGCAGTAAGAAGTTGCTGTAAAGCACCCGAAATGTCGGGAATTAAAAATAAGTAAAAGTAGTGAAATAAACGCGATAAAATCCGTAAATTTAGTTTTATTTTTACTTTTTAGGCTTATTTTGTAGCAGACAACTGTGTCCTTCGATCACTTATAATACAGTATACACTAACCAAACAACGTCTAACACTAAATTAGTTCGCGCGCGATCAATAGCGCGCTACTAGATCTAATTTGCGCCACACGTCCACTCTCAACAGCGCTGCTGCTAGAACTAGTTGCCGCTAGATATTAATACATAAATAATAATACATAAATAATATTAAAACTTAATGCGCCAAAGTGCCATAGCGCCATGGCGACTACTTACATAACACGCGCTATGCGCTATGGAGAGATAGCGCGCTATAATTTGGCGCTATGCGCTATATTAACCACAATTAGCGTGAACACAGTATGCGCAAAGCAAGCAGACAATTCACCTCCAAACAAACTTTTCCGTGAGGTCTCCTGTTCGCAACACTACTAGGTATTTTAGTAATAATATCTTGAGTATCGACTCACTAATATCAAAACTGTTTACGAGGTCTAGAGTCTGGACATCATACCACATTTTAATTATCAATTTTTTTTTAAATTAAGTTTTATAATATGAGCAGGAACTTAGTCAACTATTTACATATTACATATACATTTAAAATGCCAACTCACAAATTCTAAAAAAAAAACCCAAGTTTCATTGGCAAAATAGCTAAAATAAGTGAAAAAGAATAGTTTCAAATAAAACCACTTGAAAATTCAAATTTATTTTACTGTTTTGTATTACCTTACCTCCGGACTTAATGAAGTGACCTGAAGGTGTACTTTTATAATCGCTATTGGAACTGGTCGCCTAGTACTACTAGGTGTGCCGAGTTTGGGCTCGTTTTATTAGGTATGATGAGTCCTTACCTCCGGACTTGACGGAGTGACCTGAAGGTGTACTTTGGTAATCGGTATTGGAACTGGTCGCCGAGTAACTACTAGTTGTGTCGAGTTTGGGCTCGATTTGTTAGGTATGATGAGTCCTTACCTCCGGACTTGACGGAGTTACCTGAATGTATACTTTGGTAATCGCTGTTGAAACTGGTCGCCGAGTACTACTAGGTGCGCCGAGTTTGGGCTCGTTTTGTTAGGTATGATGAGTCCTTACCTCCGGACATGACGGACTGACCTGAAGGTGTACTTTGGTAATCGGTATTGGAACTGGTCGCCGAGTGACGTATATAAGTGAATTCACGACCGACATACGTCACATCAGTGGAAAGGACAACATAGTCACCGACGCACTCAGTTGCTTACCAATCGACAGTGTAACGTGCCCTACATCAATCGACTATCGTAAGATCGCCGAAGCACAAGACAGAGATAGCCACAACATAAAACATTTATCGAAGCAAAGTAACTTGTCCATCAAGCAAGTTACAATGCCAATGACCTATCTACTGTGAAGCCTCAACGTCAACCATGCGACCATACCTCCCAGAAGAATGTCGTCGCGAAGTCTTCAATACACTGCACAACAACAGTCATCCAGGTGTTAGAACAACAAGAAAACTCATCACCGAAAAATTCTTTTGGTCTTCAATGCAAGTGGATGTTGGCAACTGGGCGAAGCAATGCATTCAATGCCAAAAATGCAAAGTACAAAGGCATACATCAAGTAGTCTAGCTACATTTCCACCCACGGAGAGATTCGAACACTTGCACGTTGACATCGTTGGACCATTACCTACTTCACCGCAAGGACATCGTTACCTCGTAACAATGATCGACAGAACAACAAGATGGCCAGAAGCAGCAATACCTACTGATGATAATACTTCAGCCGAATCCGTCGCGAAGATAATTTATGAAAATTGGATTACTCGTTTCGGATCACCTAAAACCATCACAACGGATCAAGGAAGAAACTTCGAAAGCAACCTATTCCTCAAACTTATTCAAACTATGGGAATATAGAAGACACGTACAACAGCATACCATCCTCAGTCAAACGGAATAATCGAACGACGGCATCGTACATTGAAGACCGCACTCAAAACTCGTTTATCTCAACATACAAAGTGGATTGATGAGCTACCTACAGTGCTACTCGGACTACGAGCAACACCGCGTGCAGACACTAGTCTTAGCGCCGCTCAGCTAATCTGCGGCTGCAGCATAAGACTACCGTGTGACTTCTTCACTTCAACATCGTCAAACAATCAAGAAATGGATTACGATTTTGTAACTCAACTTCGAGGATCAATTTACAAAGCCTTATCGTCGAAATGCACATCATCACACGGAAATAATAAATCAGTATTCATTCATCAAGATTTGAAAACATGCAAGCAAGTTTTTGTAAGAAACGACTCGGTGAAAAAACAATTTCAACCTACCTACGATGGACCGTATAAAGTATTAGAACGAAATAGCAAGACTTTTAAATTACAAATATCCGGAAGGAAATCTACAATTATATCGATCGACCGACTAAAGCCTGCCTATATTATTAACGAGGATACTTTAGAGGCTTCATCATCATCACAACCACCAGCGAGGAATTTTGAAAATCCATCATCTACATCAACCCAGATGAAACCTATTTTAAAAATTACGAGACACGGGCAAGTCGTCAAGCCTCCGGTACGCTTTCGCTAGGGGGAGAGTGATGTAGCAGCCAGGCTAATCGGCAATAAATAATATATACCCTGCTGTTACCATAACACAGAAGGCGAAGAAAAAATTTATTTTCTAACTATCCCCGGCTACTGAGATACTGCGGGCTGCATATTGATGCGAGATAATTTGACGTATATATTTAACGTTCTAATAAAGAAACAAGAAACGGCCGCAAACATCATTCAGCGCCACATAGTCTTCACACGCCGCTATCGTTATGTATCCGTCGACCATTTTGAAGCCGTTTCTTCAACGCCGCAGCCCGCTTCTTCTTGCTGTTCCGGAGCTGTGTCCCACGCCGCCACCGCTCGCCGACTAGGCGCGCGCTTTTTTTTTTTTTTTTTTTTTGCGCCCGAAGCAATTAAAGGGCTACCATGTACGTAGGGAGGCGGAAAATGCATTACGCATACCACGATAGCCGGTCTATCGTGGTTATGGGGGACTCACTGTCCTACCGGGGACCCTAAGTGATACCCCCTAAAAACCGCCTTTGGGGACAGGCAACCGGCTGATTAAGCTCTATTGTGCCTTATCATGAGCGACCCTCTTTTGGGAAAAGAGGGCGCAGGCGGCTAAGTGCCGTTGAGGGAGTGCCTACGAAGGCAAATTAATGTCAGATATTACAATAATTTTATTTAATTAGAGTTGGCCTGAGCCGCCAGGAGACAGTTCAGGTCGTTTGAAAGTTTATTAGGCGGGTCCGAGAGAGAGTTTCTCGGCCTGCGGACACGATAGCGAGAGGGGGGTGGGGCTGCATAAGTAGCTGCCTCACGAATTAAATGGTTTGGGTGCGACTCTGAGGCTTTGAAGAAGTTCTCAGAGAGTTTTTTAAGAAATTGTTGAATTGTTGGGAGCTCTAAGTCCCGATGAAGGTCGGCATTACGAACGTACCACGGTGCGTTCGCAGCTCGACGACAGAATAGGTTCTGAACTATTTGGAGTTCATTTAAAATGTTAGGGTTTGCGTGGGCAAAGACGGGGCCCGCGTAAGTCATGACTGGTCGTATACATACCTTGTAGAGGGTACGCTTGTTTCGAAGGGACATTTTACTGTGTCGGCCCAACATACTGTTGAGCCTACTCAGATAGAACTGTGCGTGACGGGTTACTCTTTTGACGTGGGGCCTGAAAGTGAGCCCTGTGTCTAGAGTGACACCTAAATATTTGGCGGTCGTATGCCAGGGGACTAGGGTCCCTAGCATACGTATTGGTGGAGTGTTTTTGAGATGGCGTCGTTTATAATCGAAGTGAACGGCGGAGCTCTTCTCCGGGTTCACATCGATGCGCGCCGGCCTGCACAACTTTTATAGCTCCGTCCATCGACGTAGATACGAGAAGATAACACGAGTCTCACGCCGGCAAATGGAACGTACATAATAGTTGTATTTTTAATAATCTTTATTGGTCATAATGTATGTACTGTAATTGGCTAGGCAAATAAAAATTGTTACTATTGGTTAACTAACGACGTAGCCGGACATATAAATATACGCTGGGTCGACGTAAAATTCATTCCATATTCCATATTCAATACTTGATACACCAGTCGTTTGCGCATAAATAGTAGTTTCATTTCTCCGCCACTAAACCACTCGGAGTCTGTTAATAGTGGTCCGCTTATCCCCACTATTACATAAACATTCAGGTCACTCCGTCAAGTCCGGAGGTAAGAATTCATCATACCTAACAAAACGAGCCCAAACTCGGCACACCTAGTAGTACTCGGCGACCAGTTCCAATAGCGATTACCAAAGTACACCTTCAGGTCACTCCGTCAAGTCCGGAGGTAAGAACTCATCATACCTAACAAAACAAGCCCAAACTCGGCACACCTAGAAGTTAGTACTCGGCGACCAGTTCCAATAGCGATTGCCTAAGTACACCTTCAGGTCACTCCGTCAAGTCCGGAGGTAAAGACTCATCATACCTAACAAAACGAGCCCAAACTCGGGACATTTAGTTCTACTGATCCAGGTGTTCCAGTATTAGTTACTGAAGTTCACCTACAGGTCACTCCATCAAGTCCGGAGGTAAGGTCTTATCATAACTGACAAAACCAGCCTAAAGTCCACAGCTAACATCTCACTGCCAGTAGAGGGCTCCCAGTGCCAAGCAGTCTCTAGAGTAGGTATTCGTATTTCGTATCTAAATCTAATTACTCTATGTATCTAAGTATATTTTGAGGTATAAGAAATCAAAAACAAATTCGATCTTTCAAATTATCAAAATATTTTATTTGACTACGATTCCCGCAGCCAACCGTGCGTACACTTGTTGCGTGACCCGTGCCAATGTAATAGTTCGATTCTATACCAATATCAATTTTGTAAACGCGTCCTTAAAAAATTTTAACGTAAATACTGCGGCAAAAAGAGCGACACGTCTCTACAGCACCAGGCCCACAGAACACTATTACTCCTATCGGAGAAGAATGACAACTTCATACAAAATTTAGGAAATGAGATATATAACCACTAGCTCCATCTATCGTCAGCCTCCTGCACTTCTCGTGTGGCGGGAAAATTTGAACGTGGTCTTTGTTGGTTTTTTTATTTGAGGTATTTTTGGGTTGCTTATCCCAGCGCTAAATAAAAGAACAAATACAAAATTTCTATTTATTTATTCAAAATAAAAATACAAATTAAAATAAAAAACATACATAACTTAAGACCAAATTTCTCCAGCAGCTTAGTTCTTTCTATAAATACATTTGATGGGTTTAAACATGAAAAGAAAATCAATATTGATTACAACATTTCAATTACTTAAGTAAACAATGATAAACAATATATATAAGATTTACAATCATGGATGAATTGATAATATGCACAATCACAAATCATAGAATGTTTACAATAACCAAAATATCAATATTTTAATCAAAAACAATTTAATTAATAAATAAGCTCCTACACACAAGTGCAAAGTGCAACATTCACAAATAATAATTTTGTTTTGATAATATTTGGTTGTCTACTTCCCTGAATTGACACTAAAATTTTTGTCTCTATATTATATGCAATATATTAAGTATTGAATGCAGCTTATAAATTGAATAATTATAATTCAAAATTATAAAACATGTTAAATATTAGATTACAAAAATATTCCTTATTTCATTTTAAAAATTTTCATATAGAGTACTTTCTTTTTTAGGTTCAACATTATCTGTTATGCTTTGATGTTTGTGGTTGTTCTTAAGTGGATATAATGTTGTCCCTTTTGTAGATCCTGCTTGTGGTTTTGCAGCAATAATTTGCGAGGGACCATCTTGTGATTCCACAAATTAAAATGGGAATACACTTTGTTAGTCTGGAAATAAATAAAAACTGAAATAAATTATAGTATCATAAAATTATTATATAAAACTAAATTAACATTATATTCATTGACATTACTTTCATAGTAAACCAGTCCCTGCTCATGGCACTACATTACCCTTCTACCAATACAAAGTAAATGAATGGATCTTGTTCATCCAACTTGCTCTATAATACACCCACTATTACAATTAATATAACAAAATAAGATAGTAAATACAATAACTATGTGAAAAGAAGTCTTGTGTTTATCAATTGTTCGAGAACCATTTGATGCATGTATTTCTACTGTGTTGTACAAGTTGTGCCTTTAAATTTGATAGGTTTAGGACGAAATGTAATTATTCATAGATTGTGATGCCTGAACTTTCTTAAGGTTTGTTGTTCTTTAAAAAAAATTGATTGTTAAAAATAATATGCAGTGTGTTGCGCTTTTAATAATGTAAGGAAGGGCTTGTGCTAACTTTATAGACTTCAATCCTTTAGATGCTTTTTCCGATCCAATTATTATAAATTAGTTGAAAGCATTAACAGGATTCAAACTACTGTATGTGGTCTGTCCATCCATGTTAGATCCAGATGATGGTCATATGAATAATCATCATCATCTTCATTAAAGTCTACCAATGTCCACTCCTGAATATAGTAATCCCCATATAAAATATCTGAGTAATCCTTAAAGAAAACTATATACATACCATAATACCATATACATTATACACTTTACATACACATCACATGGGACTGCAGTTCTCAAGAGCTTTTTCTTGGTTGCATCATTAAATTAACCATCATGAAAATGTTTTTCACACAGCATTCTGGGCTTATTATGTAGCTTTGTCTGGAAAGCTAAAGTAGTATACTGCACTTGGGAAGGAATATAATATTTCGCCCACAATTTACAGCTGAAAACAAAAGATATAATTATTAAATACAAATATTATCAAAGTAGGTCCAATAGTTTACAAACCAATAAGTTGTTTTTAAATAGTTAAAGAGAAACAATAAGTTGGACAAGAGATTTACTTTAAGGTTAGAACTTAATAGTGTAAGTATATGTATATAGCATACGTACCGCAAAATATACTTTATTGCGGGTTTTGGAGACCTAAATAATTTAATTTTGTCAATGGTTGGTAAGCTGTTGCACTTAGAACACTTTCTATTTTCTTTATCCGCCATTGCAGCGTAGTTTTTAGAGTCACTATTTCGTATTTCACTACGAATCATTGACTAACACATTGCACGTCATATAACCGAAGGACATTAATCTCAACTCAACATCGTAAACTTGCAAAATCTTAGAAAAGTCACAAGCAAAACAAACATAACAACCAATCATGAACAACAACAATTTATACGGCGGCGCCATATTATGAGAAATGAGAATTATACACTCATTTAAATATTTTGGTGCTACCAGTAAAAAATATACCTAATTTTCTACTCATTGAAAATCAAAACAAAAAGAAAACATTTATTTTTCTTTTACTGTCAAGGATATGCTAATATAATAACGTAGAAAAATACAACAGGCATAGTTATCTTCCTATGGATTATTATTTCTATATTCAAAATTTTTGAGTGTAATTTATCTTTAGCAAAATCTTACTAATTATCAAACAATACATTTATCTGACAAATGGCAATAATAAAATTCAGCCTCCGTAGGTATTTCATTCTGTCCATACCGTAGACAGAGAAACCTATAGACTAATGATCGGCGTGGCCTCGAGTGAGAAAGGACGATAACGAATTTTTAGGTTATACAATAATCTTTATGACTTTTAAACACATTTAGATAAAAATTTTAATTGTTCTAAGAACTGAACTGAACAAGATTCACCAATCTTAAGCTCACAAAACACTTTTCACTAAACAACTTGTAAACTCGTTTAATCGCTACGCTGTAAAAGTTGTTTAGCAAACTGTAGAGTTTGCTAAACAAAAAAACCGGCACGGAGAAAGGGACAAACAATCACACCGCTCTATCTCATTTCTATGCAAGACGTATGCATAAATCTATCTTTTTCGTGTGCGAATGCGAAAGAAGGCGTCAATTTGTCTATAGGTTTCTCTGTCTACGCTCCATACAGAGTTGACCGGGCCTGACCAGGCCTCGGCCGGCAGTGACTCTGCACAGGCGTTTTACGCAAAAATCCGTACGTATTATTTCAGAAATAAGAAATTGCTATTTAAAAAAAAACTATTAGTTGAACTAAAAAATTAAAATACTATAACGTTAAAATGTTGAATGTATAAAAATCTGACAAAAAATCAGAATGAATGCATGTATGCTAGTATGGTTTTTACTCGTTAAAAGAAATTTTTAGAGATATGTTTGTGATTTTTTTCTGTCGTATTAAATTAGTGGTATCATGTTTTCAACACACTATCTAACTAGCATACCTATATCCTGGACAATATCATATATTTTTCTGTGTTTGTTTACTGCAGTGGATCATATACTTTGAGGCATTATAAAACTTGCATTTAGCGTCATTCCTCGTCTTAAAGGTACCAACTCACAATACTTCCTTTTTTAATAAATCTTTTACTGTCCAGTCTATCAAGCTCTGGAATGCCCTACCGTTGCGTATATGTGTAGCACAAACTATTGTTATGTTTAAGCGACTACTTAAAGAGCATTACTTGTCTCAGTCGTTCGAACACCGTTAGAATAAATTAAGTGATTGTGTATCTATTGTATGTATCTGCTTTATATTATTGTTTGAGGAATTTTGTTATATATATATATATATATATATATATATATATATATATATATATATATATATATATATGTATATGTGTATATTATATGTTCTACTTTATTTATTTTTTTATTATATTTTAGCAATTTATACAATTTCATGTATTAGTTATTGTATTGCATGTATCGTCTATAAATCGCATGTATTGATATTATATTATGTATATTTATATTGCACTACCTACCTAGTTTTCATTGTTCTAATCCTTTACACCTTTGGTTGCCTGGAAGAGATCGCTATGTAGCGATAAGGCCTCCAAATTGTACTTACATATTATAATCTGCTTTTTTGTTATCTGTATATTTGTTTGTGGTGTACAATGAATGTATATTCATTCATTCATTCAGAGCAGAAATTAGACAGGCGCAGTCAAATTTGAATTGTGTCCACCCGGAAAAAATAAAATTGGCTTATCAATATTTTTGTTAGTTAGCCAACCAATAATCCAGTCATCTGCAAAAGTTTCTGAAATTGATGACGGTATCCTTGCGTAATTAAAAATAACCATAGTAGGTGCAAGCTCTCCTGCTGCATTTCCAGTAACCAGAATGGTTAAATTTTGTTAACATCTCCTGAAGAACCATTATACATTTTATCTCTCTTTTTAGCAAGGACACGTCCTAATTTTGGAATTCAAAAAACGCGCTTTCGTCGGTATTCCTTTGAGGATTTTTCAGTATTCTAATTAGTGCTCTTTCTTTCAAATCAGTTTCAACTTCTGAAAACCATTTCTCAATGTCATCTTGAGTAACATTATCCCTTGCCGTGCATTAATTTTGAACAGTATGTTCACCAATCGTAGGGTGTCGTTTCATAAAAGAGGATTACCATTTTTTGCCTATTATTAGTGAAAGGAGTCTCCTGCTTTTGACGACTATTATACGTTGAACACAATATAATAATGCCTCTTTGGATATTGGAATATGTTTATTTGACATATCTATTATCCAATCTTATAGAATGTTTTCTTCTTCCTTCAACAAAATGGTACTGGGTCCTATTGGACACTCTACGGGACTTTTTCCTGTGATTTTATTAAGCAATGTTATTATAGGCACGTTAAGTTTTTTGGCTGCGTCAGATATTTTTACGCCTTTTCTAACAGCTTCGATAGCCCAGCCCGTTTGTTGAGGTATAGTTTTTTTGGCGCCATTTCTAAAATGAAGGAAAATTTCTGTATTACTTATTTTACTTCAATGTGCATAACTGGATTTCTGTGCAATACCCAATAATGGACACAGGCGTCGGACGCATTACAGGTAGGCATCAGTATTTTTATAATGGAGAAGATAACAAGGTTACAATATTAAACTTTTAAGTACGTAGGTAAAATGTCTAGACCAAACACATAATTCTAGTTTTTATTTCACATCGATCGGTGCACTATTACCGAAGTTATAAGCGTGGAAAGTTTACGTACATTTTTAAAATCTCGCCCGTGCCCGCGAGTAACGCGTGACGTCATAGATTCCATGCGGCCGCGCCGCCATACCGTTCCAGCGCGCCGATCATACGTTTTGTAGTCATTGAATTAATATATAAATCAATGTTTGTAGTAATATTTCGCGGGTGAGTTGTTTGCCGTCGTGCGCTCTGGTGTTTTTTAAGTATTTAATGATGGAAGAAGGGTTTCAAAAGGTCAATCTGACAACCTTCCAATAGTCCGTGACATGATGGTGGCGGAATATTTTCTAAGAAACAAAGATTTTGTCGCGGCTGAAATACGCATAAGATAATATTTTATAACCTAGATACCCATTATTACATTAATACTTCTGGGTTTCATTTGCTAATGATAAGAATAAGTATAACAAAAATACGTAAACATTCCTTACCTACCTGCTTACTATATGCCTCTAACTAGTTTTGTTTTCTTATTCTTCTTAAGTGCACCCTGACCTTTTTGGAAAAGAAATTCCCCCCCAAAAAATCCCAAAAAAAAAAAAAACCCCCCTAAAATAAAATTTTTTTCCATCAAAACCCCCCCCCCAAAACAAACCCAACACCCCCCCCCCCCCCAAAAAAACAAAATAACCCAAAAAAAACCCAACCACCAAAAAAAAAAAAAAAAAAAAAAAAAAAAAACAAAAAAAAAAAAAAAAGGAACCCCCCCCCCAAAAACAAACCCAAACCCCCCCAACAAAAAAAAAAAAAAAAAAAAAAAAAACACAAAAAACAACCAAACACCCCCCCCCCCCCCCCCCCCCCCCCCAAAACGCAAAAAAAAAAAAAAAAAAAAATAAAAAAAATAAAAACAAAAAAAGGTTTTTATGGTTAAAAAAAATCCTGTTGTATATAAAGAAATTTACTACATACTAATATACCTTCGGTGTATAAAAATATGATTTTATCTAAAAATCAGATGTTTTCAATATTAATAGAAAAAGGGTCGCATTATTATTATGATTAAAAGCGTAGTTATATATTCTTCAGGCAAGAGATCAATGTCAATATTATCATCTAGAGTAGCAACAGGATCGACAACATATCTATACTCAATTTCTTGTGAAGTAGTGGCAATCGCATGTGCAACTGTTTCTGACCTAGATTTGGCATTTAGTTTTGATAGTAAACATCTTTGGGGTTTTTCTGTACACCGATTTTGACAAGCAAACTTGTGAGGCAAAACATCTTTCTTAAGTTTGAGGGGACCACCAACTAGTTTGTACTTCACGTAGTTTTCCATATCGTTTTCGACCTAGAACAAAATACAAACTTATTTAAAATCTATAAAAAAATAAGGAACCTCGTAATTTGTATTCCATCAATATTTAAAATATGTACCAACTATGTAATACATAAAAATAGGACAACATGAAAAAAAATTTACGTGTTCCACTTCATAGACAAACTTCTTCCATCATTTGCGGCCCGCAAAGTATGCAGGTTGAACAGCTCTGCGATGTGTTTAGTTTTTACTCGAATTTTTGCTCGTAAAAATATAAAAACGTTTGTTAACATATTCCATATTTTAACCTTTATATTAATGCATTATAAACATTTTAAAATTTGCTGCAAACATAGGTAGGTATCTAAACTTACGAACTCACGACAGGTCATTGACTTATCTACATTACATAGGTAAGTACTTTACCCAAGTTTGGATGTTTATTTACACTGAGGTAGTTTTAGTTAAATATGTAGGTATTAGGTATTCTTTCTTCTTGAAATTATAATGATCATTAAGCGTAGAAAGCTTCAATGAATCGTTAGTTACTTAAACACTGCGACTCGAGTAGGTACCAACATGCCTACTAGAAAGCATTTACTACCAATAATCAAGAGCTATCATGTGAAGATTATTATTATTTGAATACTTACATCGAAATGATCACAAACAACAATATGCTACCGTGTTTGGTCCTTAAAGATGTGCTCTTCTCATAGCATTTGTCCATTTATTTATGAGGGTATGGTTTCTAGGCACATTAAAAAACAACTCTTCAGGTGTTTTTGTGGCCGTATTTTTATATTGAGACACAGCACAATATTTAATAGATGGTGTCATGTTCTATAACGTTTTTTGTTAAAAATATATAGCAAGTAAATCTGCGTGCGACGGGCACGTTCGAGTAAATCTTTTGATTTTCTAAGTGCGCGTCGGGTCTCTCGCACGAAGATGGAAATTGTGACGTCATCAACGATGTCGCTCTCGGCCCGCGGCTTAGACCGAAAATGTTAACTTTGCGCCTTTATATCTCGGTCAGTTTTGAAGATAGAAAAAAATTAAAAACACGGTTATTCTCGTAATTTTTTGTAGATTTTTTTGGCATATAAAACAAAAAATGGTTATCTTCTCCATTCTCAACTAGCTTTTAATAAAGAATTTAAAAAGGAGTAAAATTTATTCGAAATTTCAATAAACAATAAAAAAAGAAGTTTGGTCATTTGCCCATTATTGCAACTATTTTCTAATATGGACCTTTTAGGAATAATTTTTATTATAAATATATGGAAGACTCAGCGACGAATTGCGCAAGGCAGCGGGCTGGCAGCAACTAGATGCGTGAAGCCGAAGATCTGGCTAAGTGGCGCGCCTTGGGAGGGCCTATGGCCAGCTATGGACTGCCGCAGGCTGATGATGATAAATATAAAAATGACCACGCATTATTGAATTGTTTTATTTTTATTTGAATTTGTTATTTAAATGGAGTGAACAATGCACTTTCAATTGTATCACTCATGGATAACGTTTATTTTAAACAAAGAGATTTAAACTACTTAAATGTCTTTGATTTTATACAATTATTCGGGATCAGCTGCTGTATCACCGGCTTTGTACTAAAATAATCGTTTCTTTATTCAGGATCAGACTGGCTTAAAAGTTGAATCTATCTCTTATTCCGAGAAGTGTTTTCAGAAAACGACACGTTTGGTGGATCCAAAAATTCAGACTGCAAAGCTTTACTTACAATGTTAACTTGAAACAATATATCCGCTAGTAGTTGTTATGAGTTTGTGAATAAGTATATCATACCTAGCAATTGTAACAATGAGCTCAAATTGCTTCACGTACTGAATTAGCCACAAGGCTTCTAGTGCTGGAATTGAGATATTTGTTTCTTTACGAAGATTCAGAAAGTCATCACGTCAATTTGTGATGCCTTTCATAATAGTCGTAAGAGTAGTGAAAGCGAACATCAGGCTCAGGCTTGTAAGTAACAAAATATTCTCGTATTTCGACTTTTCCATTCATCATAATCATTACAGTCCTTCACAAGTCCACTGCTGAACATAGGCCTCCTCCAAGTAATGCCACAAAGCAAGGTCCCGAGCCACCTGCATCCATCGACTTCCTGCATGTCATACCAGGTTGTCACTCCATCAAGTGGTGACCTATCCGTTGGGAGACACCATTGAGGTCATTGAGTATAGTGCTTAGGTCCTCCAGCGATTCTGCCATAAGGACTATATCGTCGGCAAATCGAAGGTGAGTGATGTACTCGCCATTGATGTTAATACCGTATCCTTTCCAGTCCAGTAGCTTGAAAACGTCTTCAAATGCAGCAGTGAAGAGTTTCGGTGATATAACGTCACCCTGACTTACACCTCTCTGCAGTTGGATAGGTTTCGAACTTTGGTTCTGTACTCGGATAGCCATCGTACCGCCCTACTGTACAAACACTTCAGCACTTCGATATACCGACAGTCTACTAGGTACGGCTGAAGAGACTGTAGCACCGCCCAAATTTCGACGGAATCAAAGGCTTTCTCATAGTCCACATACGCCAGGCAAAGTGGCAGATTGTACTCTTAGGTCTTCTGTTTAATTTGCAGCAGGGTATATATGTGGTCTATGGTACTGAAGCCTTTTCGGAAACAGGCTTGTTCGGGAGGCTGGAAGTCATCAAATCTGCGTGCGAGACGATTCGTAATGACTCTCGAAAACATCACGTAGACGCAGCTCAAAAAGGAAATCGGTCTGTGGTTCTTCAAGAGAGCGTTGTCGCCTTTCTTAAAGAACAAGTGGTTTTGTTCTTTAACCCCGCACTTCTGCTCCTCGCCTCCAGAGTAGTGCAGAGATTCTGAAGGACTTTAAGTGCCGGTGTTTCACCCGCTTTCAGAAGCTCCGCTGTATTTCCATCCTCGCCTCGGGCAATGCCGTTTTTAAGGTGCTGGAGAGCCATTCTAATCTTGTTTAGATTGACGTCTGGGATATCATCGAAATAGTGTCGGAGAAGACTTGCTCTTGGATCTAACCTCATAATCTCACTCAAAATCTCAGGTGTCCCGGAAACGATGCTGCCACACTCAGTCTTCAGCTTTGACAGTTGGCTCTCACTGGCAGACAGATCTCTAGCAAAGACTTTGGAGCCCTGGTTCAACTCGATCGCTTCTTAAATACGATCAGTATTAGAGAGAGGCCCCATTAGTGCGTTGCGCTGCGTTGCATCGTCGCTGCGTCATTTTCCATACATTTTTTATGACATGCCCCATTAGACCGTTGCGTCGTCGCGCGCGACTTTTTAACGGATCGACGGACAAGAGACGAAGCGGGAGGGAGGGTGATGCGCTGCGTTGTCGGAGCTCCGCTGCGACGACGGACAGTGATGCACTGCTAGAGGAGGAAGCTAGACGAGCGTAACGACATTTTTTATCTTACCATGAGTGAGCAGGATATTGATATAGATTTTCTCATATCCTTGGTCCAAGAAAGAGCCATTATATGGGATAAATCACACGAACTTTACAGTTATAAATTTCGTAAAGCGAATGAATGGGTAGCTGTTTGTAAAAAAATATTTCAAGATTACGAGGAGTTTGAGGATCCAAAAAAAGAACAAGATTGGTGAGTTGTTATTTATTATATTATTTGTAAATTCAATACATAAGTTAATTTATATCTTTTTCAACTGCCATGGTAAAGCCCCTTCTGGACTCATAAAGTAATTAGCAAATTGATCTCTGATAAAATTTTCGGCTAATGATTCTTCATTGCTATGGGGTCTCAATTGTGGGAACCTACTTATTGCCATATTGTCTTGTTGTTTTAACCCATCGTGTTGTATAACAAAATTGTGTAAAACACAACATGCTTTCGCAATATTAATAATTAAATCATATGACGTATCAATTGGCATATGTAAAATGCCATTTATTTGCCATGATCCCAAATGCACATTCCACGTATCTACGAGCTCTGCTAAGGCGATAATTATAAACTCTTTGTTTCACATTTAGATTGGATCCGCCGTATGGGCGCATAACATGCTTACTTAAACCAAAAGCTTCATCACCGACGAGTACATAAGGGATTGGTGGCTCGTTATTATGATCATTTCCAAGTGGTTGAGGATCAGGCAATGGTAATTCATTTCTCATTAAAATATTGTACAGTGTCGAATTTCTAAAAATAGTAGAATCACTTTCCTTACCATATGCACCCACGTCGACAAAAACAAACTTATAATTTGAGTCAACAACCGCCAGCAAAACAATTGAAAAATAATTTTTATAATTATAAAACAGAGAGCCACTTTTGTCTGGTTTTATTAAACGTATATGTTTCCCATCAATTGCCCCGAAGCAATGAGGAAAGTTAGCTTTGAGATCAAAATCTTATGCAATATTTTGTAGTTTTTCTACTGTGATCTCTTCTATGTACTGTGGTCGAACATATTTCCATATAGCTTGACAAACTCACGAAATAGTTCTAGAAATTGTTGCTCTTCCACGTTTAAATTTGAAATGCAAGTCGTTTATCGAATTTCCGCTGCCTAAGTACCTGAAATAGAAACACAAAAAATAAACAGGGTGGCTGGCCCATTTAGATTGGTCAGTGTAGACAAGTTAGGTACTTACACATTTTTTTCTTTCTTTGCAGGTAACGAGGTTGTGAAAAAATGGAGAAGCGTGAAGGACAACTTTTTTCGATACGTAAAAAAAATAAAAGAAAACAGTTCGTCTGTATCAGGGGCAAAACAATTGAAAAAATATCATTATTACAATCAGTTATTGTTTTTGATGAAAGTTGCCCAAAATAAAACTGACAGTAGCCTTGAAATGGTGTCTGAAGAAACGGAACGAAATGAAAACACAGCATCATCTTCTCCATTTCCTACAAAAGAAATGGCCTCGTTACCCCCAGGTCCTTCTCGCTACGTGCTGCAAGCCGTAAGAGATCAAACCAAGCAATAGATGATTTCGAGGCGCAAGCATAAGAAGCGTTGCAAGAGAAAGAAAACCGCCACTTATCATTTTTCAAAGGAATTTTGCCTTCTTTGGACAGCTTTACGGAATTACAAACTTTGACATTCCAAAGCAAAGTTATAAATATCATTACCGAAATTCGGTTCGGGGAACAGACTCAATCAACAACATGGCAGTCACGCGGATATCAAACTGGACAACATGCCCAGTCACCATCGCCATCGTCGTATCGAACAGATGAATTCGAAGCTACCTACTCAACCAACACTACGATTAATAATTTTACTGATGATAGTCAAGAAGAAGATTATAACTTTGCTTTGTTGCCTAATAGTAATACTTAAATTAAACTGTTTTTAAAGATAATAAATTAATAACTGATTAACATTACGAGTATTATGATATTTGAATTACTTACCTCAATGTAATACCAATCATTTCAATTGGTTCTAAAGGGTACCTGAATTTGGTATACTGCTTTTTTATATGTGGTTTTAAGGTTTCAACCAAATTATTAAAGCTGGCCACACTCATTCTAAAAAAATTGAAAAAAGTCTTTTCATCTAATAACAACTCCCTATATTCCTGCATAAAAAACTGACCATCACTATTTCTTAATGCTATCAAAGGAGATATCCAGATCTTCTATGATTTCTACGTTTATTTCGGCGGTGTCGTAATAAAAGCAACAAAAGAACACGTTTGTATCTATCCATTGCAAAGGCTGAACTGAGACGCAGCTGCGTCGGCGTGCATACCCTCTTGCGTTGCGTTGGCGCAGCGTCAACGCAACACAGGTGTGGCATACAATGCGTTGTTCCGTTGCGATGACGCGTTAAGTCTCGCTGCATGCATTTGGAGATCTGTCTGTGCAGTTGCCTGTATGCTGTCAAATCTGTTGACGATTGCAGCCTCATCTCCCGTCTAACAGCCATGAGATTAAGAGTGTGATCGGAGAGTTTTTGGTGTTCTTCTGCGGCGGATCTCGCAGAACTTAGCTCCGACCGCACGGACAGTTTCCACGAGCTTGTCATTCATATCGTCCACTGCATTGCAATTTTCTAGGCACTGAAAACGGTTACGTAACTCGAGCTGAAAGGTTTCGGGATTTTGGATTAGATTATTTCAACAGTGGTAGAGCCACGCGGCAGCTTTGCTGTTGCACGTATGGGCCGGCTCAAACCGGGGTGGTACCACGACCTCACAGAATACCGGCGTAAAGTGGAAGCTCTGCTTCCGCGTTTCGTCTGGTGAGTGCAGGTGGCCGGAGGCCCAATTCCCCCTCTCCCCATCAATATGGTAGCGGAATTAAATGTCAAACTACCCCAGGAGGGTACCAGCACCCCTGGAAAATCCCTCGCTGAGCATCCACGACCAAGTTACTCCACGCCTGAGCGTGGGTTCTCAGGCTGCCCCGCGTATTCTGAGGGGGGGGGACAAAATTCCGCTCAAGACTACAACTGCTCGGGGCAAACGGAGTGTAATAGTGGTGATATGAGGTCCACTATTAACAGACTCCGAGTGGTTTAGTAGCGGAGAAATGAAACTATTTTTGGATGTGCAGACGAATGGAGTATGGAGTAGTTTTTTGGTCAACCCTGCTTATATTTATATGTCCTGCTACGTCGTTAGTTTAGCAATAGTAACAATTTTTATTTACCTATTACAAGCCAATTACAATTCATACATTCTGACCAATAAAGATTAATCAAAAATATTATGTACAACTATTATGTACGCTCCATTTGCCGGCGTGAGGCTCGTGGATATCTTCTCGTAGCTGCGTTGCTGGACGGAGCTATAAAAATGGTGCAAATCGACGCGCGCGCGTAATCAGCGAGCGGCGGCGGCGTGGGACACATCTCCGGAACAGCAAGAAGAAGCGAAGATGCGGCGTTGAAGAAACGGCTCGAAAATGGTCGACGGATGCAGAACGTTAAATATATACGTCTGTAGCGGCGCTGTCGTCGCCGCCACAAGCGAAAACACACCGAAGCCTAAATCGCGCTATTAACATTCCGAATCATAGACAGTATGTATAGAACTTCTCCGAACTATCACTCGGAATGTGGGCCGCTCTCCGGGCAGAACACCTTGCCGGGCGGGAGATCCCCCTTTTCCTACTCCGGCCACAGTGGTGACCTCGACGTGATTTGAACACAACTAACAACCTTCGGAAACTCCAAGCTTCATCATCGTCATAGAATACCCCACCTATTCGCTCCCGAGCAGATATCGTCTGCAGTCTTCATATCCTGCAAGCCATCTAGCTTCACAAGGTTCATCGCAGCACTGGAATAATAATGCTTTCTGTTCCTTTAAGCTACTCTCTGCGCAATACAGTGTTCGACACAGCTCTGAGCCTTACTGCTCGCCTCTGCTTCACGGCACTCTCGCAGATTACTTGCCTTCTTCTCGACTCACCGCAGACTACAAGGCAATCTCCTGGCACTTGCACATTCGTCGGCAACGAGCCTGCACTATCGACCTTTGGTCTGATCAGGGGGGTGATGTAGCGGCGCTGTCGTCGCCGCCACAAGCGAAAACACACCGAAGCCTAAATCGCGCTATTAACATTCCGAATCATAGACAGTATATATAGAACTTCTCCGAACTATCACTCGGAGTGTTGGCCGCTCCCCGGGCAGAACACTTTGCCCGGCGGGAGATCTCCCCTTTTCCTTCCACGGCCATACGTCAAATTATCTCGCATCGATATGCAGCCCGCAGTATCTCAGTAGCCGGGGGTAATTAGGGAATAAATGTTTTCTTCAGACCTTCGCCTTCTGTGTTATGGTAGCAGCAGGGTATATATTATTTATTGCCGTTTAGGGTTGATTAGCCTGGCTGCTTCACGGAGCAACAAGACCAAGGCGACACCTGCCACGCTATCCTTGAATTTCTGCAATATCAGGGGACTTCACTCTAACCTAAACGCCGTCCACTACCATCTCGAGACGGCGAGGCCGGCTCTGCTCTTTCTGACAGAGACGCAGGTGTCCTCTCCGGCTGATGTCTCGTATCTCTCCTACCCGGAGTACAAACTGGAACACTCCTTTGTGCCCCGGGCTGGAATTTGCGTTTACGTCAGAGAGGACATCTGTTCTCGACGCCTCGGCAGTCTTGAAGGTTCTGTTCATGATTTTGCCTTGGCATATGGTCTGACACAACTGGTTACTTCGCCTACGCGGATTCCAGATGTGGAGGATCATGCACCTTCCCTGTTGTACCTTCTGCTGACCTCTCACCCGGACGGATATCAGATCTCCGTCGACGCCCCTTTGACTCCTCGGACCATTATCTTGTCCGGAGAGTTCCCTTGGGGGCGGGTTTGCTTCTCGCCGGACGATCACAACGTTGTTGCGGATTCTGTCTCTGATGTGGTACTTCAGGGTATGAAAATTTTTATTCCTTCCTCTGTGGTGCCCATCGGAGGCAAATCTCAGCCATGGTTTGGTCGCTCCTGTAAAATAGCATCAGGCTATAAGCAGGAGTGCTAACCAAGCCTGGGCTGATGCATCAACGGCCCGGGATGTAAACACCAGCGCTCTAAAAAAGAGGTATAATTCCGACTCCAGGTCCTTCAAAAGAGTCATTGCCAAGGCAAAGTCAGAGCACATAGGCAATATTGGTGAGAAACTAGTTCACCTTCCTTCTGGAACCCATGCATTCTGTTCTCTCGCCAAGGCTGTCCAGGGGAATTTCTGTCAGCCATCTCTTCCATCTCTGCACAGGGAGGACGACTCACTGGCCCATGCCGCAAAGGAGAAAGCCGATCTGCTAGGCTCTTTCTTTGCGTTCAACTCGATCCTCGATGACGGGGGGAGTACGCCACCGACCATCCCGCGGTGTGAGTGCTCCATGCCGGAAGTGCAGTTCACACAGCGTTCGATTCGCAAAGCACTCCTCTCCCTAGACATCCACAAGTTGAGTGGACCTGACGGAATCCCCCCCATTGTGATGAGGACGAGTACTTCAGAGTTAGCACCGGTTTTAACGCGTCTTTTCCGGTACTCCTACTTCCTAGGCGTAGTCCCAAAATCATGGAAGACGGCTTTCGCGCACTCGATCCATAAAAAAGGCGACCGCTCAGACTCGTCCAACCACCGTCCTATCATCATCACCTCCTTGTTCTCCAAAACAATGGAGTCCATGAGATACCTTGAGGATCACGAGCTGATTAGTGATCGCCAATACGGTTTTCGCCGTGGTCGATCAGCTGGTGATCTTCTGGTCTACCTAACTCATAGATGGGCGGAGGCAGTAGAGTCCAGGGGGGAGGCATTGGCCGTTAGTTTGGACATTGCGAAGGCCTTCGATCGGATTTGGCACAAAGCGCTTCCTTCGAAGCTCCCTTCCTGTGGGCTTCCCGAGAAATTTTGCAATAGGATCACCAGCTTTCTTGCAGATCAGAGCATCAAGGTCGTTGTAGACGGTACAAGCTCCGATTACAAGCCTATTAATGCTGGTGTTCCACAAGGCTGCGTGCTATCGCCAATGCTGTTTCTTCTGCGTGTCAAACCCGTAACATTCATTACTATGCGGATGACAGCACTGGTGATGCTCTTTACACCGACCGTGCTAATATTTCTCTGGAAAACGTCTCCGAGTACCGGGACAAACTTGTGTCTGAAGTCGAGTCATGACAATCGTTTTCATAAAACCCAGCGTATAAATTATGTTTGAAGCGCACAGACTTGAACGCATGACTGAGGTGAGGTATGAAGGAATGCGTAAGCAAGCAGCGCGCGCGTACATTCTCGTTCCCGTATTCTGTTTGTACATGCGCGTTCTTTCCCGTACGAAAGCCGATTCTCACGTAGATCGTATTGTGTGAGGGCGGCTAATAAGCGAATTCCCGTACATTTTACGGAGTGTACTTGACATCTTTGCTATAAATCCATGACTATTCACACCGTAGTAATTTTGTCCACCCATTAATGTAGTATTGGCATTCATTGTAATTGGCGGGTTTAGCCAAGTTGACGACAGTGACGTCACATGACAGGTTGATTTAATTAATTTTTAGTTTTTTATTAACGTTAACGATTGTGTAAATTCAACTTGACTAACCCCACAGATTTGCTCTAATGATATTTTTGATATCCAATACACTGATTTGAATTTGTCTTCTCACATTTGAAGATTCAGCAGTCTTAACTTGGCCGCAGAGTTCACGAGAAATAATTGTTTTGCATTGTAAGCATCCGAGTATCTTTCTACACATATTACGTAGAACTGTTTTGTTGTATTACAGGTTTTAAGGTCATAGTCGGCTACGTGCTATGACCTCGCAAAAACTACAATATCTGCGCATATAAGCCCCGCACGTTGATATTGCGACTGGCGACCATCTTAGTGACGTAGTCGAACTCTCAATACCGTTCGCAAGGTCAGCCAGCGCTTACGCGTATAGAGTACCTCTACCACGTGTTTTTATAGCTTTTTATTTTACATATCCTGTTTTATTTTTATTATTGTTATGTCATACTTATTCTGTTACAATGAGTAAGAAATTAATTAACAGCCGTGCTCGTGAAATGATTATTAAAATGGACAATTATTTTGTAAGAACAGTTTTAAGAGAAAATACAAAGAGTATTTATTGAGTACGCAGAAAATGTCATAAATATAAAAAAAAATAAAAATTAGGCAGGGGCTGAATATCCCATATTTAGTTATATGCAATTATGTAATTTACATTTACTACCAATATTCTTTTTTATAACCATTACGTTGTTCTAGCATAATTATTATATTTAGTCTGAATAAATAAAACACTACTAGCTCTACTTTAGCTGTAGTAGCTCTTACTTTTAATATTATTATTTTTTTCATGTTTATATTATGTTTATCTCTTGTACGTGTATATTAATTATCAATTTATTAATAGAAATATTATGATAACTTGTACTGGTCAGTTATATAGTTCTTGTACTGGCTGAATGAATAAATAAATAATTTAACACTAAAAGCTATTTGTAATATATTCAGTGATGTACGCGTACTGTTATACTTTAGCTCACTAAGAAGGTATATGGGTGCTGACAGAATGACAGAGTTGTAGATTCTCTGCAACACATGCTGAGTCAGAACCCTTTCATTGTCCTTCTAAAAATATCATTTTTGTGTTAGCTTAACTTTTAAATATTTTATTAATTTTGGTCAATGAATAAATATTTTATTATTATTATTAAAGGAGAAAGAAAATATTTATAATTAAATTACCTATAAATATATGTATATAATCTTAATACATATAAATTACGTGTCACGTTGTTTGTCCGCGATGGACTCCACTTAACCGATTTTAACCAAATTTGCACAATGTGTACAGTTTGGTCCAACTTGAGAGATAGGGTAGTTTTTTTTGCCCATGAGTAACCCACAATATTTTTTTGTGACTAAGGATTTTTAATAGCACATGACAAAGGGTCGTCGAAAATGGCAGAACAACGTCTGGTTGGCAAGCTGTTGTATGCCAGCCATAATAAGTACATATAATATATATATATATATATATATATATATATATATAATATATATTATGGCCGTGGTAGCTCAGTGGTTAACGCTCGCTGTAAATATAACAGAACGCGAGTAACCCGGGTTCGATCCCCGCCGGCACCAATGAAATTGTTAATTGCAATTTCAAGTGCTGATTTACCACGTGCTCGGCGGTGAAGGAAAACATCGTGAGGAAACCTGCATGTCTGAGGAATAAGAAAAAAAAATATTTCGAAGACATGTGAAGTTCGTCAACACGCATTTGGGCAGCGCGGCGGACACTTCCTTGCCCTAAACCCTCTCAGAAATGAGGGGAGGCCTGAGCCCAGCAGTGGGACGTATATAGGCTGTAACTTTACTTTTTTTATATATATAATTACATGTCCTAAACTACTCAACCGATTTTAATAAATTTTGCACACCGTGTGCAGTTTGGTCACACCTGAGAGATAGGATAGTTTTTTTGCCCATGAGTGACCCACAATTTTTTTTTGCGAATTTAAGGATTTTTAATAGGACACGACAAAGAATCGTCGAAAAGGACAGAACAACGTCTGCCTGGCAAGCTAGTATAATATAAATACCTATAACCCAAGGTTATTAACATTTTTCACCAGAGGTGGCAACACCTTACACGAAAAAAAGATTAACGTTTTTGTTGTCTGTACTTTTTGCGATGGATGACGTCACGCAGCTGTTATTGTGACAAGGTTTCATCGCAATATCAACGTAGCGGGGCTTATACTTAAGAAATCTTTAACCACACAGTTGATTCAAAAAGGCTGCCAATCCTAGTAGGATTTGTTTGTTGCAATTATTGATATTAGTAATGGAAATATTAGTCTTGATAGCGACTCGAGAAGCATTGAACTCTTTGTCTGTAATAGGGGCTAAAACCGTAGCATGGCTGTCTTTTTAACTTTTTCTTTTTAATAATCAAAAAACCATATTGCTTTGGTTCTTCTAGATACTTGTTCCAAGAAATTCCTCAATTTTAGGAAGTTTTCGCCATAACCGTCAGGCTCAGCAGGCGAATTGATGATAGATAATGCACTTTGGTCATGTACTTGTAATGTTGGTTTAGCTTTAGCCATAGTTATTTAATCATTGATACCAAAAAAATGAGGGTATTATGAAAAAATGAAACAACATGTTTAAAAACAATAAAATAGATTTTCATTTATTGTGAGACGAAAAATACAACAATGGGACTTATCACCTAAAATGGTTAGTGGCAGACTGTCATGTCAAAACAACTGATTGTTATGCAGGCTTCGGCGTCGGCGGGGGCGCCGCGTCTGCGTTGTCGTAGACTCCTAATTTATTATGTCTTTCATCGGGAAACTCGTGATACGTAACGAATAAACGAAAATATCGCAATATAATACACAAAACGATACAATGATCTCACTAATCATTGAAACCGTAACTAATATTAAACATGTGAAAGTTTGAATAGTTTTAAACTTTTTTAACTAAGTTTTTTAAAAAGGCTTTATTGATTCGAAGCTAATACTTAATTACTTACAAGATTGTTTAATAGTTTGGTATAGGCGCCACTCATCAGTTGCTATTTGCGCGATCGAAGAATGGATCGCTACGGGATGCGCCTAAGGAGCTCACAAAATAAAACGTAACAACTCTCAATACCGCTACTATGAAACGTTCTATTCAAAATTGAACATTGCCGATTCGCTAAATCGTTTGACTTTATTATTATTTATTTTATTATGTTTTTATATTTTTTTATTACTAAAAACAAGTGGGCGGCGAGCGGTCTGCCGCTCCTTCACGGGTCGCATCCGACTCGTCACTAAGTCCTTTAAGTACATGCCTTACTTTATAAGTTCAAAATGCCACTGCTGCGATCCTACGTCGCCTATGTCTGCCAACGTGAACGCTGCGCTCTGCGTCAGTGTGCGTGCGACTCACACGTGAGAGCGAAACGCATGATGTCCTTGTCGCTTATATAAGGCCACTGCTTGTTGCGTCCGGAGAGTGTACTCGCTGTGTGGGTACACAGTATACACCATGCACACAAGTAGCACCGAGTGTGCTAGTATGTGCGTGCACGCCTGCCGCACGCACACGGCCGCAACGAGCGCGGTGCTCGTGCCCCGCTATTGCTCATAGAGAAAAAATTCCAAAATCAATTCGTTACACCGTAGACTATATTTGTTTAATAAACTTGAAGTATTTATCAATAATCAATAAGTACATTTTAATAATAGAATAATTAGTACTTGTTTCATAAGAGACTAGCATTACAAATAAATACCTTCAGCTATACAATTTAATGTTTATTTCTATTTAAACATTTTGAAGATGTTTAAAGTGGACTACGTCTCGGTTTGTACACAAGAAACACGCTATACGGTTTCTTGTGTAGAAACCATAAATTTGATGCGTCTACGCTTCGAGATATGACTTAAATATATAGGTACTTAGATTTAGGGCGAAAATGTCGTAAAAACAAAAAGAAAAGGTTATTGAAATTTATAACAAACACCTTAACTAATAGTTCAATAATTTAGTTGCTGTTGGCATGAGGCGCGCGTGGGGGCGACGCTTACAAAAGCGCGGCGCGGCGCGCCCACGGCGCCGCTCGCACTCCTCCATAAAAGCAATACAAAAACTTTCATTCCGTGTGAGGTGACACGATGCTATGCGAAAATTTCATGTTTTTTTTCCATTATTATTATTTTCAAAAAACACACGTCCATTCGCTCGTCCTTGCGCTTAAATCTAAAATTAATAATTAGACAATATTTTTATTTGTTCAACAGACGCGCGGCAACGCGCGTATTATAATAAAATATTTTCAAAACAATCGAATAAACACACTAGTTAACAATAACTTATGCTCTGACACGCCGGCGGCGGGCGGCCGCGGACGTTCTAAATCAAATACGAAACGTGATACCTCGTTTTTAAAAATATGCCTTTATACACAGTAGCGTTACGTTTACATTAGAGCGATGGCAGCGAAGTGAGCGTCCGCGCGGGTGGCGCGGCGCTGGCGTGACACGCGGCGGGGCGCGCTGCAGGGCGCGCGACGGCGGGGCGTGCTGCGGGGCGCGCGGCGGGCGCGCTGCGGCGTTACACGGCGGTCTCGGTGTGGCTGTGGCTGGAGAGGCGCTCCACGTCCAGGTCGTGCGGCGCCAGCGCGTCGCGCGCGTCCCGCGCGTCGTAGTCCACGCTGGACGTGTGCGAGAAGCGCTTGGAGAGCGCCGTCTGCTTGCGCAGCGCCTCCGCGAGCGCCGCGTCGGCCAACGAGCCGCGCGAGTCCAGCCCCTGCCGGAACGCGTTCACCACGCGTATCTGCGCGGCGGCCCGAGCGTTAGTCGCGCACGCGCTCTCCACTGCGCGACACTCGCACTCGATACGCTCTGGCTCTGCTCTGGTCTTTATGGACGCAGCTACCTTAGCTTACATTTGTTTTATGTAAACCTCGTTTTATTAGTTAAAAGCGCCTCCAAAAGATACCGATATCTTTCTACAGCAACTATATCGTATTTATATAACTTTTAAAACACGGTGACAATAACACTAAATCCCTCCCCCCTCCTTTGGGAGAACTTTATATGCGGATTTTACGGGTTGGGGAGGAGATATTCATCATAGAAAAAGAACACATTGTGTAACTGCGCCCATCAGAAGTAAGTAATCTAAAGATTTACAAACGACATATTCTCTTCGCTAAAGCAGCAAGATATGTCGTCTACTGTATTTCAAAAGATCGAACTTCTTTATAATGTTATAGCATATTCGTGCTCTATATACAATGTAGATTTAATGCGACAAACAAAGACATGTCAAGTGCAATCACGCTCTTGTATTTAAATAACTTACTTAGTACAATTTTTTTATATATTTTTACATTTAATAAATTAAATATAGAAACAATATAAAAAGCGTGATTTCAGAGTGAACACATTCGTGATTGACAACTCTGTAGAAATTCGACTTAGAACATTTAGAGCCAGAGCGGAGACGAGTGTCAGGCGGTGGTAGCTCCTTTTAATTCGTCACATTTATTTTTTGTTTTATTTGGACACAAATACTCCACGGCTAAAACAATCGGAACTCAATTTTATTTTCCTTTTCAAAATTTAACACAATCTTACACTTTTGGAATATCCAAATTGTTTTAACAATGGAGTTCAAAATAGCGCCATTATAAGTATATAAATGGAAGGACAATTCAGAAGGAGCGACACCGTTGCAGGAAGAGCAATGTACAATAAATTCATTAGTAAATGAACACAAATGGAAGCACACTGAGCCATTAAAAATAGGCGAGAAAGCGTAGGTTATTCGAAATTCCAGTCACAGTAGTCCGTAGTTTGCCGCTAAGGGGCGGTCATTTCATGCCATGCAGTGAGCGAAAATTACGCGCTTGCTTCCTCGCCCTCATCTCTGAATACAGACATTTTGTTATGACCCGAGTTCGATGCGACAGTGTCATGTATATTTGGCTATACCTTTTCTGTGGATCGTGCAACTCTGTGACTGCATTTGGATATTGACCTCTTCTATGTGTGCTACTCGCGTAAGCTGAAGACTGCTGCCCTATTACATGGACGCTAGGCAAACACGAAGCAACAATGATCGTCGTCCATATTGCCTGTAGGAATCAAAGCTGCAAGCTGAGTGACCTATACCAACTTTCATACCTCAACCTATGTCGGAAGCTTAGCCTGATAGAATTCAATTTTCAAACTAAAAGCTGTCGATATTTTAATGGTCAATGCTTCTGATATGGATTTAAAAGCTTCGATGACGAGCCCCTGGTGTCTGACAAATATTTTTTTGTGGTTGAATTATTTATATCGGTGCAGAATGTGAAGCAAAATAATATATATAAAGACTAACTACTCTGATGCCAAATTAAATTTGTAGCCTGTTTCGAGTGTCGGCCTTACTAATGGAGCAAGCTTGCTATTTTTGCCAGTGCTAATTGAAATGGTTGGAATCATCTAATCAAACTACATTTTTACTTTTTTATTAAATCTCAATCGATAAAACATTATGAAAATTTTAGGAACAAATTACTTGAGTTATATACAATAAATTATATTCAAAAAGCTTTTTGATGTGAGTATATTACGATTCTACATTTTGCTTTCTTTTTAAATAATGAATACTGAAGACGTGATTATGTACTGCTGCTATTAAATTACTTGGGAATTATGAAAATTCAGTAGCTAACAAAAATTTTTTGATAGATTAAAATTATCAAAATCACCATGAATTTAAATGTATCACATTTGCGTAAATTACTTACAAACACAGCAAAAACGGAACGTTAACATTACAAGTAGTATTACATTAAATTACGGATAGCCCATGCGTTAGGACGATATGCGTAGGTGATACACATGCGAAATAATCCTGACCGTTCAATTTCATACAACTCTTCTCACAGATCACTTAAAAAAATTACAATTTATTTAAGAAAAGTCGTGAAACAGAAGGGTCAGTGTGGACAATGAACAGTAACAGAATGTATACAAGTTGTTAAGTATAGAGTACAGTTAAAACGTAAAACAAAGTCCAACATAAAAAAGTCCAAACGTAACAAGAGATGTGAGTGAAAGAGCAGGCTTTGTATCAAATCTTACAGCTTGATCGGTGGAAGTCTTGCTGTAGGGCACCGGAATCAAGCGCTCCTGTAACTCGCCACCTATGACCTTCCGTGTGCAATGGGGATTCATGGAAAAGAAAATAAAAACAAGAACATGAAGTAAAAGACTCGTGACACGAAGAGAGAGGCTGAGGACGGCGGGCGTCCTTACGTAGAGATAGGTAGAGATAGTAAATCGCAGTGCTTTGGATCGAACGCGATTCTTTGAAAAAATAATGGAATTTGAATCCTTTTAAAAAACTTCAGCCATGCGCTAACATCAGATTTTAGCTGCATTAATCTCTAATTTCGATTATGATAAAAACATAAAAATCTTACAGTTATAAGATACCGAATTTAATAGAGCGGCGTGACCTTGTCAAGTCGACAGTTTCGTCTAACCACTCGCCTCGCATAACAAACATATTACTATAAAACAGTTAATAAAAACTTAATAACACTTGAGATATTTTTAAAAATGTTACAATTAATTGCAGAATAGCGTTCGATGTGTTAGCAGTGAAGATTTCTGCACCAAGTGACAGAAGTTCGGAGATTGAACGAAGCGGTGCGCTTCGCGAAGCAATGAACAGATTTTAGGAAGAAGATATCAAAAATAAAATAATACTAGAACATAAAATACAAACGCTGGGTTTACGCATCATATTACCTTAAGAAGCACATTCATGGGGTGTGCACTTATAAACTAAGTTTTATTTTACAATATCCATCCAGGGCTCCATTATATCCGTCGTTTAATTAGTTAAGGCAAAATAAAATAATTTAAATTTAACAAAAAATAAAATTATACATCGATCGGGAAATGTACATTGCACATTTATTCTCTTTTAGATACAAATATAGTGAGTGCAACATTGAAATCTTTTCCCCTCCTAAAAGACGTCATAGTGTATGAGTTCGTGTATGTGGTTGTGCGTGTTTGTGTGCGATGCACACGGCACTCGGTTCTAGCTTATTTATTCATGCTCTATCAAAAGCACACTTATTTTTATGAATTATTTTACTCAGTTGCTCACATACCAGATTCTAACAGAACTTTTTTTAACTAACGCACAGAAGCAATACAATGGTGAATTCACTACAATGTAAACTACATCTAACATTTAAGATACTTTACATTGCACAAGTCTAAGTCGTGAAAGCAAAAAGTAATAGATTAGATCACATATAATTAACACAGTATTAACATTTCAATATATTCATTCATACAGGCTGAGTTTTATTTCAAGACCATAAACAATTGAGCGTTTTTTTGGATGTTTTTGAATAGGCGTCTTTAATAAATGAATAGTTAAGATGGTCAGTGAAATAAAAATCATTACTATACAGTTTACACGTATAGCACACACCATCTAAGACGGTGTCTAACATCGCCTCGGTCCATGCTAGGACGGCGTGAAAGCTAAGCGTACTAACATCAAGACGTACGACAATTACGACCTTGGGCACAGGCCAATACAAATCGTTACAAAACACATGCCCCAAAACGGCCAGTTTACCTTAAAACGCAGCTCTCCGCAACGTGGCAGTTGGGTGAAATGAAAGTTATTTTGGAGTAGAGATACTTTATTACTAAACTTTAAGACAAGAAGCGTTAGAGGTAAAGAATTAATAGATAGTGTTTATTTATACCCATACCCCATCTGTATGTACGCTTCACAGGGAATTATGCGTCACTATAGTTCCGATGTAGTGGTTTTATATCTATAGGCGTTTATGAAACTGCTATAAGCGTAATGTTTTAATATTTTAAAAAGTTACTTTTTAATATTTTACATCTAACTTTTTCCGGTTTTACACCGAGACACGAATTATTCTTTAATAATTTTTAAAATACGCTAGTTTTATCATGTTTAATATTATAATGTAATTAGCAGGAAATGATTGAAATTTCACTACGAAGTGCAGAGTGACGAGTTTTAGCGATTCGTATATGTATAGGCACTATATTATCATTATTATAGAAATATACACACATAAATGAATCATTTAACAAGATACTTAAATTTGCTTGAAATCTAGTGAAGTGGTTAAAGTCAATCAGATATTTTTAAATAAGAAAACCGAAAATAAAACTGTAATAAAGAAAATATTAAATTATCAAATTACCAAAACAGTTGTGTAAGTGTGTTTAAAGTGTAAATAATTCAGTATAGGGAACACGTAAAAAATAAATGTGCATGCATTTGACTGAAAGTCTCGACAAATAATTAATTAAATATCCAATTTAATAGTCTACTAATATATCAAACACTTCATGCACGACTTCCTCTTACAGAATTGCAGTAAATGAAATATAGTATCTGTGCTCGAACACAGAATGTTCACCACAACAAACATAAGGTTACCAGATTTCACAATCACTACGGAGTCAAAACACACTTAGGCTCTAAAACTAAAAACAAAGATAGACGAACATAAAAATAGAAATTCTATTGTCGTTCACATAAATATCTAAGGCATTCTCTTACAAAAAGAAATGTAGAAATAATAACAAGCAAATTTAAATATCACGAGTACTTAATCCAAAAAACGTTTATAAAAGCACTTGAGTTGCACAACATTGTGTTTTTTTTTTTATAAAAATGGCACATGAATTTACCGCATATTAAAATATTATCTCACTACGACACAACATTGTTAAGTCTATTTGAAAAGTATCACGAATATTTACAAAAAAAAAACAAATTAAGCAATAATGTTCGGATAACAAAACTAACCGAACTATGTTCTATATTTATACGGCTATAAATATGTTTAATAGCAATAACATCACTAAATATTTTATATATTGAAATAGTGCACCATATTTATTTAAAATCTAGTTAGATATTTTGCAAAAAGTCTAATAATATTCTTCTTACTCTAATACTTTTAGTAAATAATGTATATTTCCGTATATTATTTTATTAATTTACATTTAAAATTTTAACTTTTCTGTTTGTTTCAATGTAACGAACGTTAGTAGCGTAGAAATTGTTAATTAATATATATATAAATTTTACTGAATATGGCAGTAGATTGGGGTACTGTGAATGCCCATGGCATCCGTTTAAAAGCTACATACATTGTAATCAGCAAGGTTTCAGTAAAAATATGAACGGTTGTATTTTTTGGTTTGTATAGTTGATTTATTCATCGCTCTGATGCGATATGGGGCTGAGTGCCGGCAGGGAACTGCCTCCGGATTGCACGCTGATCCTCCGGTGCTCCGCCAAATAATTATTGACAAATATCCGACGGCCGGCCAATATGTCCGCTTTTTGCTGTAAAACAACATCACGGAGGTGTCAGTGAGCCAACGCGGCAATGGCGGCTCGTAGTGTGGCGGTAACCAAACTGCTTTTGTTTGCCAGTATGAAAAAAAATCACCGGCGTTCCAAAATCAAAAAGAAACTTCCTAATAGTAAAGAGAGAATGTCACTCATAATTTGGCTTTGGAACCCCGCCGCTAGTTATACGTGATTTTAGCTATTAGTAAAGTGGGGAGTATTAGAAAGCAGTTTCGTTAGTTAGTGGCTAATGTTAACTAGGATTGGGGGCATTCACACTAGCTGGATCGGGGCGTACGAGGGCATCCACTAGCAATAACTAAGATAAAAAAAGAAATATAATAATTTGTAATTACCGTGTAGAAAGCGACTACTAGGCGATAGAAATATAAAATCCGGTATGTGAGCTACTTCGCGACGGTGTTCTGCATTTTTTTCCAGCCAATTATAGATGTGTTTAAAAAAGGTATTAAATGAAATATCGATACAATTGAAATAAATAATTTTATTAAAATGAGTTTTTTATATTAAACTGGTCGTTTATATAGCCGGTTAAGAATGTATATTTAAAATTACAGTAAAACCTCTTGTTAGATGAAAATAAGTTAAATAATTAAAAATGAAATCAACTTATTAAATAAGTACTTACACAACCGAGTCAAACGTAAACAAAAAAGAAATTATTGTATAAGCCGTTTAATTTTTTAATGATACTCTAGGTTAGATTTATATATTTTAGTTTTGATGATATAGTGGGGATATTAAGGTTTCGAAGCATTTTATTTCTTTTGTACGACAGCTTACATACTAGTGTACGCTTTAATTACAGTGATAAACGAAACTGATTACTTTTTCTTTGAAAAGTGATATACTTAATAGTACATAATAAAATAACATTGAATTTTTGAAGCTCTGATAATATAAAGGACATATAAATTAATTATTTATGATTCACTTTACATTATCAGAGACGGTCATTTATAAAATACAAATTGTGCATACTCACAGACATCTGTTTACATGCATAACGCTGTAACATAAGCAGTTTCACACTTTAAATGCAAAGCGAAAATAATTAAAATACAATTAAAAAAACAACATTTGTACCAAAAAAGAAAAACATTTTAACATCTCTTCAATAGATACTCTGTACTTACAATCTAAGAATCGGCCACCATTTTGTTGACATGTACTAATCACAAAATGGCCGCTCGCGTAGTTATCACCTTCCATACGAGGTGCTCGTCAGTTATTATTAAACTTATCGACCTAAAAGTCTGAGTTATGTTTTGTGACGTATGGATATACAGAGTTAAGGTCGCTTATTGTTTATTTGGGGCGAGTATGTACCGAAGACTTGGGTAAGACGTGCAACACGTTCATGCGCTAACTATACGTTATTCGACTGTACCTACGTTACTTTGTTAGACCAGGTCCAGCGTCGTAAGTACACCGTACCACTGCCTACGCGAGTCGGACCTAAACTTACCGTTAACATCTGAAATAGAGCGATTCTGCTAAAACTGGGCGGCCCCCACCATACATAACGAGTGGCGAAAAAAAATGCTATGGAATTTGCTTCAAATTTTATTATTAATTGTAAATAGTTCAATAATTCTCGTAACATACGCAAAACAATGTTTTAGATCTTATACACTTGTAAAAGTCCTTTTGCATCGCATGTTCAAGCTTTAAGTGTCCCTTTGTAAACTTAGGTGCGGATAACATGAAAAATATATTATTATACAAATAGATAAAATGTTAAATTTTAGCCGATACAGACGGTAGATTTTAAAAACATAATCGTCAGAAACGAAAGTTAAAGTGGTCCCAAAATTTACTATGAAACAAACAATGCTAACTGAGCGGAGTACCTCGAAGAACGTTTTATTACGTTACAGACAATGTACATACTCTTAGCAACGTACTAATTATACAAAAAGCTAAGGAGAATTGAACAATATTAAAAAGTTAACATTATTTTTTTTTAATTTAAAGTCTACAGGATTAAAAAGTTACATTTCCACGAATCGTCTCTAGTTATAACAGCTATACAAAATATCACTGTTCCGATATACATATAAAGACGTTCGAGAAATTTCTTACTTATTTACAAAACATTTTCGTCTCTAAAATAGCAGTGTTTGTTACTCTTTGAACGACTGTTGGAAAGACTTGTTACATAGAACCGATTAAAGTCACATACGTTACGGGGTCCCGCAACTATTGAGATATCGTCAAATTATAGTTCTATTGAAACTTTAACATTGTGTCACGTCAACAGCACAAACGAGTTGATTGTACAGGCGCACTGTAGCGCGGTAACAGGCACGATTCGGTGTAGGAGCCTAACATCGGGCCTCTAAATTTCAACTAGGTATGCAAGTTTATTGCTATCGACTATACCTAGCTCTAAAAAATTTAACACTTATTTAAAAAAAATCTTAATCTACAATTTAAGACTCAATGAGACGTTTCGTATAATAACGCATAAATATAAGTAATCGAGCTGATGTAACATCGCGGTAAAATTGCGCGGGGTTTTGGCGTTAAGTACGTTCCGGTCGCGAAAAAAATCGAAAAACGGAGGATTGGTCGTGTGGTGCGTCGGGTGAGGGTCGGGTGTGCAAGTGTGCGGTGGCGATTAGAAAATGGTCGTCTCAGTGCGGGCCGAAGCCGGCACGTCGTCGGCGTCGATGTAGGCGATGTCCTGAGGCGGCGCGCGCAGTCGCGAACGCAATCCGGCCGCCGAGTGTGCCGACAGCCTCTCCTCCAAGTCTTCGAGCGTCGATTTGAACGCGCGCACCACACGCAGCTGCAACCAACACAACCTCCCAGTGCGCGCCCGCCCTAACCCCTACACCCTCGCCCCTTGCCCCTCGCCGCCGCCTAGCGCCACCTACCGACGCGACGCACTACGCCACCGATATAACAGAGTGTGGTGTGGATGTTCTTGACACGCTACGACAAATTGGCTGTATTCAGAGTACGTTCAGTGTGACGCGGACGTCGCTCTAAGACGGCGCACTACGCATGCTGCTAGACTGGAAGACCTGTGCGAAGTGACTACATCGTCTACGGAGCTAGCGCAGTGACGATGAAGATACAGATGAATGACCGGTGCAGGGTGGGCGCCATGCATGCGCTAACAGAACAAAACACTAAAAAAAGGTGCTAGCGAGAGTTGCTACGAGAGCGACGCGGCAAGATTGCCTCAAAGTAAAGAAGGAGCTCACTAGATGGAGACGTCACAAAGCGGGACGGTGGATGGGGTCGACTATGGTAAAGGTGTCAGAGCATTGATAGTCGACAGTCGAGTGGAGACAGGGTGCCGGCGGGCGGACGGTGCGAGATGAAGGATAGCAAAGTCTACCGGGGCAGACGTGGGATGCAGCACAGACGGGGACAGTACTATTGAAAACGCTCTCGGCAATCCGACGACACTAGTGCATCTTTTGTTTTCTGCATTTTAACAACATTAATACATTATTTAGTTTAGTCGCTTGTTAAAGTTAACAGAACAATGCCTAAGCATTTTAGTAATTGAATTCTGGCTGTATATTGGACATTAGTTTCAGTTCCAAGCAAAGGTAAAAATTTATTAGCGGTTTATATAACGTAAAATAAAAATATATATCACTCTACTGAATTGTTGAATATCATCTTGCTAGACAATTTATTATTTTTTAAAATTATATTTCTTAAATTTTTCTAGACAAAAGAAATATCTCTATTAGAATTTCGCATTTATCGTATTCAGAATATTACTTGTGCATTAGTAGACACAATTTAAGAAAGCGACTTTGCAAATTGAGTATTTTAAAATAAAATAAAAACTAAACCAAACAAATAAGCAATAATATTAAAATTTAAATGTTTTATTATTTCAAACTTATCGGAACAACGTAACGCTCCAAATTGTCACAATGACAGTTAATTTCCCGCGCGACTAGCTGTCGAATGTTTTTTTTATTGTGACATTGGCTACAAGGCCTTCAGCCAAAAAGAATAGATTCAGGTTTGTCTCGCGACTAGTGTGGTCGGGCCGGCGCAGGGAGCTAGGCGCTAGGCGCTAGGCGCCAGTACCGTGAGGTGCCGCCGCACGCAGCGCGCCGCCAGCCGCCGCGCCCGCCACTACACCTCGGTCTCCAGCACGGGCCGGGGCTGCCAACAACATCTCTCAACGACGCGCGGCTCGCCCCATTCGACACCGTCCTACGTGCGCAGCCCTAGCTTTACAACTGATCGCCGCCAGATTTGGGAGATTTTTTTTACAATTGTTTGTAAGGAGAGAGGTGCTGTGGCACGCTTCGCTCGCCTGGCGCGAATAATTTTTTCTCGGAATAGTTTATTGATGGTTATGATATTAATTAGTTTTAAACGTGATAATTCTGGGTGTTATAGATATATATATAGAGGTATTATACAAACATTTTAGTTATAAAAATTTTGTTTATAAATAATACTAATCGAAAATTAAACATCAGTATGATTTTTGATAAATACCAAAAGACGTCTTTGGGAATTGGATTTGTTTTTAAAATTAACCATAAAAATTCATATTTCATTGCTTATACTGCTTTACATTTTTACTATATTATATTGCACATATTTTTTAATGATGGCAACTGGAATTTACAGATCATATATAAATAAACACATAGAAAATGTACATGTCAAATAATTTAGCAAAGTTAAGGTTTTACGTGTGATTTATACGACAATATCATTTTATTTTTTGATAACCCATAAGACTTTTTTTGAATTAGTTTTTTTTAAATATGAGTTTTAAATTATCACAAGCAAAGAAAAAATAACAACAAAAACATATCCAGGCGAGTAAAGCGTGATTTATTAAAGTGTAACATATTACAAACATAATGTTTACTTAGAAACATATATCCCCATATCTGTTGTCACTGAAAGCAGGCCAACACGGAGAGAGTGGAAACCTTTATTCTTACACAAAAAGAAAATTAAAAACGGAACAGTGTCTGGTGTATACTGAGGCATGTATGCGGCCATTTTATGGCCGGTGTAACGTGATACGAATATGACTCGGAAGTGCCAAACCAAATGAGTAACGATCAAACCAAAAAAAAAGTAATGAAAACAAAAACTCAGGGCATAAATTGAAATGGGAGTCGAATCGAGGCCTTAGCTACCCTGAAGATCGACTGCTGGCCACACTACTCCTAGACAACGCAGGGAGATGACACACGAATGCTTTGTAAGGATCAGGGTTCACTACCATATTTTCACCGGGTCACACCTAATGTGCCACTAAATGGCTTTAGCATCTTATTTATATGCTTATTGATGGGAGGTTTTATTTATTTATATTTATACAGCACATTACAAATTTTCATCTATATCAAATTCCATATGCCTCTATGGTGGTGGCTCGCATTTTATCTCGTCGTTTTAGTACATGTGACATTACTTAATCTATCATGCCTTGTTATAGTTTTGTTAAACATCTAATTTCGGGAGCCAAGGAGGAACAGACATTTGCCTACTAAATTTTAGTAAGACGATTTACAATTGTGAAATATAGTTTGTTTCACTTATGCAATCATCGATAGAATGCAAACAAATAAATATTAGAAGGTAAGAAAATAGTTAATATTTGCACAATTGTAACGTCGAAGTAAGGTTAGAAAGCTTCACAGAATCACTGTTTTTAAATAAACTTAAAAAACTGTATCACGTTAGTTCTACACATGATACTTACCAAAAATAGCGCCGTCGCCTACACAGTACAACTATATTTACAATTAATACATTAATTGGACACTACAACAAGCCTATAACGCAAAATAACAATCAAGGCATTTTTTCAAAATGGCAAGGCAAGGCTACTATTGACATTGACACGCCCATCTTTCAGTTTGACGCTTACACCCATGTGACGACACACCCCCCAAAGTACGGCTCGAACGGACAACATTCATGGACAAAAAACAAAAAAAAAACATTAAAAAAAAAACAAAAACACTCAAAACACTGACAACACAACAGCAAAGGAAAGAGAATTGTTCGGTCGAGAACGGTTATAATTTATAGTGTTAGTACGGCGAGCGTACGCGCCATGCTCACTAAAAGGTGTATCAACATTTTTTTTCTCTAATTGTATTTTTTATTTCAAGAAAAATCCACTCCACACTCAAGTAAATGAACGCCTCGTTTAGCAGTAACTGAACACAATTCGTATAAATTAAATAATGCATTGAAAAATCATTAAAAAAAAGTACATTTATCAAAATGAACATGTTACTGCTTCGGTATCTGATATCGGTAACGCGTGTTAGTCGCCGTGCGGTCCTCCAGCACTCGGGTTTTTGAACATACGGCGTCTCATACAAACAAGAGCTTGGGTTGCTTTGGATCAGTAACGAGGATGTATTGGGTTGGCGTATCACAAGCAAAAAAAAAACACTATTCTTAAATAAATAACTAAAAAAAACAGACAAAAATAGAAAAAATCAAACAGTCAGTATGACTAAGAGTAAAAAAAAGATAGAGGAGAAAAAGAGATAGTCATATTCATACCGCGATGTTGTTATTGTTGAGTAAATTATATATAAAAGTAAAACACTATAGGGACATAGTCATAGTAACTGTTTGAGGTTACAAACATGAGGGATAAGTAACATCGTCACAGCCTACATTAATCGCATGCCAATGGGGTTGTGATACAGGGTGGTGGTAAATTAAAAACAAATCATAGTAAATAAAAAAATCGGGAAGCGTCAGACTGGGTTCTTTGCGAAGCATGCACGGCCGTTACTCACGATGTTTTAGGCTTCTAACTAGTGTAACACTAAGGGGATCAATCCCGGTCCCATGACAGCTTAGAGTAGTGTGCGAGCAAGACAGTTACACACGAGAGTTTGAAAACAGAATAAGATAAGAGATACTGAAAAAGAGAATCGAGTTAAAGGGGATAGATGTCATGGAACCAGTTCGAAAATAAATATTTTTTAGAATAAAAAAAAATCTAATGTAGCATTGAACGGTCGCTAATTTAGCAATTTTCCTAAATTAATTGTAAATTTATGTTTTTCATACATAATTAGCATAATTAGTGACCGAACAATTTTGTATCTACGTTAATGGGCCAAAATAATGTAGCGTATCTACTAAAATTTACTCTGTTAAGTGTTTCTCTGTGTAGGTATAGAAAAAAATAATTATCGAATTAGAACAGAAGTACAGGAGAATGAAAATAATTGTGAGACGTAAGAGAAAATGAAGGAAAATAAAAGAAAAAATAAAATTAAAATAATGAACGTACAGTCGTTTTCAGAAAGGTATGAATTTGCTATCGAAATTTTTGTGTCGTTCATTTTTAATTAGAATTCCGGCTCACTGTACCAATTTTATTGAAGTATATGTGTAATAAATATGACTCAGCGTAATCACTATTCTATGACGATATAATCTATACATAGATGCGTAGTATTAAAAATGGTGATTATATTCGGCTTGTATGCAAAAAGTAGAATAAAAGTAAATATATAATATACGGATATATAAATGGACTTATATCGTTGACTTAGCGTTAAGGATGCCCAAGGTATCCGCAGTGTTGACCTGTTGACTTTGCTGTTTATAGTTTTAAATAATGCTGCAAACTTAAAACTTATCCCTCTTTCGTATTAAACACGAACATTTCTGCCACTCCTATATGACTTTTTATTTCAATCATATTAAACAATACATTTTTTTAATTACATATTTTTACCCAACAAAGTTTACATTAAAGATCAATTTTAGATTAAAATGAATTTTTTATGTCAAGTAAACTTTGTTAAGTAATTAATTTTATAATAAATGCCTTAGAATATCATCATGTTTTTTAATGTATAATAATTATATCAGTCTTAAATCACAGCCGCAATATTATCATGATGTTATCTATGACAGTAAGAAATAACAGTATTTTGCAGTTATTTCTTATATTTGTGTGGGAATCCAAAAAGTGTTTAAAATTGCCATATTAAATTATAATTAAATGTAATCATGTACCAATATTTAACTGTTTTAAAAATGTTGTTGACATTGAATATTAACTAAAAACGGCAAAGTACTGTCATTGTAATATTGTAAAAAATGTTCTTTAATTAATATTTATTTAGTGAATGGAGTATTAAAAAATTAAAAAAGAACATTCGTTACAGTAAGGACACACTAAAAATTAACCATGAAATTCTTCAAATATCAATTCAATTAATTTAAACAAAACAAGCCCCACAAAATGAAAATATTGTTCTTATTTTTATATTTGCGTATTACAAGGACAAAATCCCACATAGATCCCCCCAAAATGCCAATTAGCGTAACATTTAAACCCAATTTAGCTGCCAAAGTTAGCACCCGTGGACGAATAGGCCAAGAATTATTAGGTTCCTTTATTTTATAACGTTACTATTGCTTTTTTTTAACATAAAACTAAAGTTTTTAACTGTAATAATACCTCAATTTTGTACTAACATAAATATGTCATGTAACATGTGAAATATGATTTAAAAAAAAGAAGTTCAAAAAGATTTAAAAAAACGAATGTCAGTAATTTGAAATTATCTACTACTCTATGCAGTATATGTTTTTTTTAAATAGTATTGCAGAGAGTTAGGGTGTTTGGCCTATTCGTCCGCGCGGCGCGGGCGTGGCCGGGCGTAGCCGGCGCGCGTGTGTGCGCGTGTGCGCGTGCACGTGTGTGCGTGCGTACCTGCGTCTGCAGGCGCGTGAGCCCGCGGATCCACAGGATCTGTCCGGCGCGCGGCTTCTTGTCCAGATCCGAGTCGTAGTCCGGACCGGGCTGGATGGACTCCGGGTCCGGCTGGCCTCGGCCCCAACTAACGGATCAATTAATGCACAAACGTTATGACGACCATTTCACGGCCTAATGTTTAGAGTAGATTCCACGCCACAGATCTAGGGTATAAATCCAATCCAATTTTTTTTGTGTTGTGATTTTCGTCACATTTTAACTGCTTCGTTCCACTCGGTTACAGCATATAAAAATTATTGCTGAACATATGCCTCATGCGTACCATTACCAAAATACCGTAAAATAATAAATAATAAAATGGCAAATTAATTCTAGTAGGCTTAACGTGTCGTATGGTGAGTGTACAGAACCGTAGACCCTTTTAGTGGAAACGAGACATTCCATTTTATTCATCAGTGTAACAATGCATTTGCATTTTAATTCTTAATCGAGGATACATGTAGATGTCTATGAAGGCATATACATACGATCAGGTGTGTTTTTTGTCACCCTTATTCTACAAAAAATACTATTGTTGTAAATGTTCATTAGTGTCACGCTATCAATGCTATATTTAAAAATATAGCTATTATTTTTTCTGATAGTCATCAATATTACAATACAATTATTTCTAAACATAAAGCACAGGCATTAAAACGGTATACTCACGAGAGCTTCTTGGGTATTTTCTTGGTGGGTACAGTGGTGACCAACTGTCCCCACACCAGCGTCCCCGCGCCGAAGAACAAACACCAAAGCCACTGGTCTATCGAAAGACCTGCCGTACTAAACGCCATGCCTCCAAATTGGATTATAACCACCTGAAATGTTAAACAAATATTCTTAACTATTTTAGTATCCCTTACTCACCTAAATCTGTTTATTCGTCTATACAAATTAATACTATTCCAATAACATTGATTACATGTTGCAGTGTCCCAGAATTATTACTGCTTTATCAGAATCTATTGACAGTGGGGAATAAGTTTGGAAAATGACCGGCGAAAATAATAAATAAACAATGTCCAATAACGATTATTTACACTAGCTAACACAAAGTACATAAAACTAAATATTCAAACGCATTTTCTTATTCACTACTGGCTCGATAAACCGCTTTTTGTTAATACTAGTATAAAAAATAATAACATTTATATGAATGATGGATGACATCATTGCATTCCCTTCGTAAGAAACAAGGGGAGAAATAGATCGATGAGTAGTCCGACGTCGACACCATACGGCAACTTACAATATATCCCTTCAACAGTAATCTATAATATACATAACTATCTAATACTGCCCGGACCAAAAAGTTTTATACTTTACTTTTAATTCGTGTTTTTTTTTTTTGTATTTTATGGGAATAATGACGTTGTTTATACAAAACACAAAACTGTTTTTCTGACCTAAGTTTATAACATAATATCACATTAGTGCTAAAAGGTAATAAACTCGTTTAAATATGAGGGCACCTGATTTTTTTAAAAATAAAATTTCGCAACAAAATCTAATGAAAACATACAAAACTACGTACAAATATTAAAGATAATATATACTTCTCAATACTCTTTTCAGCAATAATAAACAACAAAATAATACTAAATATGAAATAAAATGAACAAGCATTGAATTGGCGGGAAAATTGACGATTTTCGACTGACAAAACTTGAAATTCGTCAACAAATTACAGATTAAAAATTATTTGTTATCTAGCTTTGTCTATCAACAAGCGTCTGCATAAATATGAACAGGTTATGAAACCGGCAACACAGTGAATTAATAAACAGCCGCAGCGGCTGTTTGGACTATCGGTGCGCGCCATCTCGACGTTTTTGACTGTTGAAGGGATATTATAGTAAAGTAAAAGTAAAGTAAAGTTACGGCCTATATACGTCCCACTGCTGGGCTCAGGCCTCCCCTCATTTCTGAGAGGGTTTAGGGCAAGGAAGTGTCCGCCGCGCTGCCCAAATGCGTGTTGACGAACTTCACATGTCTTCGAAATATTTTTTTTCTTATTTCCTCAGACATGCGGGTTTCCTCACGATGTTTTCCTTCACCGCCGAGCACGTGGTAAATCAGCACTTAAAATTGCAATTAACAATTTCATTGGTGCCGGCGGGGATCGAACCCGGGTTACTCGCGTTCTGTTATATTTACAGCGAGCGTTAACCACTGAGCTACCACGGCTATTATAGTGTTTCCTATGTATTAGCATTATTTTTGCTAGTAGTTCGTCTAGGTGGTTCACCAAACAGCAGTACGTGCACTGTTGTGTTCCAGTCTGAATGGTATGAAGATCCTGTATAATTATAGGCTGTGAGGCGTTCCATCTTAGTCCTTAGAAGTAAAAACGATCTGTAAGCTATTGCACTTGAAGTTGGCTGCAGGTGTTTTTATGCACTTCCACTTACCATCAGGTATACTGCGGGTACGTTTTTTTTGTATCGATAGATAAACAATCATTTTCAAGAATGCGTCAGCTAGCATGCACAACTTGAATTATTTGGCAACACTGACCATACTGGTCAGGCGGACCAGTAAGTGCAGACCTGATATAGATAGCCACATATAGTCAATTTAAAAATCGTATAATGCCATTCAATTTGTACATTCGTTCGCAAGTGATTCATTTATTCAATATAAATAAAAAAAACTTGATTTGAAATAACGGTCAATACAATAATAATCTATTTTGGTTGGAAGTTTTTTTTAAACAGTAAAAATCGTATGATTGGGTAAGTGCATAGCATTGAGTAAACAACTTAGAACAAAAACGTCATGTTCTTTGTCATGACCGAACTTCTTTGGTTGCGGTGCCACAGAATTCATTTGAGATTAGTTGTGAATTTCTCTACTTTACATTTTAGGTCGCATATTTTCCGATTCTGATTTTATTGAAACAGCCTCTAGTTCAAACATTTTTTTTTATAGAAGAGGGGGCAAACGAGCATGCGGCTCACCTCATAGTAAGTAACTACCGCCGCCCATGGTCAACCGCAACACCGAGGCAATCGCAGGTATGTTGCCGGCCTTTTACAAAGGAGTAAGCTCTTTTTCTTAGTCGTATCGGTCCGGAAAAATCTCCGGTGGTAAACAATTCCACAGAGAAGTTGTACGAGGAAGAAAAATTCTAGTAAAACGCACAGTGGTGGACCGCCAAGCATGAAGATGTTGAGGATAGGTATCGCGAATTTTGACGCGATGTGCGTTCGTGAAATTTGGCGGCTGAAACTGATCCGAACAATTCATCAGAAACAATCCCCGTGGTATATTTAGTTCGTGCCAAATCGATTGAGAAAAATACTACATATAAAAAGTGCCTATATATTGAAGGTTTGTAGCCCCTGTTACGACGAAAGGTCAATGTCCGTTTTTCTCAATCGATTTGGCACGAACTATAGATACGATACACGATAAACTACTTTATGTAATATGGTGGAGGGATCATAGCCGCGTTATCTCTTTCCACTGCAAGGACTAAGATAGAATTCTTTAGCCTGTTTTACCTTTTACTTTTTTTATTTCGTATTAATAGAATTGAACACTCGCACTTACCTGCGACAAAGCAGTACCGATCCATATCGAATAGAAGATAGGGTTGGTGAAGAGCCCCTCGAAGACGTTTCTCTGGCCGTGTATCTTACGCGCGTTGATTTCGTTGAACAGCGTCATCATTACGAAAGTGTTGAAGATAATGGTGAAGTGCTGCGTTGGTTCCGAGCCTAACGGCTGGCCCCGACCCGAGGGGATGTTTAGTATTCTGTCACCTGGAATTAATTATACGATAATGTCTTTTACAATAGTTAGTTTCAATAAATTCTAATCATTTTAGTGTACTCACTGTTGGTCAGCCCACTAAAATAATAAATTTTCAACGTGGTAGAGCCATGCTGCAGTTATATTAGTAGTATAGTTGTAGCACAAATGGGTCGGCTCGACCAGGGAAGGACCACGCTCTCACAGAATACCAGCGTGAAATAGTAGCTTAATGCTGCTGTGTTTCGTATGGTGAGTGTAGAGAACCGGAGACCCTTTTTACTGGAAACGAGGCATTCCATCTTAGTCCTCACGGGTGACAACGCATCTGAATTTTGATTTGTTCGATTAGTGTCTATGAGCCGCAGCAACCACTTACCATCAGGTGGACCGTGTGCTCGTTTGTCACCCGATTCTATAAAAAAAAGTAAATAAATACAGCACCACACAGCGTCTGGCATTTCTTTACCCTGAAACCCTCTTAAGAATGAGACAAGACTTGCAGTGGAGATCCAGCAGTGGGATGTATATCATAAGCTGTTACTTTACTTTACCATAGCATGAGTTTGACAATACTTACGATAGCTGCAGATAACTTTAATAGTATTCCTCAAAAGTTTAAATTCATTTTGTCTATTGTCATTTAACTGATTCTATAATAAATTACGTTTTACTTTAAGTGGTGGAGCCACTCTGCAGCTGTATTAAGATTGTAGCACGAATGGGTCGCCTCGACAGGTGTATGATCCTGCTCTCATAGAATACCAACGTAAAATAGCAGCAGAATGGCTCTTCTTCCATTTAAAGTAATAAAAAATTTGAGGAATCCTATGCTATGTTTCGTGGTCAGTGTCAGTGTAGAGAACCCGTGACCCTTTTTACTGGATACGAGGCATTTCATCTTTCCTCAGCGATCACAACACATCTGTATTTTTAATCTTAATCCAGAATAGATGTAGATGTCTATGGGCCACAGCATGCACCTACGAACAGGTGGACAGGTTTATTCTTTAAAAATAATAGGCTAATTTTTTTTTAAACTTTTTTCTAAGTTTATTTACTTATTACACGCTACTTTTGTGATTAGACCGATTGTGATCATATTTTGAGATACATTTGTTTGTCATACATACATTGTCGAGACATAACAGGTTTTTTCATAGGTATGATAGGAACCGATTACGAAGTTACTATCAAATTCTATATTTATGCGTCTTAATGACCAATATCAACATTCATAGACCAAAAATTCACAATTGTAACAAAAATGTTGGTTAAGTAACAAAATAAAATACTAAATTTGGACCTTTGGCGCCGGTTTGTAGAGTTCTTAATACGTATTATACACAGTCTGTTTGGAAGATTAGAAAATAAATTTAAAAAAAGAGCAGACTTTGTCTGAGACTAGTTTAGCTTAATACGTTCTTAATGGTTAAAGGTATCATCCCCTTCAGGCTTTGCAAAGAAGCAAAGTTACTGTCTAAATAGGATCCATTCATTACCGCTGAGGTCAGGCTAGGATTCATAAGATTTATGGAGCATTTCGTCTTGTGCGTATTAGCGGACTTCACTTCAATTAGTAGCGGTTAAGCGTTCAGCTGCCTTTTCCGAGTTTGGTTCCGCCAAAAACAAGGACTTGTTTGGCTTTTAAATTTTGATTGATTGATGTTTGTCTATTTGTTTGGGTTTTTAAATACATATTTGTACCAGGACTAGATGTTTCTGTATGAATATTAGTAAGCGCTTTCAAAATACATAGGTGTGTAAGAAATAACAAATAAAAAAATATATATATCGATACGAACCAACGAAGAGCAGCGAGAATATGATGAAGAGCTGGTAGATGGCCTGTCCGAGAATGTTCTTCATCATGGTGCGGCTGATGAGCGGTTTGGTGCGTCCGTAGGGCTTGCGTAGCAGCAGGTCGGACGTGGGCAGCTCAGTGGCCAGCGCCAGCGACGCCAACGTGTCCATGATCAGGTTTACCCACAGCATTTGCACGGCCTGCGGGTCGGGAGCGACCGATTCAATCATAGTGGGAGATTAAACTACACTACCCTGTCTAATGCGTGATAAGATTAGAAATGAGGATATCCGCAGTAGAACCAGAGTGATCGACATAGCCTAACGGGTTAGTAAGTTGAAGTGGCAATAGCTCGAAGAAAAAAACAATCAATAGGGTAGGTTCTAGAGTGGCAGCCTCGTACCGGTAGCCGAAAGATGGACTGTGTATTTCACCGTTATCTTAATATATATAAATTACGTGTCACGTTGTTTGTCCGCGATGGACTCCTAAACTACTTAACCGATTTTAATCAAATTTGCACACCGTGTGCAGTTTGGTCCAACTTGAGAGATAGGATATTTTTTTTATGCCCATGAGTGACCCACAATTTTTTTTTTTGCTAATTTAAGGATTTTTAATAGGACATGACAGGGTCGTCGAAAAGGGCAGAACAACATCTGCCTGGCAAGCTAGTTTTATAATAAAAAGTAACAACAACTAGATAAATATACACACGAAATAGACAATTATTACCTTGAGAGGACTGTCCTGTATCGCGCACGCGCCAATAAAAGCCACGATGACGGCGACCACGTTGACGGTGAGCTGGAACTGTAAGAACTTGGCGATGGAGTCGTACACGTTGCGGCCCCACATCACCGCCTTTACGATCGACGAGAAGTTGTCGTCCGTCAAGATGATGTCCGAGGCTTCTTTGGCTACGTCCGTACCGGCGATACCCTGAGGAGGGAAAATGGACAAATTATTAAAAATAGGTGTAAAAATCCGCGGTAGCTTAGAAACTCTTGTCCGATCCGATAGGGACACATAAGTACTGTAGTGAAATTACATTAATAGACATTATTGTTATTTAAAATACATGCTTTTATTATAATTACTTAAAATTTGGCAATTTTTTCAAATCTGGTAACATCGTCGTGGGTGACGGTGATGACGGTATCTTTGAACGTGAAAGTATGGAGTGTAGAAGTAAGTAGCACCAACTCCCATAGTAGAATAGTTGAAAAAGTGGTCATCTGTAAGCAGTAAATAACAGTTCAAAAACTCTCCACAACAGCGCTGGAGCAGCTACTGGGATGAAATGAACTTAGTTGTCGACGGTTTAAGTGTGCTGCTAAACTGCTCAGTAGCTCTAAAATCTAAAATAATTTTATTTAGTTAATATAACCTCGAAAAAGTCGTCTATCCTACTAATATTTTTCGGTGCGTTCTTTAAAGTATACCCCGTAGCTATAGTGGCGCCACCCTTATTTAACGGTTTTCTATGGACACTTTTTAATACACAGTCTGTACTACTTACTTCTACACTCCATACGTGAAAGTTTTCCCAATTAATTAAATTTTATTATTTTATTTATTGTAATGTTTTTTTTTGGGCTAAGCGGTCGTTGTAAATTTTACAGTACGCGAGCAACCCGGTTTCAATCTCCGCCGGCACCAATGAAATTGTTAATTGCAATTTTAGGTGCCGATTTATGACGTGCTCAGCGGTGAAGGTAAACATCGTGAGGAAACCTGCACGTCTGAGAAAAAAGAAAAAATATATTTCGAAGACATGTGAAGTTCGTCAACACGCATTGGGGCAGCGCGGCAGGTATTTCCTTGCCCTAAAACCTCCGGAAATGTAAGAGCTGTGCCAGATGGACTAACTTTTAAATATATTTTTATTTATTCTCTGAAATGGATTACACGAACTACACTATAACACGATCTGTAAAAGCAACTTCGGGTGGGTTCACTATGACCTTCAAATTTTTTGGCTAATTGCAAGTTCGTTTTTATTAGAGAAAATATCGAAAATAATTAAATCCCAATGGCGCAAAGCACGGGCTTAACCTCAGATCATATAAACAACAGGAGATATGCCCGTTAGTTAAAATGTATCGGAACCTGTTGTCGCCAGTTTCTCCCCGCCAACTACTACACATGCAGTTCATTAAATTGATAGATACGCAGTAGCGCACACACACGCATTCACATCTCTAACTCACAAAAGCCGGCAGCGGCTGCTTCACGAAACTGCTATCGTGTGAGTGAGAGTATCAGTAAAACACTTATCCATTGCGCTATTAGACCAGCTGATTCACAGGTCGATTTGTACTAAGCAAGCAATGGTTTTTGTTCCTAATGAAAACATTTGATTTAGTTTTTCATCGTGTTTCTAGTACCACGAAGTAATGTTTTAATAAACTGAATAAGAAAAACATTAATATTTTAGTACTTACGTGTGAAATGAGATGCCATCTTTCATGTAATTCACAATACAGCTGTTATTTTTGCAAACAATCACTGAACAACGCGGCATTTTGTCAAAAATCACGAGCAGTGAAGACGTCACAAGTTGACATTCGACTAATTACCGAAACTGGCATCAGGCCGCTTTGCGGCCAGATGCGTTCACAAGTGCCACGCCTCCTTGCCATATCTCCTGTTGTTTATATGATCTGAGGGCTTAACTTACTCAAACTCAAGGTAAGACTTCAGTTTTTCCCAATATTCATTCTATCTCTTGCTCTGCCCTCCAAATGATAGTAAAACTTATGTACCTTTCATTTCTACAACGGAATAAACTTATTAAGAGGTCGATGGATACAAGTGGCTCTTTACCATGCTTTGTGAGATTCCTTAGGGGAGGTTTATGTTCAGCAGTGGACTTGAGATGCGCTGTAATGATGATACGATGATAAAACTCTATCGATAGGCAAACCTATCTCCGGTTGCTATCGTCGATAGTGCGGATAGGTTTTACATATTGTTACTTCTATGAAAATTGGTGACGTAAAAACTCACCATAGCGAATCCAACGTCGGCTTTCTTGAGCGCGGGTCCGTCGTTGGTTCCGTCGCCGGTGACCGCGACAACTTCTCGCTTGTCGAACGCCTTGGACTCGATCATTCCTTTCACCAGCGTGTATTTATCCGTGGGAGACGAACGCGCAAGCACGCGCAGCTTCGGCCACACTTTGTCCAGCAGGTGTTGTTGTACCTGTTGGGAGAAATATTTCATTTTGACTATGACATCACTGATAACCTTACTTCATACACATAGTTTTAACACATACATAAATACACACAAACTCACTCACTCATACACACACATCACAAATGTAACTAGTAATAGAATATCTTGTCTCTTATGTTAATCATACAAATAATATGTTATACTGATAGTATCCTGAGGGGAAGACCCTGGTGATCCGTAATACAGGCTTCCTTCAAGTACAGACACACCAGACTCTCTGCCCATAATAATATACTGAAGAACACACATTCACGTAAGAGCAACCAATGGCGGAATGCATGAAAATTAGCGTCATGCAATTTAACACTTCACAGAGAGTATTAGACTTCAAGTCCCGTCCCTTCTACGGAAGATTGCCTCTCTTTTCAATCAGTGACGTTCAGGTGTTACCGCTCACCGGGAACTGCCCAAACTATTTGTCTAACCGACCATTCCATCATTTTACTGACCATTCATTTATTACACTGAATAATTTTGGAAACTGAATTGCAGGATGGAATAACTGCAAAATTTTCTTTTTATTACTGTTCATTTTTCATTGTTCATTTAACTGCTATGGTAATTTACTAACCACAAGAAAATTAAATATCTGCCCATTAATTTTTCAAGTGATTATTATAACATCCTTAATGTTTAAACAGTTGTAAAAATTATTACCCTTATTATTATACACAAAACAATGCTTCGGTAGTTAGCTCTCTAGTTTTTCTGCACATTTTAACTCTTTTTATAATTTTTCTTCTTTTATGAATATTTGTGGATTGGTTTATTTATTTTTAATCGAATTAATATAAAATATAACTATATAATTTATTTATTTGTATATTGGATGGATCTCCAACAGTTGGTTAACGCCCGCTGTAAATATAACAGAATGCGAGTAACTCGGGTTCGATCCCCGCTGGCACCAATGAAATTGTTAATTGCAATTTTAAGTGCTAATTTACCATGTGCTCGACGGTGAAGGAAAACATCGTGAGGAAACTTACATATCTGAGAAATAAGGAAAAAAATATTTCGAAGACATGTGAAGTTCGCCAATACGCATTGGGGCAGCGCGGCGGACATATCCTTGCCCTAAAAACCCTCTTAGAAATGAGAGGAGGCCTGTGCCCAGCAGTGGGACGTATATAGGCTGTAACTTTACTTTACTTTACCAACAGTTGTACATATTATTAAATCACTTCTAACATATGCCTTACATCTACAAATTACTATGTACTACCAATTAAAGGAGAACACATCATTCAAAAACCAGTATTTATGATTTGCCTATTTTAATGGTAGTTGGAACAAAAATAAGTTTTACGAACAAAAGATAGATAATGGTTTTGTAACATCAATAAAAAAGTTTAACATAAAGTTAGTGACTAATTAATTTACCTAACTAGTACAGAAAGAAACATTAACCTTTACATTTTTTAACTTCCCAACTATGAAATCTGACAAAATAATATTACAACCCCATTTTTAAGTGACGCCGCCCTAGTGGCAGAAAAGTCGTGGATGATATAACGCCATCTGTCGCAGCTAGTAGAATAGAATAAAATAAGAATATTTTTTATTCAATATAGATTACAATAATACTTAATAAGTCATTTAAGCAATACCACTGCTTGCTTGCTACCGAAGAACCAGCCAGAAACTCAGCGGGACTACTTTTTTAAAGCATCAAGATAATGATAAATATGTATGCAACTGCACGATCTAACCTCTCCATTCGCATCCCGAATTCGTGTGTTGAAATCCTTGCCTTCCAGGATAAGGAAATCGTCGCTGGGTTTGAGAATGCCGCACTTGATCGCGATAGACCGGGCCGTGTTCACGTTGTCACCCGTCACCATGCGAACCGTGATGCCCGCCTTCTGGCATTTGCGGATAGCTTCCGGCACCTGCAATTATCGACTTTATGTTTAATACTTTCGAAAACAACGACAATACCACTTACAACGAGCGGTTAACGAGATATTAGAAGTGTTGTCGGCATTGCTTTTTTTAAATAAAAAAGATTGTTTATGCCTATTAAAATAAAGTCCATTTTGCAATATGTAATAATATGAATTATATCAATTATTATATATTTTTGGATATAAGACTAATTCATAATAACTTCTAACATCGATATTAGCAATTAATTAATTAATGTTAATAGACGGAAGGTGTACTTTAAAATACATATTATGTACATGAAATTGCATTTAGTTTTGATACTTGTATAAATTAATGTAAAGTACAATTTTCAATGTCTGTATTTAAGTGAATATATTTATATTATAAATTACATGACACATTACCTCGGGCCTGACAGGATCCTCAATACCGACGACACAGAGGCAGGTAAGGTTGTTCACGATGTTGTCCTCGTCATCCCAATTCGGTTCTTGGTCTATATGCACCTGTTTGAAAGAGACAATAAGAAATAAGTTTCACATTTAATCTTGTAACAATATAATATGTAATGGGAAAAACGCCAAACTTTCTTCCAATTTATCAATTATTTCTTTCAAACCTCTTCCGCATTCGAATTTGTTAAAGCAAATACCATTTTGAATAAAAAAACATTTTTACTATTCTATTTTATAGTTCGTGCAAAATCGATTGAGAAAAACGGACGATGACCTCAGATATGAGCCGAGTGTCAAAAGGCGTAACTGACAAAATCTCAATTTAGATGTAATAACAGCGGTTACGTTAGTTAATAAATATATATTATATCAATCATTATAAAAATAAAATAAAAAAACATTATAAATAAAGTACTACATATAAAAAGTGGCCATGTATTGAAGGTTTGTAGCCCCTGGTTAAACGACCTAAAGGTCCGTTTTTCTCAATCGATTTGGCACGAACTATAGACTGATTATTCGTTAACGTAGTATCAGCGACATAAGTGATATACGGAACATTATGTAACCAGACTGCAGCAAAATGTGAATCATAATACATGTTATATACAACCTAATATTATATTATCTTTATGCTAAAAACTTCTATATAGTAAAGAATCCTAACTAAAGAGGGAGAGCTGCAATCACCAATATATACCCACATAGTGATAAAAAATATACTGGTTGTAAGATATTTGTAAAATGGGTACATAATTTAAACTAATTTCAGTCATTTAAGTCACCTTTTTATAAAACCAACTATAGTGATCACTGTAGTACCTGGTTGATGTCAGCTTTGCCCGGCACAAAGTCCCGGTAGGCGACGGATATGGTCCTCAGGCCGTCGCAGGCCATAGGTTCGATGACCTGTTTGACCAGTCTCTCTTGCATGTCACGCGTGAACTTCTCCAGGCGGCCTTCGTGTCCGTAGATGAATGCACATCTGAAAAGTTATTTGTTAATTTATTAATTTGCCATTTAGTTCTGAAATCAAAATTCAGAAAAAAAATCAGTTATTACCAAAAATATATTAATTGAGAATGAACGTTAGGGAAGTTTTACTAATAAATATCGACATCATTATTTAAATATATATATATATAATCGTTAGTGAGTCTGTGGGTGATTGTGAAATTTCTGAACGAAATATACCGATTAGTCATATTCACACAATATATTGATATGATTATGATTAGCTCATAGCTAAGTTACGATCCGATAGATAACGCCGTAGTGAAGTTATTACCAAATTTTATATTTACTCATATTCAAAGTATTTCGGTTTAATGCCAAAACAGTACATCACGAAATCTGGACCAAATATGTGGCATTGTGATGGATTTATTACTAAAATAATACTTTCAATCATAAAATTCAGAGTGAAAATTATAGCGCCATCTAACTAAAAAGGACAGAACATCGTCTCTTGGCCTAGCTAGTTACACTATCTTATCATCATCATCATCATCACAGCCCTTCACAAGTCCACTGTTGAACATAGGCCTCCCCCAAGTAATGCCACAAAGCACGGTCCTGAGCCACCTGCATCCATCGACTTCCTGCATATCTTACCAGGTCGTCACTCCATCCAGTGGGGGTCGCCCTACACTACGCCTACCGGTACGAGGCTGCCACTCGAGAACCTTTCTTCCCCATCGTTCATCGGTTCTTCGAGCTATATGGCCGGCCCATTGCCACTTCAGTTTACTAATCCGTTGTGCTATGTCGGTCACTCTGGTTCTACTGCGGATATACTCATTTCTGAGTCTATCACGCAGAGAAACTCCGAGCATAGCCCTCTCCATAGCTCGCTGAGCGACCTTGAGCGTCCTCATACGGCCAGCAGTGAAGGACCACGTCTCTGATCCGTAAATCATCACTGGCAACACGCACTGGTTGTACACTTTAGTTTTCAGAGATTGAGGTATACCTGACGAGAAGATGTGTCGTAATTTCCCGAACGCTGCCCAGCCGAGTTGAATCCGTCGATTGACCTCTCGGTCGAAGTTGGACTTACCTAGTCGGACTATTTGTCCCAGGTAAACGTACTCGTCAACAACTTCGAGCATAGTGCTCCCAACAACTACCGGCATAGGTGTGACATGGACATTAAACATGATCTTTGTTTTGTCCATGTTCATCTTAAGACCTATCCGTTGGGAGGCACTATTGAGGTCATTGAGCATAGTGCTTAAGTCCTCCAGCGATTCTGCCATAAGGACTATATCGTCGGCAAATCGAAGGTGAGTGATGTACTCGCCATTGATGTTAATACCGTATCCTTTCCAGTCCAGTAGCTTGAAAACGTCTTCCAACGCAGCGGTGAAGACTTTCGGGGATATAACGTCACCCTGTCTTACACCTCTCTGCAGTTGGATAGGTTTCGAGCTCTGGTTCTGTACTCGGATAGCCATCGTAGACCTACTGTACAAACACTTCAGCACTTCGATATACCGACAGTCAACTTGGCACCGCTGAAGGGACTGCAGCACCGCCCAAATTTCGACGGAATCAAAGGCTTTCTCATACTCCACATACGCCAGGCAAATTGGCAAATTGTACTCTTCAGTCTTCAGTACAATCTGCCGCAGGGTATGTATGTGGTCTATGGTACTGAAGCCTTTTCGGAAACCGACTTGTTCGGGAGGCTGGAAGTCGTCGAGTCTGCGTGCGAGACGATTCGTAATGACTCTCGAAAACAGCACGTAGACGCGGCTCAGAAGGGAAATCGGTATGTAGTTCTTCAAGAGAGCGTTGTCGCCTTTCTTAAAGAACAAGATCACCGCACTTCTGCTCCACGCCTCTGGAGTAGTGCCACCATGGAGGACGGAATTGAAGAGCTTCTGAAGGACTTCAAGTACCGGTGTTCCACCCGCTTTCAGAAGCTCCGCTGTAATTCCATCCTCGCCTGGGGCCCTGCCGTTTTTAAGGTGCTGGAGAGCCATTCTAATCTCGCTTAGACTGACGTCCGGGATATCATCGGAATAGTGTCGGATAAGACTTGCTCTTGGATCGCTACTTACACTTGCGTGTGGCTCTAACGATGATGTGTACAGCTGCCCATAGAACCTCTCAATCTCACTCAAAATCTCAGGTGTCCCGGAAACGATGCTGCCACACTCAGTCTTCAGCCTTGACAGTTGGCTCTTACGGGCAGACAGATCTCTGGCAAAGACTTTGGAGCCCTGGTTCCGCTCGATCGCTTCTTTAATACGAGCAGTATTAAAGTTGCGTAAGTCTCGCCGCATGCATTTGGAGATCTGTCTGTTCAGTTGCCTGTATGCTGTCAAATCTGTTGACGATTGCAGCCTCATCTCCCGTCTAACAGCCATGAGATTAAGAGTGTGATCGGAGAGTTTTTGTGTTCTTCTGCGGTGAGTCTTGCAGAACTTAGCTCCGACCGCATGGACAGTTTCCACGAGCTTGTCATTCATATCGTCCACTGCATTGCAATCTTGTAGGCACTGAAAGCGGTTGTGTAACTCGAGCTGAAAGTTTTCGGGATTTTGGATTAGAGCACGAGGGGGGACGAAGCGTTGACTTCATTAGACGAGACCTCTCCAACTTAACGTTTAGGTTCAGTGTGCCTCTAACCATTCGGTGATCGCTGCCAGTTTTCACTCTTGCGATCACTGAGACATCACTGAATAGTTGGCGTCTGGTCGTAATAATGAAGTCAATCTCATTTTTTGTCGAACCGTCGGGGCTCGACCAGGTCCACTTCCTGTGGGGCCGCTTCTGGAAGAAAGAGTTCATCATAAAGAGTCCCTCTTTCTCCATAAAGTCGGCCAGCTGCTGGCCCCTTCGGTTCCGTTGCCCTACTCCAAATTTCCCTAACTTCAGCTCACCGTTTTCTCTTGTGCCTAGTTTTGCGTTGAAGTCTCCCATCAACACCGTGTAGTGGGTTTTGGAGGAATGCATGGCTTTGGAAATATCCTCATACATTTCCTCCACCTCCTCATCGGAATGTGCCGAGGTTGGTGCGTAAACCTGTATGACCTTCAGCGAATACCGTTTGGTGATTCTGAGTATCAGGTACGCGACCCTCGTCGACACACTCCCAATCTTTACAACGTTGTTGACGAGAGACTTGTGGACGATAAATCCGACACCTCCTTGGGACAGATGGTCGCCCTCCCGGTGATAGAACAAGTTGCCGGATTCGAGAATCACCGTGTCCTCCCCCTCTCTTCGGACCTCGGATAATCCTATAATACTCCAGCGCAACTTGTCTATCTCTTCTTCCAGCTCCAGGATCTTCTCGTCAGTCCTCAGGGTGCGTGCGTTAAATGTTGCCAGGTCGAGTCGTCGTAGGTGGCAACCGAACCTCCACCGGAGATTCTTAGCACCCCCTGCCCCGCCGTTACCATGGTCGCCACCGTAGCCAGGAATAGCGGGGCCGCCGGGGACTGGGGGCCGTCTATTTACTGGGGGCCGTCTATTTTACACTATCTTAATATATATAAATTACGTGTCACGTTGTTTGTCCGCGATGGACTCCTAAACTACTTAACCGATTTTAATCAAATTTGCAAACCGTGCGCAGTTTGGTCCAACTTGAGAGATAGGATAGTTTTTTGCGCATGAGTGACTCACAATTTTTTTTTGCGAATTTAAGAATTTTTAATAGAACATGACAAATTGTCGTCGAAAAGGGCAGAACGACGTCTGCCTGGCAAGCTAGTATTTTATAAGTTGCAGGAATAAAGAGTCGTATGAACTGATCGAATATCACTGCGACATATTTAATCTTTAACTATATATTTTCTACGTTGTTAGATACGATGCGTTTTTATATGCGGTATGCTGCAGCTATATTATGGATGCAACACGAATGGGTCGACTAGACCGGGGAAGGACCACGCTCTCACAGAACACCAGCGTAAAATAGTAGCCTAATACTGCTGTGTTTCGTATGGTGAGTGCAGAGATCCGGAGACCCTTTTTTACTGGATACAAAGTATTCCATCTTAGTCCTCAAGGGTGACAACCTATCTGTATTATGTTTCTTAATCGAGGATAGATGTAGATATCTATGAACAGTCATCATCCACCTACCATCAGATGGACTGTGTGCTCATATATCACCCTTATTCTATAAAAAATATATAAGTTGAAATAATATTATAAAAAATACGTACTTCTTTAAAACAATCTCGGAAGCGCCTTTAGTGTAAAGCCTGTACCCGCCTTTGTAAGGTATGACGGTGGACATGCTCTTTCGCACGGAATTGAACGTGTATACCCGCGTAAAGGACTCTTCTGGGTGTCGTTCACGTACAGCGTCGTAGCTCTGCCCTAAATTCAGCACAAAGCCCAAAAGAGCACATTCGGTCTTGTTTCCAACTTGCATGGGCGGACCGGTCGGGTCTTGGGAAGGCTGTAGAAAAACAATTAAATTAATGAAATGGAATGAAAATATTTTACAACTTACGATGTTTTGTTAGTAAACTTAAAATTTGTTTATAATTTATTTAATAATTCCCCGTATCCAAACCGGGTAACTTATAATAGTTGTTATTTCTTCAAAACCCAAAATAGTTGAACGTTTATTTTGTTAAGGATGCCAAAAGATGTGGAAAAATTTGTCAGTAACAATTTAGTATAATGGCCGTGAGCGTAGTCAACATTTTTCCGAGGTCGTTATACAACTCAACTACAGTTTAAAAAGAGTCTAACAGTTGGGAAACGAATGTACTTGTGCAGAGCAATGGCGGGGCCTGCGGAGCAGAGGGCATAGGATCTTGTGATAGCTCACTCCACTAAGTGTTTTAAACGAATTATTTAACTAATTTAAAGTGCCGTATTCGAAAATTACAATATCTATAATGGTGAATTACAGATATAGTTATATGAGTTACTAAAAAAAGTTGAATTTAAATGACGGCCATAATTATGTATCCCTCATTATTTTTTTTATAAAATTGTAAATCCGAATGCCAGTGTACTACTTAATAAAATTTAATAATCGAAAACTGTAAACATATATATTTGCGCAGGACGACGTACCTAATAAATAAAACTGTAAGCTTTAAACTGTGATTGAAAACATCAAAGGCGTGTCCAAACTGTATCACTTTAAACTGTGATTCAACTATGGAAAAAGACAAAGATTTCATGATTTTACACAGATGGCATCTTGTATTTTCCATTAAATCTTTAAAGCCTATTAAGTCCTATCAGTCACAGCTGAACATAGGCCTCGTCCATAGAATACCTCACAGGAAAACTTGGCATAATTGCCATTCTTGGCAGGCGAGTTAGCATCCGCAATATCCACAGTGAGCCAGTGAATTTTCTTACGCCGTCACTACACGGTGCGTCATGTATACCAAATGTAAAATACTCTAAATATATCACATAGTCACAAGTGTAAGAAAAAGTTCGAAACATCGAGATAATATGTATAAAAATAAGAAATATTTTGGTCTGTATAGTAGTAAAAATATATATATTATTTAATTTTTAGTGTTAGTTTTTCTATATTATAAGTTTTTTTATATTGTGTATAATTAGTATTAATTGTAAATATTATAATTTTAATTATTATTTCTATTTAATATTAAGTAATTAAATTTCATAAAAAAAGAAAAACATAGTGAAAAAAAAAACAGTTTTTTATTTCTGTTTTTGAAAATATGGATCGCTTTGTAAAATTTAACAGTGTACAACTCACCATAATCCTAGAAGTGAAAGCACTGTTAACCGACATTCCTTCTATAAGCGTCTCCCCCACTTCTGCGGGGATATCCCTAAAGTTGGGGGTGACTTTGCAGAGCTTCTCGCAGATGTAGGACTGGACTACCGTCATTCTGTTAGTGGTGAGAGTACCCGTCTTGTCGGAGCAGATAGCGGTCGCGTTGCCCATCGTTTCACACGCGTCTAAGTGACGCACCAGGTTGTTATCTTTCATCATTTTCTGGAAAACAAATAGGACAAGGTTAGGATTTAAGTGGAAACTCAAATAAGGCTCTATTTCTCTCTCGTTTAACTTAACTCGGATCTTCAGGGTCCAAATTAGAGTTAATTGCATCACCCCTTATCACATCCCAAGGATACCGTAAGCTAATATGAAAGGGCAACTGGGACGCACGCAGTATTGAAAATGCCTGTTTATTTCTTAATTCTATGTTAATTAAAAAATATTTAAGTAAAGTTTGACTTTGGCGTAAGGCCTTAAATAAAGACAAAGAAAACAAAAATAAAAATTTACAAAGCAGCGAAACATATTCCTTAAAAATTTTATACTAATTGGAAACATTTTTTATTATTGTTCTACTATATATTTCATTTAGAAAATGTTGGCAACCCTACGTGTAGTACTGATGAACCCATATTATATCGTAATGTTACTTTCTTTAAATTGTACCTGTTTTTACGCTTTCATTTCTGAATTACAGCTTAGTAGAGATCTAGTGTATCATTGAAAACCTTTAATGTCGAAGATATATTTGTTTTTTACATATATTGAAAACAGTCTAATTGACTTTCTTTTGTAAGTTGAATACGTATTTGTATAATTCAATAAATGATAAGTTCACATGTCAAGTTCCCGCCAAAACACCAACATCATTACTTTTTTTATTAACTGGCTTTACGGCTCTAGGTTCTAGCCCCTCTGAGCCTTACCAACATCATTACATGGTACTAACCTTAACAGAGTAAGCAAGCGACAGGGTGACAGCTAACGGCAACCCCTCGGGGACAGCGACCACCAGCACGGTGACACCGATAATGAGGTGCTTGACCAGGTTGTTGACGTAAGTGGCCTTCCACGGCCGCCCTTCGATGACGAAAGTCCTCACGCAGAACTGAACCACGAGGATGATTACTGTCAGCACTGCAATCGTGGAGCCAGCGTAACCGATCTGAAATTTAATGAGTTTTTTAAGTAATATGTCAGAAATTATATATATTTTTATATAAACAATCATGACGAACCACCAGATGCTAAAACATAGACATTTCATTAAGAACACAAAAGTAGATGCATTATCATCCCGGAGGACACGAAGAAATGCCCCATTATCACTGAAAAGTGTGTGATATTAAGTACTCCATTGTGTTTGCGGATTCGTACGACCTAAAACTTAATATCGATTTCGAATCACGCAGGTTTTCCTACACGTGGTAGAGCCACGTTGCAGCAATATTATAGACATAGCGGCTTGACCAGGGATAGATTGCGCTCTCACAGAATACAAGCGTAATAGCAGCTTATGGCTCTTGTGTTTCGTATGGTGTGTGTAGAGAACTGGAGATCCTTTTTATTGGAAACGAATCATTCCACCTTAGTCCTCAGGGGTGACAGCGCATCTGCATTTTGATTTTTAATCGAGGATAAATGTACATGTCTATGGGCCACAGCTTTCACTTATCACCAGATGAATTTTATTTATGCTCATTTGTCGTCCTTATTCTTTAATAAATAAAAAAACTTTCTTTATCTATATTGCTAAGCAAGTTAATCAAGTAACTTTCTTAAAATATAATGCTGGACTACACTAAATCGAAATTTGGCTTGAGTATAAAGTACTTCAAATCATAATCGGAACTATTAATAACATCTCTAAGTCACATGAGAAATAATGTTGAGTTGTAGGAAATTGACAATGTTTAGTGTTTTATGTATAATAATTAATAAAACATATATCAAATAATATACAGAGTTGTTTTTCAGAGTAGCCAAATTTTAAACTTAGTTTCAAATATATAAATAACTAGCTTGCCAGGCAGACGTATTCTCTTTTCACACCCTTTGTCATGTACTATTAAAAAAAGCCTTAAATTCGCAAAAAAATTGTGGGTCACTCATGGGCAAAAAAAACTATCCTATCTCTCAAGTTGGACCAAACTGCACATGGTGTGCAAATTTGATTAAAATCGGTTAAGTAGTTTAGGAGTCCATCGCGGACAAACAACGTGACACGTCATCATCATCATCATCATTACAGACCTTCACAAGTCCACTGCTGAACATAGGCCTTCCCCAAGCAATGCCACAAAGCACGGTCCTGAGCCACCTGCATCCATCCCCTCGTCGAGTTTACTTCTCTACTACCTATCATACTCTTCATTCGAGCTATATGCCCCCTTGCCACTTCACTTACTAATCCGTTGGGCTATGTCGGTCACGTGACACGTAATTTACATATATTAAGATGATATACAGTTATTGCAATTTTTGAAAGTACGAGTAGTAAATTAGGCTTCTACTTTTATTTGCAATTATCCCAAATTGAATTGAATTATGGCCAACAACGTTTTTGCCTACCGATCGACCCTTACGTATGTGCCATGTACAGTAAAATCAGTTACAATAATGCAATTACCACGCACTTAGAACTTAAAGTAAAAAGTACAGAATGTTTAAGATTTCTTTTTAAATTAATTTTTCTTCACACTTTATTACTTTCTTTATAAATTTTGCCGGTGATTGCAAACGAACCTTGTATATTATATGTATATAATTCTTCCTTATGTACCTAGCTATTATATTATATATTTAGTTTTAGTGCATTTAATGTATGTGTATTATAGTGCTGAAAGGATGATGATGATACCTGTATGGCGAGCTTGGTCAGTTTTGCTTGCAAAACAGACTTCTCCTTCTTATGGCTGGTCTCATGCGGCTTTTCCGTTGGGGCGGCCACGTGGTTATCTTCGGGCAGGTGGTTCGCGCCATGACTGTTTCCAGCAGCCGGCAAGGTCGCGTCCTCATCGCCTATACGCAAATAATCGTTATATATCGTTCGTCTTCATTCTGTTCTTGTTTGGTACACGAGTAGATTTGCGATAAAGCTTATCCCGATACAACTTTAATGAGTCTTTTATAGATGCAATACTTCTTATACGAACACGTACGAAGGAAATACGCAGTATCAGTAAGATGCACTTTCATATCTACTTTATTCGTGAAATTTCTTATCAACATATTGTATTAGGTCTTTTCCATCAGAAAATATTTAACTTTATGTCCTTTTAAAGTAACTTAACATATAACTCAATTTTCAACTGTGATTGTTTCCTACATTACAAGAATAGAAAAATCAGCTTTGCTATTTGTTTATTATAAAGAGTATATGATACATGTTAAAGTATTAAATCATCTATACCTGTATTTTCCTGATCCCATAGGAACTCATAAATTGACAAACCTTTCTATTAAAATAAATGCGAAGTACCAAACAAGAACTGATATTTACACTTTTGGACAAAAAAAGAGATCTCGTAGAAATAATAACAATAATGTGCAGAGGAAACGTTTTTTAACTTTAAAATTTTGCAGAGATTTTAAGCAAATAAAATGTTATACTAACTTTATTATATTAAATATTAACTTCTAATCTATAAACTATTTTTTGAATTATATGATTTTAAAAATATATAATAGTTCAATAAACAAGGATGCAACGACTAAAATACCAAATATAAATAGTTAGTTGTTTTTACATTTTTAACGCTAAAATATTAAGTATAATACAAACTATTGTATTAGGCAGCAATATTACAAGTGACTGAGTTCAAGGTCTAATGTTTGACTAATTGTATGACATTTCATGATCCAATAATTTTTAATGCAATTCAAATCATAATGAGTTAGATTAGTACACTTAAGGACAGAACAAGTTAATCACATTAAAGCTTTAAAGCTTTTATCATAAGCGACAGCGTCGAAATTCGATATATTAAAGCGTTATACATATATCTGGCCCTGAGTGTACATAGGACCTATAGAAGCGGGGTGTAGCAAAGGATGTTACTTACCGGTGAGGCTCTTGCGTTGGGTTCCCTTTCGTTGCTGCTTTTTAGCTTCTTGTGCCAATGTTTCCGTGATCCGTGTGTTTTTATAATTCCAGTAACACAAGCCATACACATTTATAACAACGGGTATCGGTTGTTTTCGGTTCATACATCATGCATCATTGACAACGACAGTTACACGATGCAGTTTAAATGTGTATGTTTTTTTTTAAATAGTTTTTATTTAATTTTTCATCGGCGGCATGGATGTGGGTGTGCGGCAGGGCAGGCCAGGGTCAGGGGTGGAGAAAAAAAAAGTTGGATGTCATTGAATGGATTCACACTAGACGTTTGGTTGTGGCGCTAACTCTATAGGGTTTCTGGCAGCGATCGAGCAGTATGACATTATTGTAATATAAAACAAATACTTCCAGTACACGACTAGCATACTACTAGAAATATAATAAAATCGTTCGAATTTGTTTGAAAATGAGATTCACATGTTTGTGGTTAGGGAGCAATAAATTATTTATTATTAAAAATACTAGTACGTTTAATTTGGCCACAGGTGCTCGAGCGCTCCACTAATTGTTGCATTAACAAATGCTTTAAGGGCAAACTTTCAACTGTTCCAAGTATATAGTGACGAGATTATTTTACCTGGACACAGGTGTTTTATAACACACTAATGCTAACATATATCATCAACTACACGGCTGTTCTGACCATTGACGTAGCTAGCATATGTTACTGGGAGGAGGTGGGGGTTAAGAGTCAGCCGTTCAACCCGACCGATAAATAACTTTTAGGAAGAACTTTGTATCTCTCTAATTTCTTTATTGCTTTTCTGAATTGTTCCTGGATGGTAGAGTTTATATGTTAATTATAATAATAATAAACAATAATAAATATTTATTTCTCCCACTTTTGACATAGTTACATTTGTTTCATAAATAGTTTAAGAGTTTTGAGTAGCTGTGGGAGACAGGAGCCCAAACTAGGTTACCCTGTGCTATGGGTCTCCTGGCTCCCCCTCTGGGCTTTATTACATACTTTTCGATGATAATGTACTTAGACATGAAGTGAGCGTTGCATGTGGAGATCGAATATGAGATTTCCAAAGTGTAATTTACAATAGAAGTCACATAGAATAAATATGACATGCAATATGTTTTAAATAATAATTATAAAAGTATATAATCTATATATATATATATATATATATATATATATATATATATATTGTGTATATTTATATATACATGTGTGTGTGTGTGTGTGTTTGTGTGTGCATGTGTGTGTTTTTGTGTGTGTTTGTGTGTGCATGTGTGTGTTTGTGTGTGTGTGTGTGTTTGTGTGTGCATGTGTGTGTTTGTGTGTGTTTGTGTGTGCATTTGTGTGTTTGTGTGTGCATGTGTGTGTTTGTGCGTGTTTGTGTGTGTTTGTGTGTGCATGTGTGTGTTGTGTTTGTTTGTGTGTGTTTGTGTGTGCATGTGTGTGTTTGTGTGTGTTTGTGTATGCATGTGTGTGTTATGTGTGTGTTTGTGTGTGTTTGTGTGTGCATGTGTGTGTTTGTGTGTGTTTGTGTGTGCATGTGTGTGTGTTTGTGTGTGTTGGTGTGTGCATGTGTGTGTTTGTGTGTGTTGGATGTGTGTGTGTGTGTGTGTGTGTGTGTGTGTGTGTGTGTGTGTGTGTGTGTGTGTGTGTGTGTGTGTGTGTGTGTGTGTGTGTGTGTGTGTGTGTGTGTGTGTGTGTGTGTGTGTGTGTGTGTGTGTGTGTGTGTGTGTGTGTGTGTGTGTGTGTGTGTGTGTGTTTGTGTGTGTTTGTGTGTGTTTCTATCTCACTATTACGCTTTTACAGTAAATTCTTTGTTTCTTCGTAATCTAATTTTATAAGCCAATCTGTTAATTTTTTCTTACATATATATATTTTGTTAGTTGAAAAATTGAGTGTTTTCTATTAAATTATATATAAATACCACACGGGAATGTTGATTAAAGTTCACTTTTTATACATTAAGGGTAATTATGTCAAACTATTCTCTAATCCATGTTAGTTTTTATACGCTACAAAGACAAAAACAGCAAAAATTACCAAGAATTCATCCGTTAAAAAAACAATGTTATTAATCTTAGGCTGAATATACTGCGTACAACGATCAAAGTGACGGGAAATTGTTTTTCGCTTGCAAATATTACTTTATTTAAATTTTCTAAAAAATAATGATGGGTGGCTTCTAATCATTTTTCCACCGTGGTCTTCAATTGTATAATTTTTTAATTAGTTACCTTAGATCGCACTTTTTAAGGAAAATAATTGGGGGAAGAGGAACCTGTCTTAGATACGCCAATGGCTATGACGAAATGACTGACACCATGCTATCCACAAGACATATTCCAGGCGATTAGTCAAACACAAAAACAATACGAACAACGTCCAACATGTATCACTAATACCCGTAAACCTTGCCGTACAATAAAATAATCTCATTATGAAGGTTAAAACTGGTAGAATCGATGAAGCAACAAAATAATTTTAATGCTGAAATGAATTTAAACTTAAATGAATAAGGTTAGTTTTCTACCAATTTCACCGTTATATTAGGTTCCCTAAAAGGAGTGCGGTAGCTTAATGGTAAGGGATAAATTCCATTCTTTATTGGTGGTAACACTAATTATGCAACTAAGCATTGGACAGTACATTGCTCATTAAGACTAGCGTATTAAGTTTTATTACAACATAAGGTACGACACTATTTATTTTTTCCTAGTGAACATTCTTTATTGACGAAAAGGGGAAATTTAGTACGGTATTAAAAAAGTCACGTTTTCTTGTAAAGTTTCACCGCCGAGGTTGTATAAGTAATAAAATAAAAGAAGAACGATATGTCGTAAAAAAGTTTAAATTCTTACTTGTGTACACAATTACATGGACAATTTTTTGTTTAATTCTTTTTTTGTTTTTGTTTTACGGTAACATTTGTGTTTATGGAGGCATCTTAATGAGCAAAGTAATTCTTTAAACATCACTAAACTAGAGTTTGCAAGTTTCAACTATTAGGATACCCGTTCCATATTGAAATGTCTCAATGAATATTCGGCCACTTTGACAGAGGTAGCAAACAGTTTTTATACAATCTTATAATCTGTAACTTTATGGTAAAAACATTACATTATTGAAAATAATAAAAAAATGACAGGCTCATACCCATGCATATTAACAGAAATCTAAAAAACAAAATTAATAATTGTTTCAAGAACTAAAGGTTCTCAAGTTCGAATTTACAGAAAGGGTATCGAAGGAACTAAAGGGGACATCACTAGTGCTATGGAAGCTGAACAAAGCGGGTTGGCACTGACCTTTCTTTATCTGCTTGATCTCTTTCTCTTGTTTGTCCACGGCGGCACCGAGAAGCGTGAAGATGATACCGGCTTGTGAGTTCACACCCACAGCTGTTACTAGCATCTTCCCCGAACCTGGAAGATGAAATAAGGTTCTAGTAGAGATATATACCTAAAATTTCACAGCTTTGCCTTTATTAATAAAGTCCTTTGTTATTAAGAAAGTAATGGAACGTATACTGCGGCGACGTTTCAGTATCAGTATTATTACCTTATTTCATCGCGTGGGCGTTGTTAAAGGTAGAAATGCTACAAAGATCGTTGCCCTCCGATAAATGGCTGATTTATCAACTCGTCTTAAGCAGACTTACAATATCCAGACATGCGCCGAGAAGCTGTGAACGTTGCTAGACGTGTGATAATACGCTCACCAATCTGTCTGTTAATCGTGATTATTGTAACAAATTCTCCCTCAAAGGCGAAAAAGAAGAAACAGAACAATTTCTAATCGACTTTCTAAATATTGATAGTCAGCAGACTACTCTTGTCTTCAAAATATATTTCATTTTTCCGTTATGTAGGTTTATTCCCAACATTTCCCACACATTTAAAATTGTAGTTTTAACAGTATTTATTAGTATATTATTATTAAGCTGCGGACTGTCACCAGGTTCGAACTCACGCTACTGTGACAAAGACAATTATCCAAACACTTTCTGATGAAGCTAAGTTTAGACTGTTAAGTATGATTGTAAGAGAAAACTTGGTTTTTAAGTCTGGTCGGATGACAAATGACCGTGATAAATTAAAAAAAAAGTTTATTTTTAATTTGTTCGACGTTAATTATTGAATATAATCAAATGTAAACAAATAATCATATACCTTCCATAACATGAGTACCAGATAGCACCATGGGATCAAAAGATTCACCCTTCTTGACATGGTCCGATTCACCAGTGAGCGACGATTCATCGATCTGTAAACAACACGAATCTAATCAATCACACATAATATAAATCCTATTTAAAGGGAATCGCTCAAGAATGCATCAAAAGCAAGACAAGCAACGAACTTAAACCTGTATAGCATATTATATTCAAAATAAACAAGTGTAAATGCAAAAGACACACTCCGCGACCACTACCTATATTAGTAGTTTAACATTTTAAGGTATTAAGAGATATATTATGCAAAATTGATTGACATTTCTCAATTCACTACCCTCATTTTGTCGCAAAAGTAAAAAGTTCTAAATGTGTTGTTGCCAGTTCGTATCATTTTAAATCGCTGGGTAGGGTTTTAGGAGTAGACAATTACAAGCGTTTAGTTGCTTTAAGGTTTCCACAATACAAAGGATAGATAAAGTACAACAATGTCCTGGTGTACCGAAATTTATCGACTTCTTGCATGTCTCATAGGTAGTCACTCCTTTTAAAAGGTCCTTGTAAACTGTCGGGAAGGAACCCGAAGATTTTTAGTTTTACGAGCTACTACACAGTAGGGTCATCGCTCATTAGCGTACCGATTCGATAAGCTATGTGGCTTAGATTGATTTTAATTTTATTGCGGACAAGCGAGCCGCCTGGATTTGCTCTGGTGATCTTTGGATCTTGACAACATATGCATGTATTAACGTATAAACCTTCCTCTTGAAGCATTCTGTGTATAGATGAAAACCGCAACAAAATCCGTTGCGTAGTTTAAAACATCTAATTGTACAGACGGCGGGAAGCAACTTCGTTTTATACTATGTAGAGAATAGATATCATTGTGACGAATTTTATTATGTTCAGAAACGACGGGAGTAAAAACTCTCTTGCTTAGTTTTTTAAGCAAATTTAGGCTTTTTGTTACAATTGTGAATTTTCGGTCCATGAATGTTGATAATGGTCATTAAGACGCATAAATATAGAATTTGATAGTAACTACATATCGGTTCCTATCATACCTATGAACGAACCTGTTATGTCTCGACAAAACAAATGTATTCTCAAAATATGATCACAATCGGTCTAATCACAACAGTAGCCTGTAATAAGTAAATAAACTTAGAAAAAAGTTTTTTTACTTATTACACGTTATTATACAAAGTTATTTTTTTTAAAGAATAAACCTGTCCATCCGTTCGTAGGTGCATGCTGTGGCCCATAGACATCTACATCTATTCTGGATTAAGATTAAAAATACAGATGTGTTGTGATCGCTGAGGAAAGATGAAATGCCTCGTATCCAGTAAAAAGGGTCACGGGTTCTCTACACTGACACTGACCACGAAACATAGCATAGGATTCCTCAAATTTTTTAATACTTTAAATGGAAGAAGAGCCATTCTGCTGCTATTTTACGTTGGTATTCTATGAGAGCGCGATCATACACCTGTCGAGGCGACCCATTCGTGCTACAATCTTAATACAGCTGCAGAGTGGCTCCACCACTTAAAGTAAAACGTAATTTATTATAGAATCAGTTAAATGACAATAGACAAAATGAATTTAAACTTTTGAGGCATACTATTAAAGTTATCTGCAGCTATCGTAAGTATTGTCAAACTCATGCTATGGTAAAGTAAAGTAACAGCTTATGATATACATCCCACTGCTGGGTACAAGTCTTGTCTCATTCTTGAGAGGGTTTCAGGGCAAGGAAATGCCAGACGTTGTGTGATGCTGTATTTATTTACTTTTTTTTTAAAGAAACAGGCATAAATATGATAAACCTAATGGAATAAGTGTCTAACGACCTTTCTACTTACAGTATTAGTGATTACAAACATGTCGGTACATATCATACGACGCGCGGGGGAAGTGGGGGCGAAATTAGAATTTGAGCCGACTTACTATATCCCCTTAACGTTCACTTAATTATCGTCCTCTCAAAAAGAAGCGGACCTGTTACGTGTAATTATACGTTAAGAAATTATCGGTGTGACGGTTAATTTTGTGTTCACACTGTAAAACGTCCAGAGTAAATTCGCAGTGGAACTCATAGCGCTACCTACCGAAAAAATAAGAATAAAAAAATAATATTCAATATAGATACTACTTCAATATCACGTATTGATAGTCATTTGTCAAGAAAACCCAGGAGTAGGTACTTCTATTTTTACAATTAATAATTATAAATATAATTTTAGAAACAGTTTGACAATTTTATAATAACCTCAAATTATAAACAGACAATAAAATATGAAGGCCAGGGTACATGTACATATTTTACATACTTTAAATATTTAATAAAAACAGCACATATTTAAGCGAAAATTATAAATTTACTTTCGAAAAAAATATATTTATACGAAATATAGTTAATTACATTCTCATTTACCTACGTTAAACTAAAAATCTTGAGATAACAATACGTATTCTGTAAAACTTGTTTGTTTATCAAAAAATCTACTACCTATTATCTTTATTTGCGTACGTCTGCTTTATCATATCCCTCGGGCTGCAATGACGTAAATGATAGTGCAAGGTGTAGTTGCTCAATCTTGAGCTGCTGATAAGTGGTTTATTTGATGTAATGTTTGTGATTACTGTTGTTAACAGTTTTTTAGGATTTTGTAATATCAGTTAAAGCTTTTTAGAATTGAAATAGTGTGTAATTAAAACTTTTATACGAGTTAAGGTGCGATATCTATACCTTTTTTATGTCGTTTTTTTATTGAAGAAATTTATACAGGTAATTGTGTGGTCATGTGAAACGCTGCAGATATATTACGGTTGTAGCACAAATGAGTCGACTAGACCGGGTACATAACGTATAACATAGGTACATTAAAAAGTGTTTGGAGTAACTTGGGTTAAAGATATATGAGACTAAAAAGGTTCACTAATATACGAATGCACGCACACAGATATCCTACAATAGAAACAGAGACCTAGGGGCCTCAAATGTGGACATATACGAAATTAGAACTTACTGAGATCTCAAACTTATACAAAAACTTCTAAAAGCGGAGTTATAAATCAATTCCAGTAAGCGTTAGGTATCCTCTAATTCTTTCTCTCCAGACTCTGATCCTCAGATATTTTTCGGCCTTATGGAAAAGTATAAAAAATGAGGAAAGGAACCGTGTAGTGGACGCTTAAGAATATCCACTTTCCCATATTGTTTCAATAGCGTCGAAAGAGGCGTCAGAGAAAAAGTGCAACCGGAGATGGGAAGCAGCATATATTGATAAAACTCAGAAAGTACAAAAAATACCGACTATAGTAAATTTGCCTGTCATCAGGCAAATTATGTGGGAGGCCTCCTACGTTCAGCAATGGACTAGTGATTGTATATGATTGTGATAGTGTATGGCTAGCCTCCGGTGAGGCAGGCCGCCGTGGCCGAAATTCGGTCTGGAGGACATTATTATTATTATTATTATTATTAGTGATTGTAATGAATGAAAGAACGTTATTAGATTAAACGAAATGACGTTGTCGTGCATATTATGTTAGCGACTGTCCGCATACAGTGGGACTATTGGTTATGTGCAATTATCGCGACGCGCCCATGTTTATCGCGAGCAGGTTGCAATTATTTTCTATATTTGCCCATTATCAGATTTTTACGGCGACAGCGTGCGTCAGAGAAATGGGGCGATAATCGGAAGATAGCGTTGACTACTTGTCGGCTTATCAACAATATCCAGCCACAGTTCTGTATGTACACAGCGTAGTCGCGTCGAGTGGATGCGATGCAAATCGTTTTTGCGGTAGCAGTCCCGGAGGTTGTCACATGACAGTTTTTTTTTTCAAAACAATATGAGATTTCGATAGATATTTAAGGAATGCCTAAGGTTGCTCTTTCTCTTTTCAATAAACAACAGTAAAAACAGACAGGTATAGAGATAATTCATACTTAAGCAAGCGATAATCAACGTAAGTTGGTTGGCGAGCGAACTATTCACTGCAGCTCATGAATACCTACGAATTACTTCAAACGAAGAAGATTACAGATGAGTGTCAGAGGACTAAGATCAGTGAATGCTAATAAAAATTGCAACAACTTCTAGCCAGTATAAAAACTTACGGGATGAGCACAATAGTGTTGTTTATTAAACGTTGTAAGCGACTAATACGATGCATGGCAATTTAAATCAAAAACCATCGGGAAATAAGGTTAACTTTATTATATTTACTTTCCACTAGGGCAGTACAGTCAACTGTGTATCGATTTGAAGCGTTGGTGTTTGTCAGTAGAAGTGAGATATGCCTAGAATGGATGATTACGAAATGGACCATAATGCAAAATCTCTGTACTTTTCTGGCAAAAAATAAAAATCAAAACTATATTAACTGTAATAAAAAGAGGATAAATAGTGTATGGTTCATAAAAGATAGCTTGATCTCTGCGATAGCTGTCAGTAAAAATCACGCCTATGAAGTCCTGAATTTCTTAGTAGTACAGACAGTACCTGTCAATGTCATACTTTATGGGCATTCACTCAATTTCCTACAAAGTATGATTCGCGAGGCTATTGAAATCAAAAAACATCCTAATTTCAATAGAGAAGATGGCTGGGTGCTACCATCTGCTTAGGATCCCATAATAAATAAAATTAAATCCCAACCCAAGCATACAACTGCAAGACTTCAAGATACCATAAGTTCATACTGCATAGATCGGAACAAAAGTTAAATTTTAATCTATGGTAACCGCGGTTAACTATGACATATGGACGTTGAACATCTCAGTCCTGCCCGTGACCATGAGTGCTGTAAAGCGTTCGAAACGTCGGGTAATTAAAAAGTTAAATATACGCGATAAATTCCGTAAAAACTAGTATTATTTCAATGTGTAGTGTTCGCGTAAATATAAGAAAATCATTATGCGTGTTACAATTAACAACACAAAACAAATTAGAAATAGCTTGGTAGCGATTGCCCTTCCCAGGGGTTATTATCATTCATAAATCCCTTAATATTATAATAACCCTTTTTATACAAACTTAGTAAAAGTTTTTTAAACATTGTGTACGTCAAATTTTGTATATTTTTTTTGGGGTTTGTTGTAAAAGCGTATATCATCATCGCCCGAAGAATGAATTACTGAATCGGTGGAGGGTGGAATCCCACTATATGTTACTCGTAACAGGTAATACTAGCTAGTGTCTGTTCCTAATATTGACAGTATGAATATCACTTATTTTTGCATAGTCTCCATTAACAAGTTTACATTTTTTATTAAAATTATTTTATAATGCTACTTGCTAGCTAGGCAGACGTTCTGCCCCTTCCGACGACCCTTTGTCGTATAAAAAATTCTTAAACTCGCAATAAAATATTGAGAGTCACTTATCGGCATAATAATATAACTATGCTATCTCTTAAGTTGGAGTAAACCATATGCATTTACAAAATTTCATTAAGATCGGTTGAGCGGTTTCGGAGATTAACGTGAACGAACATCGTGACACGGGATTTTTATTATAAATTCCCTCCTTAATCACTTCAACCAAGCTTTTAATGTTTGTGTTAGGAGTGGTTCACAAAGGCAGACTAATGGCGGAATTAAAACCAAGGGCATAATGTAATATGGAATCTGAAAATCTTATCTTGGCAATACTTATGGTGATGGAGTGTCGTCTTGGTCGAAAAAGGTCCTGTAACTATTATTGCGTACCTTGAGGTCGTTACTCTGCAGCAGGATACCATCAGCAGGAAGCAAGTCGCCATATTTTATCTGGCAGATGTCCCCGACGACGATCTCGCTGATAGGCACTTGATTAACCTCACCGCCGCGGATCACCGCGAACTTGTGCTCGCCTTCTATCCTCGATTGAAGCCCTCTGGAATTTAACAACAGTTTTCAACAGATTGGAATATGTACATTTTATGTCATTTGTATGGCATGGTACAAGTGCATCGGCTGACTATCACTAAATGGAATGATAAACTTTAAATTTTTTAAGTAGTACTGCCATGCTGCAGTTATATTAGTAGTATAGTTGTATGTGTCGGCTCGACCGGGGAAGGACCACGCTCTCACAGAATACCTGCGTAATTTAGTAGCTTAATGCTGCTGAGTTTCGTATGTTGAGTTTAGAAAACCGGACACCTTTTTACTGGAAAAGAGGCATTCCATCTTAGTCCTCACGGGTGACAACGCATCTGCATTTTGATTCACAATCGAGGATATATGTAGATGTCTATGGGCCGCAGCAACCACTTACATCAGGTGGACTGTGTGCTCGTTTTGCACCCTATCCTATAAAAATACTAGTGGATCTGGGCTGTGCTTTGTATCATAGGAAATTATGTAATGGGGAAAAATCATGATGATGTACAAATGTTGTTTGCATGGACAGTTCAGTTAACCCTATACTATATAAAACGTTAGAATGAAACAATGACCTATACCAGTATAACGTTCTAGTTATTCTGTCACACAAACTAAAAAAAACTTTGGTTTTTATTCATACTAACAGTAAACAATTTAAGATTAAAGTTGCGAAATATAAAAATGGGAAAATTGATTTAATAAGATCTGGATTTAAAAGAAAAAGGATTGATTTTTCATATTAATAATGACTTTCAGACCCTTTCAGACCGAATTTCAGTCAAGGCGGCCTGCCTCAACGGAGACTAGTCATCGGCGCAGGACAGGATTATAGTACCCAAGTGTAAGCTCAAGCACAAGTGCACTCTCTATTGCCTTACCCTCATAGTCATATGGGACGGTAAATTCATAATTTTTGTTCGCGATGAACAAAAGAAAGAAATCGTAGATCTTCACAAAGATTTATTCCACTGAATTTACTCGGTATTGTGCTTGTGTCTTGTTTGTTTGGAGGTTAGAATGGGAATGTGAGAGTGAGAGCGAATATGAGTGTCGGGTGTGGGGAACGACGTGGTATTTATGTAGTGTGATTGAATGAATGTACATTAATATATGACTCTATATATTAAGCATAATATTAAGCGCCTTATATTACTGCAATAGGGTCGACTGTCGACTATCTGGCGTCGACATCATTACTAATATCAACATTTGCTAAAATGTTGGGATGTTTGTTATAAAGTTTGTTAAAAATTATACAATTGTTAGTGTTAAAAAATAAATAAATTTATAATCTGCCCCTGCCGACTTGTTTATAATTTTTTCGCGAATATTTATAACCTTAGCAGATACTATTAAGTCGAGCGCTACCTGGCAAGCGTCCACTATTATTGATAACCTAACGACTTCACTGCCCACGTCATTTGTATTATTAGAAACTGACCCTCAAGAAGTATACAGTAGTAGTATATGGTTAAACCTAGTAGTGTACAGGATGAAATAACGTATCGATGGAATTTGTTAAAATTACAAATGAGTATTTTTCAGGACAAAAACAACGAGTATTTTTCACAACGATGTTATACCTTCCTTTGCTGAAATTGGGTACTGTTTCTGTGCCTTGAAGTGATCCATACCTTTATACATACCCTCAGAGTTATTTATTTATTAGATTAGGATTATATAGGACAGTAGTAATCTAAGTCTCTAAAGTCTAACATTAATTGATGTATTAAGCTCCACTCCAAGCGACATTCCCATAACTAGTCATCGCAGCTGTACATTAAATAGTAAGGTTTATGAGGCTAAGTATCTAGAAGTCATAGTTGACCAACATTTATCGTGGCATGCACGGACAGACTTAAGAAACTAACACGAGCATTAAAAACACTAAATGCCATTCAATCATCAGATTTTTTTCGATTGATAGGATATATCACAACATAAACAAATTAAAAATTACACTTGTATGAATAAAATACTTCAACAATTTCACTTTTTTCACACTAAATCAATTTATATATATATATATATATATATATATAAATATGGTAAATTACGTGTCACGTTGTTTGCCCGTGATATACTCCTACACTACTTAACCCGACCTTTTTTGCCCACCAATATAATAATTAATAATAAATAATTTTCCAAACAAAAAAAAATTGAGTGACCCACAATTTTTTTCGGAAAATTAAGGCTTTTTAGGACATGACAAAGGGTCGTCGAAAAGTGCAAAACAACGTCTGCCTGGCGAGCTAGTATTATATAATTATTAAGTGCTGATTTAACACGTGAACGAAATCATCGTAAGGAAACCTGCAGGTCTGAGAAATAAAATAAAATATTTCGAAGACATGTGATGTTCACCAACAAGCAGTGAGGTAACGCGACTCACATTTCCTTGGCCTAAAAACCTCTCAGAAATGAGAGGAGGGCTGTGCTCAGCCGTGGGACGTATATAGGCTGTAACTTTAACTTTAATCAGTTAGTCGAGTAATAACTTAGTTGACGGCTAACTTGAGACACATTTACTACGTACATCTACTAGCAGTAGATACTGACTACTTCAAATAAAATATCGATTTCTTTGGCTCAAACTTGGTATATTGTATTCCTGCATGGGATGGAGCTCTACAACTTGGTTTCTAGAAGTTAGGAGGGCACAGAGTCTTTTGTAGAAAGTTATGCGTTTTTAAAGTTTAAAGTTTAAATGAAATAGATTTCCAACAGAAAACCTCTAAACTATAAACAACAGATTCTAAGACTACATAAGATGTAAAGTTTGATTGTGAGTTATAAATAAGAATGAAAAATGCTGACTATATATGCTAGAACCGTTTTAGCTAAAAACAGTTTTATGTAGAACCTGCGACTTACAGCGTTATTAAGAAAAAATATTTATCACCTAAACCGCTAAAATTTAAAAAAATATGTCAAATGATTTATGATAATTTTCAACCCCAAGTGCTGCATCAAATATAAGATAAAATTTTAATTTTGTAGCAAATAAATGTTATAATCATAATTTTACACACGTATAGCCTAAACCATAATCTAATAAATCAAAAGAATATTTTCTTTCGAGTAAAATTGTGATACCGCCGATGTCTACTTTATTCATTTTATGGGTGAAGTTTGATATCGCCATCTACTTCATTTTATAGGTCAAGTCATTCTATCGGACAAAAATTGATTAACCGTCAAGGTGGCAGTGGTACGTGAAATCGACGGTAGATGGCCTAAACACGATTAATTTAATATTTCTATCTCATTCTCTCTCAGACTAAATCCTACAGACGTATATGTTTGTCTCTTTTTACACAACGATCCTAAAGAAGTTTTCAATTAAAAAATGAGGAAATCTGAAAATGGAGAGGGGCAACGTTAGCTTTTTGATATCAACTCAAAATAATAATAAAAAAAACTGTGGTTGCTGGTTCACCTGCTAAGCGAGGCAACTATGGCATTTTGCCAATGCCCCTTATAAAGCAATTTATGGGGGAGGCTTACATTCAGCAGTGGACTTTTGATGTGCAAATAGTAAAGTAAGAGCTATAGAATAATGGAATGTACTAACACAAGTTATATTTTACTATACTAGATAATTCACTGGATAAGCCTTTTTTCATGCTCAATCACCAATAAACGGCTAAACGTATTTGAATAAAATTTAGATGTGTGTGTTAGATTGACCATTTCCTGAATTATATTTCTTTCGTTCCTTTGGAAATTTTTAAAACGAGAAAATTATAATAATAGCCGGAAATTATCGTAGCTCTGATACGCCCGCCGTGCGTGGCTACTATGGAAATTATTCCGCGACGAGGAAAACAAAAGGAAGGCTCATTTCGGCAGTATACTCGTACTTTTAATAGGCTGCAGTAAATGAAAAAATATACATTTCATTAAGTTGAAGCACCCACCTGAACTGTCTCTCTTTCGTGTAATCGTTGAACGCTGTGACTATAACAACAACTATGACGGATATTAAGATCGCCAGACCTTCGATCCATTGGTAGTGACCCTCCTCCTCGTCCAAGTGACCTGAAATTAGCAGATATCATGTTGAAATCCAAACACAAAGTCTAAACATTTGTTATTTACACGTGAACGAATCAATGGGCTTCTAATTTTACATATGTGATAAACATATATTAATTGATAAGATAAACTTAAAACTATTGGAAAATTACACAATATATATTACAAATAGATTTAAAAAATTACAAAAAAAATGTTTTAATATTATAAAGAAATGTTATCTGGACACGAGGATGCACTTCTATATTTTGTATTATTTATTAGGCATTAATAAACTTACTGCCAATAATTATATAATTTCATAAAAAGTATGGTACATAGGACTATGCCGTAGAATTTTTTTGTTATTAATTTAAAACTTAAATGTAATACCTTAAAACTAAAGGTACATAGGTTCGACCAGTCAAATCCTGTGTGATCATATCATCCGAAATTCGAATAGAAATGTTGGTAATAGTAAAATATCTAAATGTATATAAAAAACTAAACATTATATGAGTAAATCTATGGATAATATATATTTATAATAGTATAAAATATATTTTACTTATAAAATATTTCAAAACAAGTCACGAAAAATCCAACATTTATAAATATTTATACAGGTACATAAAATACTACACAATATAATGAAGCAATGATATAACTTAATAATTTATTATTTATTATTGAATAACACATTTTAATACATTTTAATGCATTGATATTTTTTATAATATCTTTATAATTTTTACTTTATTATATAGAGTTTTGAATCTTATATAGAGGATATTTTTAGTTGTTTTCTATTTTAATTAAATTGTATAATATAAACGCGATATTATTTAAATGTCTTATTAAAATTAAAATTTTCTTTAATGTGTATTTATTTATCATCTAACCAAATTGTGGAATTTTGTTGTGTTGCAATTGCAGAGTGCATTAAATTGATTAATAGGAAGCATTAAAACCTGAGAGGTATCACATATCGAATCTAGCACGTGTTACGTTGTCAGTCATTATTGCCTTCTTAATGGCTATAGTAATGCAATTTCCAATACCTAAATTACGTTAGCTATCGCCAATGCTCACTTAGATTATGATAATGATAATGGCTAAGGGTTGTCATTTGTCCTTGTTACAGGTATGAGGTGCGAGAGAGAGGATGGACCGTTATTCAATTATGATATTATGCTGTTGGGTCGATGTGACCCCGATACGGTAACGAGGGTGTTATAGGATTTAATGCCAATAATATGTAAGTTGCACATCAACTTGTATCGTTATCTTGTGATTATGGCTCAAATATTAACGAATTAGGTAGGTTAGGGAAAAGTTTTAAAAATCAATCGGCTATTAAAATTTTACGAAAAATTTTATAGTATTGTGAGCTGCTTAAATTTTACGCGTTTGTTGATTTAATGTCATTTATAAAGCTTATTTAAAAATATTAATTATATTATTTTAATTCTAAATATATTATATCTAAAACACGACACACAGGCTGACAAACACCACCGCTATCCTATTTTTCTGTCTAGCAATACATCACGAAAGCACACAAACATTGGAAGAACAAGGGACACAGAAAGTCGGGGTGCATCTACTGTCAAGTAATCGGTACTCAGGAAGATAAGCAACTAGATCAATAACATACCCCAGGGCCATGATTCTTCGAGCTCAGTTCGCTAATTTCATGCAAATAAACTTATAAAATGTTGGGCATACTTCAGCAGTTAATTGCGACGGTAACGTGTCGTAAAGTCCTGGTGAGGTGTGGCACATATAACAGTGAGCTTTTGATGAACATTTATGTTAATGAATAAGGAACGTATGTTCTTCGAATATCATTTACGCTTACGTTATCTATTTAAACAAAAAAACCTAAACAATGAGAGTGAAACAAGTGCAACTGACCCTATTGTATTTCAGTGCAATATTTTAGAAGGGCTTATGTTCTAAAATTTTCACAGAAAATAAAATAATTAGTAAGTAAGCACTTCGTTTTCTATTCCCTAATGCTGTATCAGAAAATCCACCAGGAATGGCCTAAAAGTTACTAAAGAGCAATGTTTTGACAGAAATCACAGTATTCTTTCACGTTTATGTGCAAAACTAAAAAAAATAAAAATTACACTAAGTGTTACATATTATTAAAAGTAAAGTTACAGCCTATATACGTTCTACTCCTGTGCACAGGCCGTGCACAGTTTCCGTTCATTTCTGAGAGGGTTTTAGGGCAAGCTACCATAAGATGTTATTACATTGTTTATTTGCGATTGGATGTTTTATCAAAAAAGTGATCTTATGAAATTTCACCTTTGATATCGAAAAATCATGGCCGAAATTAAATATACACAGATAAAACAGGGAAATATAATTTACGACAGATAGACACTTTATTATACATTTAATTACATACATAGAAAATATAATTTGGAAAATATTAATAGAATAGATATTGATAATCCAATTACATAGTTACAGGAAGAGCAAGGATAGTGTTAAAATCTCCAAGCAAATTAAGACATTCTTACCAATATCGTCTACCGTTTCCAATTTGTTATTGAAAAAAGAAAAGCAAAATTAGTAATTATACATTAAATCGTGTTAGGTTCGCTATAAACTTGTTTTTCTCTATATAATTGTGAAGAAGCTCGATAATTCAGTTATAAGTCGGGTAAATAGTAAAGTAAATAGTTTTGCCGTAATTCTGTGGTATTTCGTTTGATGATTTCGAAGTTCGAGCAACTGTTATGCTATGAAGCTCGAATCTTTTAGCTTGTCCCGCTTATCATAAAGCTGGGTATGGTCATATTTAACATTTTTTATGGGATACTTACGTAAATAACGTTAATTTGTATATTTAGACTTACCAATATCGCTCTCATCTTCGGACGGCTTGTAAAAACTCAATCCTAGCGAGACGACAGCTGCTACCTCCAGAATAATGAGGGTGACATCCTGCAAAGCTTCCCATACTAAAGTTAGGAAGGTCTTGGGGGGCTTCGGTGGGATTAAATTCGAACCGAATACCTCCCGCCTGTGCTGCTGGTCTGCTTTCGTACCGCTAAGACCTGAGGGGCAAAAAGATAAAGTTTTATTAAACAATATACCAAGGTAGTGTCAACTTACGGATTAAATAATTGTAAAAAAGTTATACGAGTTTGCACGTAGACAGTGAATTCAGATATAAATGTCTTTAAGTTTCCTCGTGACTTGAGCTATATATTTAATGCCTTTTTATAGTAATTTTAATCTCACTGTTATTTTTCTATACGCATTGCCAAACGAAATTAAACTTTGTGTTGGCTATTTCAAAATTTAGATGAGCTCGAAGTGAAATGAAACCGAGTTGTGTATTCTCGAAATTGGTAGCTGTGTCTATTGTGAATATTGCGGGGCTGTATTCGTTTGGCGTTCATAATGGATGAGAAGCTCTGATGTTATTAGGTAATTGTAATTACGGTTCATTCGTTATCATTATGGCGACAGGGATTTACCCTGTGTCGCTTTGGAAGTAAATCTGTGCATTACCGTATGAGGTCGTTCGTTTATACGCCAGTATAAAGTTGTAAGGGAACACAATCAATATTATTTTTAATTTAAAACTTATAACTACACATCACACTACATCACATCATAATATCAGAATCGTATAGTTTTTAGTTTGTATTATATGTTTGCGATATATTGAAAATTGGTCAAATTAAGAGTACCCTTTACCGACGAGCATGTATGCGTAGGTATATGGATGTGGAGGAGGCGAGAAAGGTACCTATGTAGGATCGTGCTAAATGGAAGTCTGTAGTCTTTGCCTACCCCTCTGGGTGACAGCCGTGAGTGTTTATGTATGACTTTTGCATAATATTTAAAACATTTTGTGTTTAGAGGAAAATCACTCGACGTAAAAATTAAAAGCTGACTACAAAGAACTAAAAGAAATAAACGAGTTTCCATATATTAGCTTTAAAAGTCTGTGCTATCCACACAGTGCTTCAGAAGCTATCGCGTAGAATTTATTTTCTTTTTTTTTAGTTACTAGGCGTGGCTTATTTCCTACATTCAAATGAGGTATTATAGATATGTTGACTTACTTAATTTAATCACCCGCTAGCTTAGATTCGAACCAAAACTACGCACGCAATTATAATCAAATCCACCGACTACTAATAAAAGGAATATGGAACACAAAACCTTTTGTAATATATGACGACAAGAAAATGAACACCCCGGTAAAAGCTGCTACGTAATTCTATTTGCGATTCCTGGTAATACGAATCGTATTAGCGAGGGCGGAATAAAAATGAATATGTTTCCATTTGTTCGTCATTTATCGATATGTTATCGAATAACGTAATAAGCTGTAATACAAACCCAACATATAATTTATAGGAGTACCTATTTCATTCTAAAAGCGGAAATAACGACAATAACGTTTTCTCACCAATTTAGAGTAATTACATTTTTCGCAGTTTTTTCAATCGACTTCAAAAAAGGTGGAAGTACTCAATTCGACTGTATGTTTTTTTTTTTAATGTGTGTTTCCTTAAAAATTTTTTTTAGGTGAACCGATTTTGATGGTTTTTTTTTTATTTGAAAGCTGATGCTTCTCATGTGGTCCGATATAATTTTGATTAAGATCTGACCCGTAGTTTTGAGTTATCCTTAATAATGAATATTTAATTGACTTCGATTACATTGAAGATGTTCTCGTTTTATTTATTATATTTGAAGTCGGTTGTGCAAAATTTTTCATTTTGCCATTCGTTTACGTTGTATGTACCAATGTTTTAAAGGTAGGTATTTTGATTCTGAATGTTTTACACATCTCATTGGGTTTCATTTTAAACGTCTAACTAAAAGTTTGAAGTTTTAAAATTTTATGTTTTTAATTAATTACCTCAAAAGAAGCGGATTTTAAGGTGTAATTATGTACGTTTAGTTGTTGCTGAGATGATTCGAAGCTTGAGGTGCCATTAGATTCATCTTCATCTCCGGTGTGCCATACGATATATTTTATGCTAAGAATAATAGCAGTAACCCACTAGCGAAATATACGTAACTTGTTTTAAGGTCTTATTTTGATGACATTTTATAATTTAATAATAAAATAAACGCTACATTCGGGTGCTATTTTTTTCATTATTAATAAATGAATCCGCATGTGACCCATATACGAGAGTACGAAAGTCTACCTGATAGTAATAGTTACATTGACCAGGACACCTGCAGTCAACTCCAAATAATTTCAGAGACGGGTTGTATTGGTTTAGGTTGTAGACTGAGTTAGATTATCTCATAGCCCTTAAATATCAACGGTGGTCCATACTACAAATGAGGTCAAGGCAGGTTGCACTACTGCTCAGCGACAGAAATAGGTAACAAGGCGTTACGAGCCCAGACGGACTTCAAAGACTGCTCCAGGACATTTTAATTGACATGTGCAGTGCCATCTGTAGAACTGTTCACTTGGTGGATTTAATAACATAATTAGTGTTTACAATGCATTACGCGTTTAATAACATAATTAGTGTTTACAATGCATTACACGCTCCTTTCATTCCTCGAACTCGCGTCAGCTTCGAGGGTAACGAATCGCAACTGTCAAACAGACAAACATACTGACGAAATATTAAACAGTTTACTGTTTGCTTGTTTGTGTTTATAAACGCACGCGAATTGGCTATGCGCACTCGCATAAACGGGAGTTTAATGGTCCAACAGAGCCTTCTTTGATCTTTTATTTTGGATAAAAACAAACACACGCGCCAAGTGATGTTAAATGGAGTTTTCATTTGGGCAATGCAGTCAAACTCGTCTCGTCGTCGTCGTTCAAGAGTCATTGTATATGTATGAGGATTTGTTTCGATGTTTAAGGTTCCATACGAGTGACCGTTACCGTAACAGCCTACTAAAGTTCACTGTTGAACATAGGCCTCCCCCACAGATTGCTTTATGGAGGGGATATCTGTCATATTTGCCACGTCTCACGTTTTAGTCGTTATTAGCAAGACGTTGTTGCTCATCTCCTTATTAGTTTCTGTTTGTAGCCTCTTTCGACACCCACAGTATGATATGGGGTAGAGGATATTCTTACACCGCAACTAAGTAAGTACGGTAAGTTACGAGAGTTAAAAATAAGTATTTGTAAATCTTTTTATCCTATTAACCTAAACATTTTATACCGAAGTACGGAACCACAAGTGTATAATTTGCGATTGCACTAGAATATTTTTTCCAAACAATATGGTACGCGATACATACATTAAAAATAAGACTAAATGAACAAAAAAGGAGGTAATGCCTTAAGCCAACCGCGCTTAGGTCAAAAACCCCGATACAACAAACCACAGGGAAACCCAAGACGCCCCCATTTTTAATTTTAAAAAAAAAAATAATTTTAAAAAAAAAAAAAAAAAAAACCTTATTTTTTGTAAAAAAAGTGGTTTTAAAAATAATGCTGCTTTGAAAATATATTTTACAAAGGCTAAATTATTAACACCAATGCACACAGATGCAAAATAATCTATTTGTTGTTTGGCAGCAAGCCAGAATTGCAATGATACAATGTGTTCCAAAGTATTTTTCCGTATACGTTTTGTATCGGTTAAATGAAAATATTTTCGTAATCAAATGATACTATAATCAGTTGACGTTAATTATGGATAAAATATCCCTGTAGGCGCATTCGTAGCTCAAAGTAGACGCATTACCCGAGATCTTACGTCTTAGAAGACGCTTGGAGTTTAGATTTACGGAGTGGCATGTGACACATCCAAAAATTTTGTAAGTATAAACAAAACGTATTGAAATTAAGGATGGAAATTCATTCTTAAAGTTAATTAAATTGCGATGACTTTTTTTAGGATTCCGTGCCCGAAGGGTTTTACCAACGGGATCCTATAACTATTACTATTTTTTGCGCTGCAGCTATATTATAGTTGTATTACGAATGAGTCGGCTCGACTGGGGCAGCACCACGCTCTCACAGAATACCAGCGTAAACTATCAGCTCAATGCTGCTTTGTTTCGTATGGTGAGTGTAGAGAACCGGAGACCCTTTTTACTGGAAACGAGGCATTCCATCTTAGTCCTCAGGGGTGACAACGCATTTGTAGTTTGATACTTAATTGAGGATAAATGTGAATGTGTAATGTTAAGTGGGTGCTGTGATCCATAAATCACAGCATCCACTTACCAACAGGTAGACTGTGTGCTCGTTTATCACCCAATGCTATAAAAAAACCTACTTTGTACTTACCTACACAGTATTAAATCTTGTATGATGGTTCCGGAACCCTTCATGCGCGAGTCCGACTATCATTTGGCCGGATTTTTATGTAATATGTTAAAATAGTACGCTAGAAAATTTTAATTGCGGAAACATCGTTTTGTGCTACTAATAGCGTCAACTGTGCACTCCGCCAGGGCAGGAAGTACAGGAATAGAACCATAACCGTAAGCGTTGTGGAGTCGATGAACGGGGATTATTCATCACAGCAGAACCCTTACAATTTCGTACTGTCCGTCCGTCTCGCGTCATAACATAATATTAGTTTAAACTGAATTACATAGAAATGATTTCGATATACGTCTAGATTTTTTAGATAAGAATTTAATATAAATATATTTTATATAAACTCCCTACATGATTACAAGAACAAATTATTAATGCGTCCAACTTGCTACTTTTATAGAAGATTCGAAAGGATTTCACACAAAGAAGTCTATCGTATGTAAAACTGGAGAACGCTTATTATTATATTATAATGAAGTAAACATCAAGTATGCATCAATTAAAAGCTTGAAACGATGAAAAAAAGAGGGTCTCTTTAAAGAAAGGTCCTTTCGAGAATTTTTATTTGATTAAGAAAAAAAACGTTAAAATATATCATGTGTATTAAAAAATTCTCAGCGTGGATAAACAATTTCCCTGTTAATAATTAAGACATTCTATAATCTATGTATTCATTTTAGATCGATTCATCATTCAAAAGATTCATCGATTATATCGATAGCGTAGTTATATAGGGACAACTCTAGTTATACATCACTAGTTCTGATCCATTAAACTAGTAAATGCAGGCGTAAAGCAAAACATTGATCGAAGCCCAACACAATGATAAACTGTCTAAGATTTCAGTTGATTACGGAGCTATTGCAATAGTTTTAAGGTGCCATCATCATCAATACAGCATGTCAAAGTCTGCTCCTGAACATAGGCACATAGGCCCCATAGACAAGGCAGTCTGTGGGTTGGGGGTATTTTCCCTAGTTACCACGCGTGGCAAACGAATTGACGACCACGATTTTTATTATTTTGAAATGCTATTAGGATGATACTGCTGCTCATATCCTGACTTTAACTCTGTCGCCTCATACGACATCCACAGGATAAATATAGAGCAAACAATGTGTGTTAAAATCATTGAAGTAATATGTACTTACGTACTAGAACAGCTATCTCAAACAAAAAATGTGCGCTACTCTGTGTTCGCGCGTTTGTTTTTTTTATCATAGAATAAACATAGGTAGAATGATCCGTAGGTAATAGTAGATTGTATTGTTAAATAGCTAAATTATGTCGAGAACAATATTTAAATTTTGTCATTTATTTTGTATATTATATTTGTTTATTTAATATAATATTACATAATATTATATCACAAAAACATTTTAATGATATTTTTATCTGAATATTTTATAAGGTATCTATGTCAAATATAAAAAACATACTAAATGTATGTTTAACAAAACTTATTAACATAAAATTTAAATTACAAATATATTTATTTAAATTAGAATCATAAATGCTGTAAATAATCGTTCATAAATGCTGGGCACGCGAGAGTTAAAAATGGACGAATTTATTCCACTTTGACTTTAAAGTGGGAACCTAAAAATAAAATAAAAGAATAATAAGCAGATTTAAACATGAAATATTTAGCCTAATCATAATAACTTATATATGTTTCTACAAAAAAAATGTGTATAATAATATATTCGTCCTATACTTAAGTACCCACAGAAATGTCGTATCTGAACATAATAATTTTATAATCTAAATTCCATGATACGAGATGGCGTCTTAGGAATAATTTGTTTTATAATTAATTTATAATACTTTTTTATTGATAAAATATCTTATTAACCGATAAAAAGTAATTCATTGGTTTTACTGACATTTCTTGAATTATTTGTGCAATATCTAAGCACACAAGACGGCATATTTTTATCAAGATTTTTTTTAAATCAACACAACACGTGACAACTCTACAAGCGCCTAGCGAGTGACTGATTAAAGTGCGGTGCATGCACCGCAGTTGAGTAGAACAGAGTAGCTGAATGGCATTGTCTCCTCTAGTACGTAGTACATAATAGCTCAATGGTTAAAATATACTTTTAAAATTTTTATGTATGTATTTTGGAAACCTACTCATCGATAACAGTCGCAAATTGCAAGGAAAATCCACTATTTCATCAGTAAAATAACTCATTATAACCTGATCAAGAAAAAAATAGCAAATTTGGTAGAGAGTTTGCCAGTCAACCTCAAATCTTACACGAACCATTGCATATTTTTGGGACATATCCGGTATATTCCATAGAGCGACCATGACTTACGACACCAACATAATATAGAAACTTAGCGGTAGAATTCTAGAACACCGCCATGGCAGTGCTAAAATTTCAATATATATTTTATTTAATAAAATGTAAAATATAAATACGATTAATAAAATTAAAATTATAATATATCATATGCTTCAATTTTAATTTATTATATGTTTAAATATTCCTATAATTTTAAGTATTTTAACGTTTAGCAAGACATTTTAAATATTTTAAGCAGTAAATTAAGACTATATACTGTTTTAAATATTTTAAACGTAGAATCACAAAAACATGTAATGAATTTTCATTGGAGCGTCTGTAACTAATTAATCAATTTCACTGTGACGAATGTGTGTGAATTCTGTAGTGTTCGTGAAAACTTGAAAACAAAAGCAATAAGGTTCCGAAACATTACGTCAGATGGTCATAACTAATTCAGGGATATAAAAAGTAGTATTGAATAGCTTGCCGTTCTCGTAGGCAACACGCAAACTTTTTAAAACAACTTAAAAAACCAGACTTAAGACTTTTAAAGGCAGTTTTTTTTAAATAGTATAAGGGTGGTAAAGAGCACACAGTCCACCTGAAGGTAAGTGGATGCTGTGGCCCATAGACATCTACATCTATCCTCGATTACAAATCAAAATGCAGATGCGTTGTCACCCGTGAGGACTAAGATGAAATGCCTCGTTTCCAGTAAAAAGGGTCTCCGGTTCTCTACACTCACCAAACGAAGCACATCAGCGTTAAGCTGCTATTTGACGCTGGTATTCAGTGAGAGCGTGGTCCTTCCCCAGTCGAACCATCCCATTCGTGCTGGGTTCAGCTGCAGCACGGTTCTACCTCGTAGATTTTAAACCTTTTTTTTAATGAATTGTCACCTACAACAGTTAGCATATAGCCCGAAGCCCCGTGTCACGATTAACGCCGGTATGTTCGGCATCCGGCACACGGCTGCCAGTCCAGCTGGGGACGGAAATAGAGCGGATTCGTTATCGACCGTCCGCGACTATAACACGTCGATTCCGTAACGTTTGTTTATATCAGAGATATTTATTGTGTGCAATGAATTGAGAAATGAAAGGGATTTTTTACGATATTGTATACGAAATAAATTTTGTTACAGACGCGAAAGATTTTAAAAATTTAAACACATGAAACAATTGATAGAATGTGTTGATTAAAATGGCACAAATATATAAAACAGATGAAAGTACTGTAATTCAACACTAATCAAGATTCACAATTACTAATTTTATAAATAAAAAATATTTGCTTTTCCTGCTCGAAGAGCTCAAAAAGTCATAATTTTAAAAAACCACGTTTTTTTTTAACTACTTAAATATTTCAAGGACAAATCAACCGATTTTGCTGAACTGGACGGAAACTTGTGTACTGTTAATTTATTAGCTGATGTTGACAGTTTGTCTTGTAAAATGTTCCGATCTCCTTAGTTCCAGTCCAACTCATAGTTAATAATCACTTTCTGGTTTTTAGCCTTCTTTATGCTATTTATGACTATACCAAGTTCTACCACATTAACCCCCCTTATAAACTGCTCAATGATTTCTTCACTAGTGTTTATGGTATCAATTGACTCTAGCATGATTGGGAAGCTCTGACCTCTGAGTTAGAGCGCTGATGTAGCCTTACCTTATTCGCGATTTTAGTATATAGGATTTCTGTTTTATTCATATCCTCGTACTGTCGTTTTGTTGGGCTCACTTATGTCTTATTCAATTTATTTACTGTGGTGTTTTCTTTTACCTCTTCTTTCAATCCTTCTCAATCCCTATTGGTGCAGCTGTTGCTACCATAGTGTCATTTAACTACCTTATTTCTTTTATTAATTCCTCTATAATTGCTTGCACTGGGATTACATTTAAAATCTGAGTGCTAACATTGATTTTTTGAATCTCTTGTGTAACCTTCACTTGTTCCTGTTTAATGTTATCAGTCTCTAACATAATTTATTGTTTAATATCTTTTATGAGTTTTTTGATATTTTGAAGAAAAATTTCATACCTTTTCGAAATTTTTCGTTAACGATTTCTCTTTAGCGCATCAACAGATTTTGATGCGGTTTGCAGCAATCGACGGTTTTTGTTGAGTTTAAGAGCTGATTAGATTTTGAAATCGATCGTCTTCCTAGGATTTCAAAACGTGGAGATCTGATGAGAACTCGATTTTCAAAAAACCGGGCTGAAACCAATAACTTCCTGATTTTTTGAAAATCATTGATTTTTATAGCGGGAAGTTAAAAAGTTTACATACAGTACATGTTCCATTGCTGGGCTCTAGGCACTTTTTATTCTAGTGAGGTATTCGGATTTCTAATTCTAGTGCATGCTGGCGGACTTCATAAGCCATAATTCAAAATATTTATTTATCTGAAACACCGATTTCTTTACGATTTGTTCCTTTACCGGCGAACATCATTGTTATATGTATGGATACATAGAGTAATAATCAAGATAAAAAAGGCTGCGCGTAATAAAAATAAATACATAACGTAAGCTACATGGAAATTTATTGTAGAGGATAAAAATTGGGGTTAATAAAGAACTAGAACGCATATAATTAAAATGAGTGTGTAACGGGTTAAACGTTAATTTACATAGCAGGATATAAACAATTAACTGAGGCCTGACGTTGAATCCGAACTTCATAATACTAAAAAAAATTGTATGTACAATTATAATGATGCTATTAAGGAATGCCACAGAACACGGTCCTGAGCCACCTGCAGCAAGAACTGTGGTTGGCAACCCGCTCGCGTAGCATGGCAACTATAGCAATATAGCCCCATGGGCTACCTGATATGCTACCTAATGATATTAATTAGAGATGTCACCACATAATTATTGACTATACAAACTAAAATATAGAAATGATAATATAGTGAAGCACACACGTCTTCAAAATTCCCATCAAGTATCTTGTATTGCTTAAGAACGTCTGATGTGAACAAAGCATTACAGTTCTTCGATGTCCACACCACAAAGCAAACAAAACCAATGCTTTGCATGAGTTATAGGTACGTAAGGGTGAAATGTAACTGTAGGTCTAGTTAGTAGTTGTACGATGGTTAAATAGAGAGAGAGTTTAATATGACAACTATATCGAAATGTCAAATAGCATCTTAACAACAGAAATCTAAATAATAAGGTACTACTATTTAGATTTCTGCGATCGTAAACAAAAGAAAAGGAGAAAGTCTGCCTAACCACAAGAACCATTTATAAGAACGTCGAAGAGTTCGGGTGCCATGAAGTAAAGGAACAAAGAAAAAAAAAACATTTTAAAAATACTTATTCTCTTTTATATTAAAAAAAATCATATTAAGTAACTTCAGAAGATTATGGAGTATGGATATGAAGGAATATCGTAATGTAACTGAATGTTATGCCATTCAAATTCAATTAAATATGTGTTTAATTATGCAACTCGAGCGACATCCATTTAGTTATAAGTCTCTTGAAAATAGCTCTTAAATCTTGCTTAAATGTGTTGATTACAAGTTTTGAATAAGAAGTTGATCGAGATTGCCTCATCTTTGAGGAAATGATAGAAGTTTAATCTTATCGATCATAGCGATCAATTCTTAATTAAAAAGGCACAAGCATTGTATCTTGTTTATTTTAGGCTCAGTGTAATAGATATATCTAAAGTTTTTTAATTACTAAATAATTATACTACATACATAACATTTCCTATAACGTCCAAATTAGCTCTATCGATATTTTTGGTGATTGTAATATACATAACTCTAAATGAGTATCAAAAGATTAAAATGAAAAGTATTATAATATTATAATACACAGCCAATCATTTCCTTAATTTTATCGATCACAACGATCAATATTTAACAAGGAACAGTATCTGACAGTATCTCATTAAATCAAGACTTTGTGAGATAGTCAACAATACCTACCTGAACATAATCCTGATTGATTAATTAGATAATGCAATTATCAGTTTGAAAATAGTTTTTATCGTTTATCACGCACAAAGTAGATATTCGCTATCTGGGTTACTGTGATTTGTACATGAGTATTCAAGTCGAGGTCGAACTAACAGTTGTCATGCATGACTACCTATATAGAAAAAAAAAATAAAAATAAAAGCGTAGATCTTTATAACGAAAAACGCATAACGTTGACATAAAGTTTAATTTAGAATATCTGACATATACATAAGTCTCCGGAGACAAGCAAACTGCTAGAGATAAACCTTACTTTCTGGAACAAAAATGAAATTGAATCAGCGTCGACCAACAAGCTACAAGCATATGTATGAAACACAAACAAAATACGCACTTTCATCAAATATTGTTAAACTATTTAATGTTTGATAAACCTGTTAAATTAATACCGATATGATAATGATAATATTGATGGTGTACCTGACTCAAACTAACAATCATGAGTCGTATGCTGAGGGACACTGCAGAATCTAAATGTTCCGTGGGTTGTTAAGAGAAAAAGTACAGTTGTAACAACTCCGACAGAAAAGCTACATGCAATTAATTGTTAATGACCTGCGCAAGACGTATAGTGCTCCACGTGTATCGTGTACGTACAAATATACTTAAAGTACGCACACGCGATAACATCAAAGGATATGTGGCGACAGATACATGGATACATTGCACCCAGACTCAAAAAATTACATTTTGTCTTTTATACACAAATATTAACTCTGACACAAACCACATGAAACAGTAATCAGGAAATCACCTATTCATGTCATTACATAAACAATCTAAATATTTTAGATAATATCAATCGAAGATCGATTATAAAAACATTCGACCTTAAAACGCATAGGCCAAATAGGTACTTTTTTATTATTTCATCAATAGATCTGTTAAACTGATTGAAGTCGTAATCACTATAATATTTTTAAATGACTTTTACACATAATAACGATTTGAAAATGGGCATATTTTAAATAATTAAAGATGGTAGAGCCACGCTGCAGCTATATTATGGTTGTAGCACGAAAGGGTCGGCTCGACCGGGGAAGGACCACGCTCTCACAGAATACCGTAACTTAGTACTGCTGTGTTTCGTATGGTGAGTGTAGAGATCCGGAGAGCCTTTATTACTGGAAACGATGCATTCCATCTTAGTCCTCAGCGGACAACGCTTCTGCGTTTTGATACTTAATCGAGGATAAATGTAGATTATCTATAGGGCACAGCAGCCACTTACCATCAGGTGGACTGTGTGCTCGTTTGTCACCCTTATTTTATAAAAAATAAACATAAGGCATTTTAACACAAATTACTCTCGTCCGTCGTTTTCCATAATATCATCACGTGGGTGTCTCACGAGGCGACCGAGGTAAATAAAACAGTAGGCAGGCAGCAAGATCTTCCTAAAAAACTGGCGTTATCAATCCACCTACCTACCAAGCATGGAAACTATGGTAAATATGCCGATTATGAGCCATTCTATTAAATACAATACAGGTTGTATACAGGCTGTAATTGAATGAATGAATGGAAACTGAAATTCTGATCGAAATTTTAATTAAAATTAAAGCTCATTCTCTATTTTACACTATTTTGAATTAGAGACAAAGAATTTAAGTGAAAAATGTCGTATTAGAAATACAAGTGGAGATAATAAAACCGAAAACAAAACATGTTCTTTTCTTTATTGGCCATGGTTCGAAGTTTTCTTCTTTCTTTTTGCTCGCAGAATCAGAAACCGTACAGAAAATTTATGAGGCTGGAAACTTTGCGGTTCTAGACCGCTTACCAAGAGATACTGAAACGACTCTATTTTATAGACCGCAAAGACGATCTGAGTTTGTTGTGGAGAAGGAAATACATCGCAGGTTTACTTCGAGTTTCCTTAAAATTGTTCAAATGGGGATTTAAGTCTATAACATTTTTATAGAGTTGTAAATTAGTAATCGATTAGTGGCGTAATGGTATTTAAAGTCATTATGTTATTAAGTACCACTACACCAGTGACTGCCTCGGAGGTCTAATGTTCGCAAAAGCGACTGATGAGATCCCGATTTAGAACCTCGAGCCTGCCAAACAAAATCAGTCATGGAGTTTTTCTGTCAAGACATTCTCAGCAACAGCCCCGAGTCGGGAAGTTTTGTTTTATAATAGAGTGACGAACGAGCACACAGTCCACCTGAGGGTAAGTGGTTGCTGTGGTCCATAGACATCTACGTCTATACTCGGTTACGAATCAAAATGCAGATGCGTTATCACCGATGAGGACTAAGATGAAATGTCTCGTTTCCAGTAAAAAGAGGATAAATATAGTTAATCGAGGATAAATTGAGATGTCTATGGGCTACAGCATCCACTTACCATCAGGTGGACTGTGTGCTCGTTTGTCACCCTAATTTTATAAAAAACAATCTCGTCCGCTAATTACGAAGTAGCATGGAAGTTAGTTTGCGAGCGTTTTGATAATAAAAAGCAACTGATTTATACTCAGTATTACAGTTCAAACAGTTCCTACACTAACCATACGAAACACAGCAGCATTAAGCTACTATTTTAAGCTGGTATTCTGTGAGACCGTGGTCCTTCCCCGGTCGAGCCGACCCATTCATGCTACAACTATACTACCAATATAAGTGCAGCATGGCTCTACCACGTTTGGCGATGTTACGCCCCTGTGGCTTAGAAAGCACATAAAGTCATTGGTTCAGTGCCTGAACTCTCTACGTTCGTACCGGTTTGCCGTCTCATCGGTCTATGAATGTGAGGGAATAGAGCGTGCGCCTGTTTGCGCATGCACTCTGACGCTACTATCCTGTCCTGCGCAGATGGCTAGTCTCCGTTGAGACATCACCACGATCGAAATTCTGTCTGGAAGACATTACTATTGCGCCAGCAGCAATTCCCACTCAAACACACACAATGGCAAATGAATTCTGTAGCAAACAGGACCCTACATCTCCTGGATAAGAATCAAAATGTAGATGCTTTTTTTACCCTCGAAGAATATGATGGAAAGCCTCGGTTTCTTATTACATGCTTTCTCTCCTATTTTACAGTCCTCCGATTGAGCCGATACTTTCGTACTACGGCTGCAGTGCAATGACCTCATACCACAGGTACAATATTTGCTACTAATAACATCCAGGCGGATGACTGACTGGTACGTTAGTAGTGAAAACTCGATGTGTGATCACAAACACATTAAGTTTGTAATTGAAGCATCGCTTTACTTATGAAATTGTTGCTTTTATTAATCCAGAAGTGAGTTCTTGGGTCGTCTATAGACACATTCTAAGGAGGAATTTGAAAAAGTTTCACACACAAAGACTTTTTATCATTACAATGACAAGTATGTTTCAATTAATGATATAATATGAATTACATTTCGTATTTTAAAAGTTTTAAAGCATGTTATTTAAAGTATTATCGCTTTAAATGACGTTGTAACTCAATTTCATTGCAAATAATTACAACTTAATGAAGGTTTTCTTCATTAAATTCAAGCAGTAAATTCAGTCAGCATTACTTGTACGCTCTTAATTAAAATCATTAATCCCTAACCCGTACGAACCTTAGGATTCCACATATTCGACGATTCCGATGTCGATATACTTCTAAAATTATATGTGTAAATGATATACATGGACTGAAATGGAAATGAGCTTACGACTTTGTAATGCTAAAGAGAAGACTAAATATTCAACGCTTATATAGGTCGCACATAAGTAAAGGTCCCGAAAAGAGCACGCTGTTCTCATAATCCTCATATTATCCAGAAACTTCCAAGCACACACACACATACGCACACACGCGCACACACAAACAAACACAATACAAGAAATGATGCATAAATCTGTTTGTTACCAGACAGATCATGACACCATTTATTATTGTAGTTCCCTAACTTGAGTAATATAAGTAAGTACGTAAGTAAGTATCCATCTCAAGAAAATGTATTCTATAATTTAAACATTATTATTTTTTATTCCTAATTAAATATTACTCACGCTCCCATGTTTAACAGTTTGAATGAGCCATTATACTCGTACCAGGGAAAAATAGGGCAGTGTCCGAGAAAGAGGGCGTGTTTGATCTCAGAGTGTACACGGATATGTGTTTTAATCACTCAATCGATTATAAATCATGTTATATTTTTAGCATAAAACGTAGGTTTAGCAGAGATTATATGTGTCCCTCACATATAATCTCTGCTAGTTATAAAGTTACTGCGATTATTAAATTAATAGCATATTCGTTTTGTGAACAGCGTGAATGTAAAGTCAGTTACACTATAACCATGGTAATTTAAACAAACGTTACAAACTGATATGACTCCCAGCCCCAAACAACTTTTATTAATTAATTATTTATTAACTGTTATTATTATCAGAGCGTGTAATATTGTGTTTATTCTTTATGTATTAAGGTCACATGTGAATAATTTTTTTTGCCAAAAACATTTATTTAAGAATGCCAAAATGACGAACGGGCGATGAGATAATTGTTAACGATCCATCCATCACCTTATTTCATTTCGCTAATAAGAAAAGATTTGGCGATGACGAGGTCTTTCTGGTTCCCAAAGATCCTCTTGACCTCAGAAAGATTGCTGTAGGCTATTTTGTATTATGACAGATATAAATGGAAATATCGGGGACGGGAAGAAGCATTAAATATGCGAGAAACCTGGTACTGTGACCGTCAATTATGGTAAGTCATTCCTAGAGGAGACCTACGTCCTGGAGTAGAATCACGGGCTAACAGAGAGGAAGTCTCTAAAGAAGTTAGAGTAGCATAGGCTGAAAGCTTACAATCAAACATCAAACAATTTACATTAACATGTTTCGAAATATTTCGAATTATACGAATAAGGTTATAAATATTTCTAATAAGTTATATAGATTGACTAATATGTTAAATTAATTAAAAAATAAGCCAAGTAAACACGAAATAGCTAGATTTTATGCTTTAAGACACACAAGTCAGTTTTTAAAATGGTCATGTAAGCCTCGAAGTGAGCGTAAAGTGAATGAACTAAAAGTTTCTAGTACATAATAACTATGTACTCGTATTATATAGTAGATAAACTTGCGTAACGTGCGGCTGACGAACTCGCAAACAGTGTGCATTACAGACCTGTTTCACGACTCCAGCTGAGCTGCAGCTATATTATGCTTGTAGCACAAATGGGTCGGTTCGATCATGGTAGGACCACGCTCTCATAGAATACCAGCGTAAAATAGCAGTGTTGTGAATGTAGAGAACCGGAGACCCTTTTAACTGGAAACAAAGCATTCCATATGTCAATGAACTATAGCATCCATCACTATCAAGTGGACTGTGTGCTTGACTGTCACCCTCATTCTATGAAAAATAGGGTATTTGGGACGGTATCTTCAGTCTCTTGTCGGTAAAGTAAGCGCAATTCTTCTATTTTTCTAGATTCCCGAAAAATCTTAGTCTAGGTCGTTTAACTTTTTAATATCTCATGTGATAGCATCACTGCAGCTGTATTATAGTAATACTATTAATGTCTATCAGACCGAATTTCGGTCACGGCGGTCTGACTCAGCGGACACTAGTCATCGTAAATAGCAAACGAGTGTGTGCGCAAGCACAAGTGCACTCTGTATTCCTTCAACCCAAAATAATAAAAGAACCGCCGTTGCCAATCCGCTTGCCAAGGGAGGCAACTAGAGCAAATATCTTCCCCATGAGGCAATCTATAGGAGAGACCTTTGTTTAGCGGTGGACTTTGATGGACTGTTATGGTGATGATGATTAGTAGTCAAACGTGATATGTTTCTCCTCTTCTTCCAGTGAACGCAAATAAAATATACTTTCGATTATGGATTTTATCACGTTTAAGTTTTACTTTTTAATTACCCACGTTTCAGGTGCTTTACAGCACACACGCATCAGTAAAAGTGAAACTAAAGATTAAACGCAGTAAAAACCGTAAAATTAGTGTTCGCGTACGTATAAGAAATTATTATACTTGCGTTCAATAATTGCTTCCTACTGAGTCAATCAGAGTTCGCAATTGATGAATTGATAATTATTGGTGTGCATAAGTAGCTTTATGCAGCGACATCTATAAACCCTTAAAGACTAAGATAAGATTAAGTGTTTGTAAGATTACCTAAACGGCATAATACACAGGCTCTTACATCTTATATTACAATATATTAAGGATGCGTTTGCCTTAATATGTAGCGTAGAACAAACCATCAGCTTCATCTCATCTTCTGAACATCAAAAATGTCTGCTAAGAGAAATATTAAAAGTCGTGACTTCCGACTGAAGGTTGGAATTGTTTTTTTTTATTTTATTCGCACGACCAACTCGTAAAATAAGTAAAGATGGTTGTCAATTCACAGTGTAAGGTATTGGTAATAAGGTATTGGTAAGGGTATTGCGGTAAACCGTAAACTTGGAAAGGTGTCTAATATGTACAGCAACTTAAGATATCCATTTATAAAAACCCAAGGGAGAGATCTTAAGTTTTAGCCGGCTGTATTAGTTATTATTTGATAATAAAAACCTACAAATTATTTCGTAACGTTTAGTAACATTTAGTTTAGTTTATAATTTATTGAACGCAAGAAGAAGTAAAATAATATTATTCATTGCGTTTAAAGAGGCTTACGTATGTATCAATTGCTGTTATTGCTATACAAAAAATGTCAAAGAAAAATGTCAGACAGAAAGTCGAAATTTTACTTTGGAGGGAGCTCAATTCTCCCGGGCGTCGTTCCAATAAAGCACACTTAGTATAGAACTGCTTTGGGACGTTTATTTTTCCCGACGCAATATCTTTGTTTAAAGCTCTTTGGTAGTTACCAACGAAATATACTTCGTTTGCCTAATAGCCTTCCTTTTGTGCTCAAAAATAATAGAATACTTTGTTTCAACATAAGTTCCAAAATAATAGAATACTTTGTAAGGTCCAAAAAATGTTAACCAAACTTTCGAGCTTATTTTCTTTTTTATTTTTAATTTTTTCTAATACTACTAGTTGGTACCCGGTGCGTTGCAGCCGCAGAAGAAATAATTGTGGAATGATCGTTTTAAATTTGGAAGTCTTGTTGTTTAATCAGAAATAATAATAAGGTGAGTGGACCATGGAAGGCCATGCTCCTTCGAAGGCCAATTATTAAAATGTCGTAGTTATTGTCACGTGATGACAAATTCCTTCTACTTACACAAACACCCATCGAACTGAAAATCACATACGCGGCGGCAAATCGCTCGCGCTACTATTTTGGCAGTACGGTCCCTCCCTTCATTGATTTCGGGAATCGACAACGTTAAAATAAGGTGGGTGTACCATGGAAGGAACCTCTAACAAATAAACAGTTATAATTCATTTATTTACTGGATAAATGAAACTAACAAATATTCAAGTAATACTTTGTTTTATTACGTAACATATAAACCACTTCTTTTTATTGTAGATTTAATCGCTATTCATTAAACTATAGCGTTAAATGACCGATTTATTATAATGGCCTTCTAAGTAGCCTTGTTCCTAGTAAGGTCATTTGGAAGAGTTCAATGAAACTTAAGTTCAATCAATATTGATTAAATCTGCAATTTAAAGAAGTGGTTTATACGTTATGTAATAAAACAAAGTATTACTTGTAATTATTTGTTAGTTTCATTTATCCAGTAAATAAACGAATAATAACGGTTTATTTGTTAGAGTGGCCTTCCATGGTACACCCACCTTACCTACGTTAAGATACGCGTACCACCTCATCATCATCATCATCATTACAGCCCTTCACAAGTCCACTGCTGAACATAGGCCTCCCCCAAGTAATGCCACAAAGCACGGTCCTGAGCCACCTGCATCCATCGACTTCCTGCATATCTTACCAGGTCGTCACTCCATCTAGTGGGGGGTCGCCCTACACTACGCCTACCGGTACGAGGCTGCCACTCGAGAACCTTTCTTCCCCATCAGTTATCGATTCTTCGAGCTATATGGCCGGCCCATTGCCACTTCAGCTTACTAATCCGTTTTTTTTTTCGAGGGTAGGTGCAAAACAGATAACAGCTGAAATTATCTCTTGTGTTTTATTTACATTTAAAAATAAGTATAATTAACTTAGCTGCTTAATTTTTTACTCCAATTTGGAAGAATAAGTTTTAGCATTATTATCAATTATAGGAATGTGCATTTAATCTAGTTAAAATATTTATATTCATCTTCCCTCCATAACCTCTGTCACACTAAATATAAATTACTATTTTTCTATCTCTCCTCGGTTAATTCACTTTACTACAATGGCAAATGTCTCTGAAGTTGTGAATATCCAAAAGGAATTGGAAGGGAGCTTGACCAGGAAGATGATGGAGTTTGAGAAACGTCTGAAGGCTGCAACTACTCCAACTAACCCAACAGTTTCACAGCTTCGGGAGGAGTTTGATTCATTCAAGGTACTTGTTAGTTCCATGTTTAGCCTGCTGCAACAGCAAATTCAGGAATGCAACAAAAGTGTTGATGCAATCAGTATGTATCACCGGAGAAAAGTTCTGCTTTTTCATGGATTAGCTGAGGCTTCTGAAGTTGACCTAAAACAGCAAATTTTACAACTGTTGCACAAGTATCTGGGTTTAACTCATATTACTGATGACTCTCTCAAGAAATGCCACAGACTTGGTGTTCAATCCAGTACCCGTCCAAGGCCAATTCTTGTGCACTTTAATGATCATAGCACTAAGTCTGCGATTTGGAATTTAAAATCAAAGTTTAAAGGGTCTGCCATTTCAATGTGTGAATTCCTCACTAAATTTCGTCAGTCCATACATAAGAATGCCCGTAAGCATTTCGGAATTAGAAATGTCTGGACAATTGATGGTGCAATCTATGTAAAGCACTCGGGAGGCCGAACGAAGATTTCCACTGAGGAGGAATTGGACGATCTAATAGCCAAGTACCCCATGGATGGTTCCCCTGAGAGTTCTAACAAGGCTCCTAATACAAAGGTCACCCCAGCGCAGCAGAGCTCTTCGAATCGGCAAAATGATGCAGCACGTCGCACTCAAACTTCAGCGGTAACTCAAATTGATGACGTAAAGAGATCTCGACGACTGGTAGGCAAGAAGTAATTCCTGCATTGCTAATAACTTTCCAAGATATCCTTGTTATTCTTGTTATCATATTTTGGTTATGTTCATCTCCTTTCGTATTTTTTCCTTTTATTATAGTCTACTTTGTCTGGTAACATAATAACTATTTTTAGTTTTATTAACCGGCAGCATTAGACAAGAATATAAATCGATTGTAGTCCAATTGTATGTAACTAATTTGCTATAACTTGTCTTTAGTATTTTCCTTTATTCATATTCCAATAGTTTTATGTTATTAGCTAGTTTTATTATTTTATTGTTATACTGTAGTAACTTTAATTATATTTGTAAACTTTAGTAAATTAGTTTGTGTTTATAATTTTTATCATGTAAAAGTGTTAAAATGTAACCAATTATCATAGATAAATGTTATTGTAGTCCGTAGATGCTAGAGCTAGGCATAGACAGTTGCAAAGACAGAGCAAAGACTGTTGACCATAGATAATAACTTTTACTGTCAACACAGTAATGGTAACATGGGCACAGATCCTTTTGCCACACAGCTGAATTATGTACTCTTGTGAGATTTAAATTTTCTGGATCTAATTGGGTTTCAAAATCTTGTGATTAAGCTGATTTTTATTGCAAATTTTTCGATTAATTCTGTAAAGCCCTGCTATTAAAATATTTAGTTGTCTTATTTTAATATTTATGTTATTTTTGTTTATAATTGAATCACTGTGTTGGCACGCTATTTAATTACTTAGCTTATGTTTTTTTTTTTTAATTGATGGTTATGTACAATTGTTTTATTTGTTATTTAGTACTGATTATATTATGTAAACAGTTAACTGGTGGGATGATGTTTAATGATTTATTACTATTTAGGTCATTGTTTTTTTTATATCTTGGTAGTATTTTTGTTATATATATTATTGACAAATATTTTTATTTAATATCGTATTTTTATATATTTTTATTTTATTTATTTTTATATTGGGTATATTATGCTTTTAACTTATCATGTCTGACTCTGACTCTTTTTATTCTATTGAGTCAGAGAGTTCTTTTGAATCGTTTGACGATCGGATGAATTATAGTGTGCCCTCTTTAAGTAGCCAATTGAATAGCATTTTTCACTTTTTTGATAGAACGTTAAATGTTTGCCATATTAACGCACAAAGCATTCCCAGCCACTTTTCTGAGCTAGAAGCATCGTTCTCTAACAACAATATACATGCTATCTTAGTTTCAGAAACTTGGTTGAAACCGTCTTTAAATTCGGCATTGTATCCTCTTCCTGGGTTTGTGCTGATTAGGAATGATCGTATAGATAAAGGAGGAGGTGGGGTTGCAATATATCTCCACGCTACTATCTCCTACAAAATCATATTAGCATCCCCTTCTCCTTACACTGCTTCCGCAGAATTTCTTTTTATAGAACTTGATGTAAAGGGCTCAAGGATGATTCTTGGAGCAGTGTATTGTCCTCCTTCCACTGATTACTTCGCCAATTTAGAAGAGGCTCTTGATAACATTGGTTCTGAGTACACCCACTGCATAATCATGGGAGATTTCAACACGGATTTACTGAAAAATTCAGTCCGGTCTCAAAAGCTTCGTAAAATCATTGAGTCTGTCAATCTCAACATTCTTCCTTTAAAGGCAACTCATCATAATATAGACACTGATGACTCTCTGATTGATCTCATTATAACTGACCCCTCTGACAGGGTGCTGTCATATGGGCAACTTGAAGCGCCGGGATTTTCCCGCCATGATCTTATTTATGTATCATACAACCTCAAACCTCCCAAATATCGACCTACTGTACTATTCCTACGTAATTTTAGTAGAATTAATATGGATAAGCTTTTGAAAGACGCATCGCTTATAGATTTTACGCCATTAGCAACTGCATCAACAGTAGATGATAAAGTAACTATTTTCAATAACATAATTCATGTTTTGTATGATATCCATGCTCCTGTACGTAAAGTGAAACTACGACGGCCACCAGCTCCCTGGATAACTGAAGAGGTACGGAAGGCCATGACTAGGCGAAATCGAGCATTTGCCCGGTTCAAGAGGAGCAGATCTGAGGAAAACTGGTTGTCTTTTAAGAAGGCCAGAAACAGATGCAATCAGATGGTACGTTCTGCAAAACGCCGATTTATCCATAGCAATATAAGTAATTCTTCGCCAGCTGATGTGTGGAAATTTCTTAGTTCTCTAGGTGTGGGCAAAACACCCTCTTTGGATTGTGGTTTATCGCTTTCTCACGATGCTTTAAATCTTCATTTTGCTTCTGCTTCTGCATTGGACCTTTCAATCCGATCCCAAACAGTCGCTTACATAGCCTCAATTCCGTCTCCACACATACCAGTCTTTCTTTTTAACCCTGTAGATCAGGATGAAATCAGAAAGATCCTTCTGGCAATAAAATCCAAGGCTGTCGGTTGCGATGATATTAGCAGAGCCATGATTGTTAATATTCTAGAACACATTATCTCCGCAATCACACATATTGTTAATTTTTCGCTTGACTCGGGTCAGTTTCCGAGTCAGTGGAAAAATGCTTTCGTTAGACCCCTTCCTAAAGTATCCAATCCAACACTTCCCAATCACTTCCGTCCCATATCGGTTTTACCTTTCCTATCTAAAGTTTTGGAAGCCTGTGTTCATAAGCAAATTTCCAATTTCATATATAAACATAACCTGCTGAGTACTTTTCAGTCCGGCTTTCGTCCTGGTCACAGCACTACAACTGCCTTACTTAAAATAACTGAAGACATTAGAGAAGGAATGGAAAACAAGAAAGTTACAGTTGTGGTGCTCGTTGACTTTTCCAATGCTTTTAACACAGTTGACCATGATATCCTTCTTGCTATCCTTTCTTATTATAGGTTTGCACCGCCAGTCCTGGAATGGTTCTCATCTTATCTTCGCGGACGTCAACAGTCTGTCCACGTGGAGCAAGTGACTTCACAGTGGGTTGACCTGATTTCTGGCGTACCGCAAGGCGGTATACTTTCTCCATTAATCTTCTCTATTTTTATTAATTCCATCACATCTAATATTGATTGTTCGTACCATCTGTATGCTGATGACCTACAAATTTATGTACAGTCTGACATTTCTGACAACCATTATGCGATCAACAAATTGAATTCAAATCTCAAGTCAGTCTGTGATTGGTCTATGCGTTTTGGAGTGTCTGTCAACCCTACGAAATGCCAAGCGATGATTGTGGGTAGCTCAAGGATGCTTGCTAAAATAGATGCGGCTAGTCTACCTCCCGTCTATTATAATGATCGTCTGATACCGTTCTCTCCCTCAGTTAAAAATCTTGGTCTCCATATTGATAGTACTCTGTCCTGGGGGGTTCATATCTCCGAAACATGTCGTAAAGTCTCTGGTTCTTTACGTTCTCTTTATCGATTGAAAAATTTTCTCCCCTTTAAGACTAAAATTATGCTTGTACAGTTACTTATACTACCAATCATTGATTATGCAGATGTGTGTTACCTGGATTTAAACCAAAATCTTCTCAACAAGCTAGAGCGCCTTCTCAACAACTGCGTCAGATACATTTTCAATCTCCGCAAATTTGATCATATTTCTCACTATCGCTCTCGCCTAAAATGGCTCACTATTAAACAGAGGCGTGACTCTAGAATTTTGCTTGTTCTCTTCTCTATCTTAAATGATCCAACCACTCCTTCTTATCTCAAGGAGAAATTTCAATATATTTCCTTAACGCATGATAGAACTCTGCGTTCCTCATATAATAATAAACTAAGTATCCCTCTACATTCTACTAATTTTATTGGTAAATCCTTCACAATTCAGGCTGCACTGCTCTGGAACTCCTTGCCCGATAACGTCAGAAAAACATCTAATAAGATTGCCTTTAAAAGATTGGTACATAAGCATTTTATGAAAATATTAGATGATAGTTAATATGGTTAATTTTGGTTACCTTTGTTGTTATTTTATTTATAGATTTATATTATATATCTATTTGTATTTAAAATATGTATATATTTATGTATCTATGAATATGTATGTATATATTATATATTATCTGTATTATATTTAGGAGTATATAAGTTTATTGTATTTGTATATATAATATTAGTTTGTTTTTAAGTTTATCAGTAGTTGTTTTCCTTGATTTACTCTATTGTTCATTTTATTTTGTCACCTATCACATAATTTCCACACGTCCCGGGTTGACTGGGAGAGAATGCCTAATGGCATTAAGTCCGCCCTTTGTAATCTTTTTGTGGTGCAATAAAGTGTAAATAAATAAATAAATAAAATAATCCGTTGGGCTATGTCGGTGACTCTGGTTTTACCGCGGATATCCTCATTTCTGAGTCTATCACGCAGAGAAACTCCGAGCATAGCCCTCTCCATAGCTCGCTGAGCGACCTTGAGCGTCCTCATACGGCCAGCAGTGAAGGACCACGTCTCATATCCGTAAGTCATCACTGGCAACACGCACTGGTTGTACAATCTAGTTTTTAGAGATTGAGGTATACCTGACGAGAAGATATGTCGTAATTTCCCGAACACTGCCCAGCCGAGTTGAATCCGTCGATTGACCTCTCGGTCGAAGTTGGACTTACCTAGTCGGACTATTTGTCCCAGGTAAACGTACTCGTCAACAACTTCGAGCATAGTGCTCCCAACAACTACCGGCATAGGTGTGACATGGACATTAAATATCTTTGTTTTGTCCATGTTCATCTTAAGACCTATCCGTTGGGAGGCACTATTGAGGTCATTGAGCATAGTGCTTAAGTTCTCCAGCGATTCTGCCATAAGGACTATATCGTCGGCAAATCGAAGGTGAGTGATGTACTCGCCATTGATGTTAATACCGTATCCTTTCCAGTCCAGTAGCTTGAAAACGTCTTCCAATGCAGCGGTGAAGAGTTTCGGGGATATAACGTCACCCTTCTTATGTCTTACACCTCTCTGCAGTTGGATAGGTTTCGAGCTCTGGTTTTGTACTCGGATATCCATCGTAGCCCTACTGTATAAACACTTCAGTACTTCGATATACCGACAGTCAACTTGGCACCGCTAAAGGGACTGTAGCACCGCCCAAATTTCGACGGAATCAAAGGCTTTCTCACAGTCCACATACGCCAGGCAAAGTGGCAGATTGTACTCTTCAGTCTTCTGTACAATCTGACGCAGGGTATGTATGTGGTCTATGGTACTGAAGCCTTTTCGGAAACCGGCTTGTTCGGGAGGCTGGAAGTCGTCGAGTCTGCGTGCGAGACGATTCGTAATGACTCTCGAAAACAGCACGTAGACGCGGCTCAGAAGGGAAATCGGTCTGTAGTTCTTCAAGAGAGCGTTGTCGCCTTTCTCAAAGAACAAGACCACCGCACTTCTGCTCCACGCCTCTGGAGTAGTGAGAGGACGGAATTGAAGAGCTTCTGAAGGAATAAAAGTAGCGGTGTTCCACCCGCTTTCAGAAGCTCCGCTGTAATTCCATCCTCGCCTGGGGCCTGGGCCCCTGCCGTTATTAAGGTGCTGGAGAGCCATTCTAATCTCTTCTAATCTCGCGTACCACCTGCTGTAAGTTAATTGTACTATGCCTATAACCTTTGCGCAAGTGCAAGCAATAATTTCACAGCTTAGAGTATTTAACACTAGTACTCCTGTAATAAATACTCTAAAGTTTACAGTTTTACCGCAATCTGATGAACGGTATGGCAGCGCATGAAATACGAGGGTGAATTGAAAAGTACTCGGCCTAACCAAGAAAATAAACACATACTAAATCAGTTATATTTTTATTTTTCTACATAATCACCATCAAGTTCAATACACTTTTGCCACCTCCCCTTCCAAGCATTTAGACCGTTGAAAAAAAATGATTCTTCCTTAGAGTCAAAATATGCGTCTACAGCTGCTTTGACCTCGTCGTTTGTCGAAAATCTTTGACCTCCCAAGTGCTTTTTTAGGTTAGGGAACAGAAAGAAGTCTGATGGTGTCAGATCAGGTGAATACGGCGGATGCGGTAACAGTTCACAGTTGTGAATTTCAGCCATTGACTGTACTGACGTGTGAACACGGGCGTTATCTTGATGAAACAGGACTTTTCTTCTGAGCATTCCTCGACGTTTTTCTTTTATTTCCTCTCGTAAACGACGTAGTAAGGTGCAGTAGTAATCAGAGTTTATAGTCTGACCCCTTTCAAGATAATCAATCATAATCACACCTTTCGAGTCCCAGAATACTGAAGCCATCACCTTATTTGCCGACAAAATCGACTTAGCCTTTTTAGGGGGTGGTGAACCAGGTCTTCTCCACTGTTTTGATTGTTGTTTTGTTTCCGGTGTACAGTAATGAACCCATGTTTCGTCCATAGTAACAAAACGATTCAAAAAATCATCTGCATCGGCTTCAAATAACTCCAAACAGTCGCGTGAAATAGTCAATCGCGTCTTTTTTTGTTCAACTGAAAGCAGTCGCGGAACCCACCTCGCAGACACCTTGTGGAAACCCAACTCGTTGACAATGATGTTTTGAGTTCGTTCATAAGAGATGCCTATAATCTCGGCTATCTCTCTAATTTTTAATCTGCGGTCTCCCATTATTAAATCAAGTACTTTTTTTATATTTTCGTCAGTAGTTGACGTCGAAGGCCTTCCAGAGCGGGGTTCATCTTTCACACTCTCTCTACCACGCTTAAATTCTGCTATCCATTTTTGACGGATGAATATGACAGAGCACAATCGCCTAATGTACTGACCATGTCATCATGGATGGCTTTTGATGATAGCCCCTTCTTATGGAGGTACTTAATGACGGCACGCTGCTCGATTTGCTCCATTCGCGGAAATTATGTCCGATTACTTTGTTAATAAATTTATAAAATCACAATTAATTATGGCACACGTTTCGAACTTCACACAATGAACTAGTCTGAACTAAACTAAATAATGTGGGTAGATTTGATTTTTAGAATTGAATGGATCTGTGTTAGGCCGAGTACTTTTCAATCCACCCTCGTATGAACAAACAAACATTAATTATTATTATATATTAGGTTTACAAAGCTATTTGTAAATAAATAAAGTGACATCATTAGTTATTTACAATCTTTTATTGAATTTTTTTATACTTATTAACGTGAAACAAATTACCACGTGCTCGTAAGTGTAGGAAATCTCAAGTGCTAAATTGTGAAAATACACACACAAACTTCTTTTTATCTTTTTACTTAAATGATTTATTATTATAAGATATGCCCAGGATATATTTCTAAAATTAGCGCGAAAAAGACAATTACCTATTCTATTCCTCTCGCTCTAAGAATTTTGAATCATAAATTTAAAAGGCGTTGCAAAGTAAAAACGAGACTACCCACTCGTTATAAACAATGAAATGTACAAAACTTAGAAAAGTTTACATTATGGTAATTCGTATTTTGTTAAAGCACTAACATTATCATAATGCTCTCACTTGAAATATAGTTATGTATATCTAGAAGCTTAATTCACTTGTAGTATATTTTCGGACAACCCACCATGCTTCCGTATTTCGGAATAATGCAAGGAAAATTGAACTTTATGTGTAAAAAATACTGTAGATATTTGAACACACTTTCACACTAATGTTTGCTTTCTAAACCTGTAAGCGTCTCGTCAATGTTTTCGCCGTGAATCATGCACTGACTTTTTACGTTTGTACATATTTGTTATATCGAAGACACAAATAAAGATATACAATATAATTGATCACGACTTTTTACTACATATTTGTTATATCGAAGACACAAAGTGGAATTTTTAATTTTGATGTGTAATATACTTTTTAATATAATTTATATAATAATATATAATTTTTAATATAATTGATATTATTAAAAAAACGATGCACAACGTGTCAATCAACTTATACTAGTTCTAGACGATTGCGTGACTCAAAAAACAGAGTACATGTCTATTTTTTTTTTAATTACACAAACACTAAATCTAACGCCATGTTTTTTGTTCTTAGATCCTACTTTGATATAGAAACTAAATTTTTATCATATTAACATTGTTTCGAGAGCGTGGAACGGAATTATATAGCATCGGAACATCCACGTTCGAAATAGACTATGTGAAAAAGGACAAAATCGTTATCGAATTTTTAACAACTTTTTAGAATTTATTAACATATAGATATTACCAATTCACTAGGCATATGTCCGACAGTGAACTACGATGAAGAGGAAAGGAGGACAATATATTGGAAATCTGAGGAAAATAATTTCCAAGTACTGCGCAGTATTTCTTAATTTGAAATTTTTTTTCACAAAAATTTACTTTTTATCCTTATACTGTAAGCTAAATTCGGTTTGACACAAAAATACATTAATTAAGTACCTACTTCTTACCAGAAAACCTGAAAATATTTCTTTCATATATAATATTGATGCAAACAACTCTCGAGAGTATGATAAAAGAAGAACAAAATGATCACTATATTTTACCTGTAATAATTCTTTTCAACTCCGTCCGAATTGATGAACACAAGCTCTCATAAAATTTCTCACCAGCGGGGAAATATAACCTCAAATGGCTTAGCAAGATCCTCCGTTATGCCGAAAGTAGAGGTTAGAGGTTTATAGTCAGTGAGGTATAAAGCAATAATTAAAAGAAAAATTTTTGATATTAATGTTTTGAAACAGTTATTAGAATTTGACTTTACTTAAAACAATTTTATTTGATAATGCGGCTGCCGTATCGCGCTTATCTATTTCGTATAGTCGGGTATTTGTTTTGTAGAAGTAAGGGTGACAAATGAATACACAGTTCAAATGTTAAGTGGATGCTGTAACTCTTAGACAGTTATATCTTGTACAATACATAGCAATATTGCGCTGTTATTTAGTGCGAATATGTTCCTTATAGGTATATATTTTATTAGGTAAAATTATAGCTTTGGAGAAAAATAGTCTACCTGTGAGTCTCTTGTTGTTTCTTCCCACAAGGTCCCGCAGGACTTGTAGAAGGTCACATTTGAATAAAAATATTACTTTGAAAACCGCCTTCCTCGCTCAAGCCGACCTGATTGTGCTACTGCGTGATTCTAAGTTTGTAGTTATTGGAGTTTAAATCTTCAACAATCACTATTTTATTACGTGATATACAAACTTTATAAAGTTAAATTTTGATATAATCTCGCCTGTTACTTAGGAGACCGTAAGTTACGAACTCGTCGCAAACAGATAAATTCATAGAACGCTATCGCGGTATCTTAAAAGGACTTTTTGGAACGAAGAAAAATAATTCAAACGATGGAATTAATAATTGTTAAGCCAGACCTGCTTAGGTAAATATCTCCTTATTGTAATGAACACTTTACGCACATTAGATGGAATTATAACAAACCAATGCTCACGCAACGATAAACATTGGGAAACTTAAGAAACGCATACGGACTGATTCACTCTTGCAAAGCACTATCTCTATCTAATAAACGACTTAAATAGGCTAATAAGAAACCTGCGTTTTTTCACTTATAATATAAATATTAGTCATAATAAAACTGAAGGGCACAAGTCTCAGGTTTGGGATCGAAGGCGAGTCTGCCGCGCTGTTCTTACAAATGCTTACGAGTAATTCGTATATGCCTCCGGAATGTTTTATTTTCCAGACATACTAATTTCCGCACGATGCCTATTAGAACATAAAAATGCAATCAATAGTGAGCCAAGACTCTAAATATCTCCCCTAGATACGCCCAATCGTAAGAAAAATAACAAATATATAATACAAACGTATTGACAAACCACTGAATAAGGTAATGCTCATTTGAAGATCCAATATTGTATGCCGCTCCAGATGCAAGAGAAAATTGAAAGAATGAAAGTGTATTCGAAGATACAAAACAATACAAAAAACTCATATGCTTGCTACGAGTAAAACATATTGGATTACATCAACGAAACGGCCACAGCATAACGCTGCGCAATATCAGCGCTGCTGGAACAGGGCTCCGGTAATATTGCTGTATATTGCCGCAGCGCTGTTATTTTATCGGTGCCACGGGACGCTGGTTTGCATGCATTTGTATAAAAGTATTAATTATAATCTGTGCATGCAATACACCTGCGATGGTGATGCGTCGGAGATCCTTCATGAGTATAAAATTATCCCTCAAAATAAAAATTTGGTAAATTAAGATCACATTATTTAAAGCGTAAGAGAAAGAGAAAAGAAAGAGCGTAAGAGAATTGACTAATAAATTTTGTCATGTACGTAAAACGCGAATATGGGAAATGCCAAAAAGCTCTCCAGAGGTCTCCTATAGGTGACGGCATATCCATCTCATATTCTATACGTACATGAAAAGCAACCTGGTGAATTGGAGCAGAGTCAATAAACAATTTGCAAATTAATAGTTGACAGCTATTTTAGCTACTTCTGTATCGCCTTAAAACTTGGTATTTTTTTCATAGATTATGTTAAATAGATTTCGTCTTTAAAAGGTAAAAAAATGATGAATTACGCTATAAAACTAAATAAAAAAATAGTATAACATCTATATCTATAAAATGCTGCTTATAAATAAAAATATATAAGCAGCATTTTATAGAATCTAATATCTTAGATTTATATTGCACCCTTTTATTATACTATTGAAGTATAAAAGCGGAATTGAATTTAATAAAAAGATTTTTTTTTCAAATTGAACTGAAATGTATTAATATTATAACCAGAAATGTGTTATAAATAAACTTCCATCTACGAATACATATAATCCAGTCCAAGTAACTTCTTCTTCTTGTTAACAAGATTTTCGTTAAGGATTTAGGTTAGATATCATGTTCCGAGTATATAATAGACGGTATCTACTGCGCCCCAAGCTAATAGTTCCGCCATTTGCAGCCTCTTTTCCAGCAGTTTTAAACTTGGCAAGCGCTTCTCTGCTGAGATAACATTGTACAAATACGAACTGAACCGAAGAAATTTTAATATCTATTTCCAAATGGAAAATCACCGTTAACTTATAAGTTTTCTGCCACGATATATAAAAAGGTTTGTATTTTCGAATCGACCGCCTTTTGTTTTTCTCTTTGTTTGTTTCTTACGTTATTTTGTATTTTTTAGTGTTCAATAAAGGATATTGTATTGTATATTAATTTTTACCTGTAAACTATAGTCTATTTAGCAATTAATTGAATTTTTCAATCGTCAGATAAGCTTTATATGACGAATTAACTATGGGTTATTTCTTAGGCATATAATCCTTTAACAACCAGACAGCAAGTTGTTCAATAGATAGTTTTATTTTTTATTTGTAACGAATTTTATGTCAATAAATATTATTATCCATATAGTTTTCTCACCTGGTTGGGTACCATAAATATATAATTATAAATGAAAATGAAAATATACATAAATATCAATAAAATAAAATAAATACAAAAACACATAAATACATTGAGCTAATATGTACTACGTACTACAGGCGACACTGCATTCAGCTACTCTGTTCCACTCAACTGGTGCATACACCGCACTTTAATCAGTCACTCGCTAGGCGCTTGTAGAGTTGTCACGTTTTATATTGATTAAAAAAAACCTTTATAAAAATATGCCGTCGTGTGTACTTAAATATTGCACAAATAATTCAAGAAATGTCAGTAAAAATCAAGGAATTACTTTTCATCGGTTAATAAGAAGAAAAAGTATTATAGATTAATAATAAAACAAATTATTCATAAGACGCCATCTCGTGTCATGGAATATAGATTATGAAAATAATATGTTCAGATGCGACATTTATGTGGGTACTTAAGTATAGGACGAATATATTATTATAAGTACACATTTTTTTGTAGAAACATATATAAGTTAATATAATTAGGCTAAATTTTTCATATTTAAATATGCTTAGGTATTATTCTTTTATTTTTAGGTTTCCACATCAAAGTCAAAGTGGAATAAATTCGTCCATTTTTAACTCTCGCGTACCCAGCATTTATGAACGACTCTTATTCTAATTTAAATGTTACGTTAATAAGTTTTGTTAAACATACATTTAGTATGTTTTTTATATTAGACATAGATAACTTTTAAAATATTCAGATAAAAATACCGTTAAAATGTAATTGTGATATAATATTATGTAAAAAGTTAAAAATAAAGTTACAGCCTAAATACGTCCCACTGCTGGGCACAGGCCTCCCCTCATGTCTGAGAGGGTTTTAGGGCAAGGAAATGTTCACCGCGCTGCCCCAATACGTGTTGGCGAACTTCACATGTCTTCGAAATATTTTTTTTCTCTTATTCCTCATACATGCACGTTTCCTCACGATGGATTCCTTCACCGCCGAGCACGTGGTAAATCAGCACTTAAAATTGCAAATACCTAACAATTTCATTGGTGCCGGCGGGGATCGAACCCGGGTTACTCGCGTTCTGTTATATTTACAGCGAGCGTTAACCATCTGACCTACCACGGCTCTTAGCTACCACGGCTCTTATGTAATATTATATTAAATAAGCAAATACAATATACAAAATAAATGACAAAATTTTAATATTATTCTCGATATAATTTACCTATTTAACAATACAATCTACTATTACCTACGGATCATTCTACCTATGTTTATTCTATGATAAAAAAACGAACCGCGCGAACACAGAGTAGCGCACATTTTTTGTTTGAAATAGCTGTTCTAGTACGTAAGTACATATTACTTCAATGCATAAATATTATTATTATTTCATGACAGACAGACAAAATGATGACAAAAGATAAAACTTGCGAGTTATTTTTTTGATTTTGTAAAGTAAAGTAAAAACCTGGTAATCGACAAAAAGGAGATGAATGAATTTTATACGCCTAAAAGAAAGGTAGGAATTGTGAGATACGGGTGGGTTTCAAAACAAATTGTTTTGAAACCCACCAACCACCACGTTGAGTCATTGTGTCAGGCTTTTAAAAGAGTTATATTTACTTTCTGTGATAAGAGATTAAATTGTGAAAAACACAAGAAACTACGCAATTTTTTAAATATTATTTTGGGACATCGAACACCTTAGTATGCCCTCCGTGATCATGGGTTCTGTAAAGTACTTCAAACGTCGTGAATATAAATCAAGTTAATTAAACGCGATAAAATCAGTAAAACTGCTTTCATTCAGGGTAAGAATGGTTTATAGGTACGACGTTCTCTTTTCTTTGATTTCGTCTTTCTTTCCTAACGATTTTATGTTGAACTAGGTTTTTGCCGCGAATTCGCCCGCGTGCAATTTAGGGTTTTAATTTTTTTGTGCGGAATTATAATTTCTTTTAAATTAAAGCCTAAGTTACTCCTTATAACATTAGCTATCTGCCAGTGAAAGTCCCGTCAACATAGGTAAAGCCATTTCGAAGATTAACCGGAGCAAACAGCTGTCTGATAACACAAAAATTAAAAAAAATGTTTTTCTTAGGTTTAAGTACTGAATATACTTTCATATGCATTTAGTAAAAAGCTGTTATTTTGACATTTCAGACACAAACTACACAAGCAATTACTAGACATCACGTACTTGATAATGACGGTTTTGCCGCACACAAAAACTAACGTTTCTTTATGCATTACATTTGTGTGATCTCTCATCCAAAGTCAACGTTGCTACAGCCGAATAATTCGGTCGGATAGTTATCGTGAGGTAAATGATAATTGAAAAACGGGTAACCAATCATTAGACAGTTACCAACAAAGTAATTTTATTCGTTAAATTGATATTAGGCATTAAGATTTATATACTAAACTAGTGGTCCGCCCCGGCTTCGCACGGGTGATTTCTGGATCACGACAACAGTGCCACCTACCGGGTCCACTTGTCATCAAGCCTCCAGGGATCCCCATTCACACACAAAAAAATTACCCAGAATCGGTCTAGGCGTTGAGGAGTTCAGCGATTAAAACATGTAGGTAATGAAGAATTAGGTATTCATATGTCGCAGTAAGATAGTTAAACCGTGATATAGTAATATCCCAGGGATACCGTAATATAGTTACATGAAAGTGGTTCATAACTATCTTAATAGACTAATCTAGTCGAATAATTATAATAATAATTGTAAATTTATTGTACAGGAGGAACAAATTTCGCGACAGTGACATTGCATCTTAAGTTTTTTTATAGGATAGGGTGACAAACGAGCACACAGTCCACCTGATGGTAAGTGGTTGTTGCGGCCCATAGACATCTACATCTATCCTCGATTGCAAATCAAAATGCAGGTGCGTTGTCACCCGTAAGGACTAAGATGGAGTACCTTGTTTCCAGGAAAAAGGGTCTCTGGTTCTCGACACTCACCATACGAAACACAGCAGCATTAAGATACAATTTTACGCTGGTATTCTGTGAGAGCGTGGTCCTCCCCGGTCGAGCCGACCCACTCGTGCTACAATTATACTACTAATATAACTGCAGCATGGCTCTACCACGTATAAAAAGTTCCTGTAGTGTTCATGTTGGTTTTTGACAGTAGGTTAAGGTGCGGCTGGCTAAAGCCACGTACATTATGATGATACGAAATATAATATTGAAAGAATTTAACTTTTTAATAAAGAAATTCAAATACTACCTACAAGTCAAAAGTAGTTTTCACTCACAAATTGCATAATTATTTGACTAGATAAGTCTAGTAACATAGTTATAAATCGCTTTCTTATAATTATATTACGGTATCCCTAGGGATACAACTATATCACAATTTTAACTATCTTATTGCGACATATCTATCAAGATTTAAGAAATGTAATTAAAATTATATTTAAAAATGTATCCTCTCCGACGACGGCGCGGCACAAGGTCAACTTCTTTTCAATTCACGTCACTGAAAATCAACTGCGGTATTATCATAATAATTGCCGATGTGTGTTGTCAGCCAAGACGTCTGGAGCGGTTCTAACGTCACATTGCCGCATTGACGTCCGAGTCCGAGTATCGTTGAAATAGCAAATACGTCATGAACGGCATGGTCGGAGAATTTCTATTGCTTAATAATCTTTCGGCTTTGATCACCAATAGTGTTTTATTTTGGATCGTAACGTAGATGTGCCAATGAGATGTCTCTGTGATTAATGCTGTTAAACATTGTATTTCTTGGTCTAATAGTTTTTATTTTGTTTAAACAAGTAATAAAAAAAAATTCTTACATTAATTATTTAAAAAACTTTGAGCTATAAGCTTTTGAGCGGGTTCAATTCCCACTTGCACCAATAAAATTGTTAATTGCAATTTTAAGTGCTGATTTACCAGGTGCTCGGCGGTGAAGGAAAACGTCGTGAGGAAACCTGCATGTCTGAGAAATAAGAAAATAATATTTCAAAATGAAGTTGCCCTAAAACTCTCTTACTCTTAGAAATGAGAGGAGGCTTGTACCCAGCAGTGGAACGTATATAGACTTTAACTATAACTAATATACGTAAATAAACTAAAAGGAATAGTTAATTTTTCTTTTTTACCTCTAACTTCAAGGTCACACAATGGCACAAATTGAATTAAAGAAAGAAAACACATTTATTCGTGGTCATTTTAAAAATAAAAAACAATAGAAATTACCTCAAAACAAGAATAAGAAATAATTTTTCTATAAACATAAACACGAAATGCCCGTCCTCAGAATGCAAAATAACAAGTATAATTCAGCTGCTATAACTAAAGAAAATTTTAGATTGCCTAAATATTGAACTAAGGATTTTGAATTAAAATCAACATGAAAGCTCAAGCGTTTGGCATTGCATCTACAACGGAATGAAAGATGAGTACAATTATTTACTAATACAGTTGTGTATGTATAGTAACAGTCAGTAACAGAAGCATGGAATAACAAAACATTAGCCGAAGCAGGCAGACTTGCACGCTTGCCAACTGAACAACATCCATTATACAAAGATCTACCTCGCCCCCTGCGGTTTTAACTTGTACAGTTTTTAACGGTGAAAGCCGACTAACTACTGTAGGTCCACGTTATCTGGAAAAAACTTCTGGCAACAACAAATGTCAAAGGGTCTAGGTATCTAACCTACGTATGCGGCGAACGGTTTGACAACGCTCGCTACGTGCGGGCATAATATAGTAGAAACCTTTTTCTTTTTCATAGAATAAGGGTGACCAACGAGCACCTAGTCCATCTGATGGTAAGTGTATGCTGTGACTCATAGACATCTACATTTATCCTTGATTAATAATCAAAATGCAGATGCGTTGTCACCCCTGAGGACTAAGCTGGAATGCCTCTTTTCCAGTAAAAAGGGTCTCTGGTTTTCTACGTACACTGCTGGGTATGTTACTTAATCTAAGTCAATGATATTGTTGTACTTAGGTACGATATTGAACTATAAATAAATAAATAAAAATAGAATAAAAATGTATATTTTTCAGGCATCGTAGACCCATAGCATGTCAGTAATACAAATAAAACTTAAGAACTGATGTTAGCATACGAAACAATTAAATAAAACACAATAGAAATAAAACAAAATAAAAATAAAAATTTCAAAAAATGCATACAAACTGATAGACACACTACAGCTCAATTTAGTACATGTTGCTTGACAAACCTACCTAGTGTCGGGCCATCGAGCCTCTCCGCAAAAACCTTCAAGATACTATTCTGCGCATCAACGACTCCACTTATTCCAGCCCATTATGATACGAACAGACCATCCATTCCATTATGATACGACCCAGAAATTGAAGAATTCTTAGCTTAGATATATCTGATATACGTAATATGTGGAGATAGACTTTGCCGTTAACCCTTAATAAGACGGACTTGCAATTACCAAATAGCTTATCACGTGGTCGAAACGAAGCTTCACAAAAGTGCGAATTGAAATTAAATTAAATTTGTATCAAGGGTAACATGCGTTTAGTTTTAAATAGCACTGTTGTGATGTATTTGTACTGTTATTGACAATGGTCCAACTGATTAAAATTATTACAAGCGTTAGCCATAACAAATGTTTCAGGAGTTTTTTTACAGACTGCCAGTGATTTATGTTAGAATAAAATAACGGTTATGATGTTATTTCGATATTATGATCACGTGCTTTCAAAACCCGGGTCGAGCCAAAATCAGTTATTGAGTATTTCTGTCTAGAAATTCTTAAAAATTGGTCGCGTTTTACCCCCACGGCTCGGAAAGTTCGTAAATCCGTTGGTCCTGAGCATGATCTCTCTACGGTCGAGGCGAATGCCGTCCCATCAGACTGCGTGAATGCACCTGGGCTTGTGCACACACATGCTAATTTCTGGTGAGACTGACCACAAAAATGCAGAAATTTGGTCTAGGGGAAATTTTTTATTGTAATGAAGCATCTTCAAAAATATATTTATTAAAAGATTAAGACGTAACCTTTTAAAATAACTATAAGATTGTAATCAAGTTGCCATCAAATATTGGATTCTAAGACAACACATTCATAATACAGAAAACGTAAAATCTGTTCACATTTAAATTCAGGAAAATTTGTAAATGCAACCTGCTAATTCGCGTTCCCACTTGACGAAAGAAATCAAAGAAATATCATGATGCCCATTGCCACTTCAGCTTACTAATCCGTTGGGCTATGTCGGTAACTCCGGTTCTACTGAGGATATCTTCATTTCTAAGTTTATCACACAGAGAAACCCCGAGCATAGACCTCTCCATAGCTCGCTGAGCGTCCTCATACGGCCAGCAGTGAAGGACCACGTCTCAGATCCGTAAGTCATCACTGGCAACAGGCACTGGTTGTACAATCTAGTTTACAGGCTTTAATAATTAATTAAGGATAAATCATTAAATCAATATAATTTCGATGGAGGATGTAAATAACTAAAGCAATATTGCGAATTCACAAACAAAATGTTCGTACGCATCGTGAGTAACCGCGGTTCAAGGAAATGTAAAAAAGTACAGAGAGATGCAAATTACGCAAGAAACTCAGTACAGATGTAAATAATGAAGCCCAATAAAACATTATACATTTGTTTCTGTTTCTTCGAACACTTGGCCGAGCAGATGAAATTCGGGCTTAGTAATGCTGTATGGGAAAGTCTAGCAATTGTCCACTGCCTTTTTATAATGACTGCGGCTACAAAGTCTTGGCATTCTGCAGTTATCTCCTGTCTGCTAAGTCGATGCTTCTGGATATACTTTTTCATCATTTTCATCACCAACACATGACACAAACACAGAGACAAAAATATGACCTAACACCGCGAGTTATGTGTTACGTGTTCATCTTACCATGTGACCACAACTTATATAGTTATATTTTGTTAAAACGTGTATAAAAGTGAATAAAACCACAGAAAAATGAAAATCAGATTCGCTAAAGCTAGTTTGTGAATTGAATGCTTAGAAACAAGTCCAAAATATATAAATTGCATTGTGTCTCTTGCATTCAATACAAAGCTTAAGGATATAACTTCCCTATATCATGCGCAAATGACATAATTTTCTCACGTTAACGGGCTGAGCGTACAAATCAGAGTTTATTAAATTAAAAGAGTATTAGCTCGACACGCCACCACAAATTAACTAATAGTTACACGCCACACGCTTTAACAAAACGAGAGACGCGCTTAGTAGTTATATATTAATGTTTACCGTTAGAAAGTCGATCTAAAAAGGAAAACAAGAGCATAAATATTTAAGACAGGAATAATGGTAATGCTCGTTCAACGAACTGTTTTCTCGAAACAAGTGTTTTGCGTGAACTTATAAATAAATCAGATAGAGAAGGCGGTGGCCGCTCCGAAAATATTTGTAATAAATGTACTTTGGTTTACATTGCAAAGTACCAGTACATATAATCGTAGAAATTAGGTTATCTAACATTTAATATCAATCAATAAAAACTAAAATAATAATAGTGATAGTTACTGAAATACTAGAAATGAATAGAATATGCAAATGATATTTATTCTTTTCGAAACGAATTGATGAAATGATTAGCGAAAAGAGTTTAAGGGTGCTAACCGCAAATTTAGAAGTCATGGGTTCGAATCTGCCATATTACCACAGTTCTCAACCACTCGTCGCACAAGCATATTAAGCTCACCTGAATGTCACCGAAAATATTAGCAATGTTATAATTTTAATTAGCATTACTAGTCTAGTAGGGTTAGCCGTTTTAAAAAAAGAAGGGGAGGGGTTCTCACTTCTCAATCTGCATGTATGTGTTTTTGTATGAATGTTACGATCTATCCTCTATAATTGTGACTCTACTAATGGTTTCTTTTAATAAATAGGTACTCGTAACATACTTAGGGATTAGGGGTAGCATTTTTACGTAGAGCTTATGATATTCATTAGTCCTCCTAAAATGGAGAAACAAGTCAGAAACTAAACTTTTAATAAAAAATAGCAATCTACTTCTATAACCTAAAAGAATCAAATTTTTTTTACATAATAAATTTAAATACTGAAATTATATTTTTCTTCTTATTTCTTTAAAGTAGATTTTCTTTTATTAAAAGTGTAATTTTTAGTAATAACTATTACGCTCGTGCATAGTAATTCCTTTCGGAAATATCTGAATAACAGTAGAGGACTCAAGAGAAACCCATAATCTCACATCCCAATGAAGTGGTAAGAATCGATTAGGGGCAAAATCTCGGGGAGTTAAAGAGCTGAAATAACCATCTAATATTGGCGGGAAAATAGGGATAAAGTTTTAATTAATTTAACTATTTAGATTTCATTTTAGTTTTTACCATGAGCTTGTGATATTGCTTACTCCATTAAGAAAACACAGGATCAAAAATTGGGATTTAATAAGGAGTTGACTGGTAGAGAAAGTCTTTCCTTGTCGATTTCAAAATAAATAAATAAAATAAAACACGATTTCAAAATGAATAAATAAAATAAGACACGACTTAAAAAGTAACAAGTGGTCAAATTATAAAATTAAAAATGTTGTACAGGTACAGCCGATTTCAATATAAATAAAATAATTCATTTTTGAATTTTAAAAATCGTTAGACCCATTTCTGTAAAATTTGAAGTTTACCCATTGAAACAAAAAAGGGGTTTCCAAAATTTAATCAGGCGTCTTCGAGTAATCTGTGATCATACATAAAAAAGATTCCGACGAATTGAGAACCTCCTCCTATTTTGTAGTAGTGTAGTGAATCAAATTATTTCCTCGTACTCTTAATGTAGCTTTTAAAATCGAGGATTTATTTCTTCCTTATACGGTGTACTGTCTTAGACTGCAGAATCTATTAATTAGAAATTATTTTATTGGTTTTTGAAATCTGTTTTTACTTTTGTCTGTTATTTTATGAACTCTAACTTTCGCCTTATAAACAAAACTAACTTACGGAAAATAGGTAAATGCGAAGTAAAAACTTCAAAATTGTTTTTCCTTTACTTAAACGGTTTTCATCAATTCCTCGTGCTGTAATTTATCCCGAGCCCAATATACTCGAACAAGGTTTGTTGTATAACTCGAGCACTACAGTTATGGAAACATTCTCAAAGTAATTGCTTATTGCAACCGAATGTAAAGGAATACGCGAATGTTATAAGTCTATTATTGGTTTATGACGATGTAATTAGTTGTTTGAAAGACCCTCCTACCCCCGCTTAAAGCGCGCTGATTAAGCGCTTAAACTGCTATAATTTCGACTCTGCTATAATTAACTAATACTAGAATAATTCTGGGAATTTACTTGGTGGTGGACTTGATGTAGATTCTTATTTCATAATTTATTAATATTACTACTGGCGCTTTAGTTATGATTAAAGATTGAAATCAATCAGTTCACTCGTTCATGATTTTCCGGCAGTGACCTCGCGATGGCTTTCGATAGCGTGAACAGTCTGTTTTAAATGCTGCCGACCTATTTCAGTCCGCCGGCGAGCGGAGCTACGCTTTAAAACAATGAACTGAGAGTGAAAGAAAAGGAAAGATATATATCCAGAGAATGTAAGATAGAGCGGGACAAAAGTTTGGGCGGGCGTCACACAGGGAGATCACATAGTACCCGCTGCATTCTATTTCTGCACGTCGCAAAACATGTCTCGGAATTCGTTTCTATGTGTCTGGGAATATTAGAAATCATGTGACTAATGAGTGGAGTTAAAACAGGCGATCACCGTACACAGCCGACGACGGTAATTTTGCCGAAGCCGACGGTAATTTTGGGGCTTTCATTCATATTCCCACTAATTGCAAGTCCGATGCTAAAACAATTACAACTTAATTCCGACCATGACGCGTTTGGTCTAATATAAAACGACAAACTCATTTCGTATTCCTGATAAAAATATTTTGACATGACGTAAGGTAATCAACGCGGGTTTATTACCTCGGCTGACATCATGGACGTTATGTAATTATGTTACAATGATTACTGGCTGCCAAAATTGAGAAATAAATCAATCCGTTTGTCAACAATGGGTGCATTCCACACTGAAATTCACATTGCCTTAAGTATAACTACATTATATGTCATCAGTCAGTCATCTAGAAGTGTATTAATAAAACAATGTCATACGAAATATCTATAGGCAGAATAGAGACAGGGTTACGTTTCACACGGGTGAATGGGTGCATTCCACACTGAAATTCACATTGCCTTAAGTATAACTACATTATATGTCATCAGTCAGTCATCTAGAAGTGTATTAATAAAACAATGTCATACGAAGTATCTATAGGCAGAATAGAGACAGGGTTACGTTTCACACGGGTGAATGGGTGCATTCCACACTGAAATTCACATTGCCTTAAGAATAACTACATTATATGTCATCAGTCAGTCATCTAGAAGTGTATTAATAAAACAATGTCATACGAAGTATCTATAGGCAGAATAGAGACAGGGTTACGTTTCACACGGGTGAATGGGTGCATTCCACACTGAAATTCACATTGCCTTAAGAATAACTACATTATATGTCATCAGTCAGTCATCTAGAAGCTTATTATTAAAACAATGTCATACGAAGTATCTATAGGCAGAATAGAGACAGGGTTACGTTTCACACGGGTGAATGGGTGCATTCCACACTGAAATTCACATTGCCTTAAGTATAACTACATTATATGTCATCAGTCAGTCATCTAGAAGTGTATTAATAAAACAATGTCATACGAAGTATCTATGGGCAGAATAGAGACAGGGTTACGTTTCACACGGGTGAGTGGGTGCATTCCACACTGAAATTCACATTGCCTTAAGTATAACTAAATTTTATGTCATCAGTCAGTCATCTAGAAGTGTATTAATAAAACAATGTCATACGAAGTATCTATAGGCAGAATAGAGACAGGGTTACGTTTCACACGGGTGAATGTGTGCATTCCACACTGAAATTCACATTGCCTTAAGTATAACTACATTATATGTCATCAGTCAGTCATCTAGAAGTGTATTAATAAAACAATGTCATACGAAGTATCTATAGGCAGAATAGAGACAGTGTTACGTTTCACACGGGTGAACGAATAAAATCCTCGTTGGAAAACCGTCGACCGTAGTGTAAGTACAGCGCATGTTTTATACACTTCTATAATTTACTGGCCACGTATCTCCGGCGTGTAAACAGGATAAAAATATCTCGATTGTTTCATATAGTTTACTGTACTGGCCGCAGTAACCTGTAACAGAGGTAAATAAAATGATGTAGAACCTCAATAACGGGCTGATGTAACATTTGTTGAGAACATTTTGGTTATTTGTTTTAGACGTTCCGCCGTGCGCTAGTCGGTCCGTCTTTCATTGGTCTAAAGGATTTTTCACATACACCTGTTAGCCGGTAGCGAAAGTATTTAATATACATTCAGTCAAAAAAGTATCAGGAATGGATGATTTGTTTATGGTTCTAAATTAATTTTTTTTTGTTGTTAGATTGGCATAACTGTTTTCCATTTTGACGCGGAGTTTGAGTTACATCTGTTATTTAGATTAAATACACTGCTGATTTTAGTTATATCGTATCTAGTGTGTATTACGAATTTCATAATGGACAAAAACATCGAACAAAGAGTTTGTTTTAAATTTTGCATCGCCAATGGAATTTCGTGTTCAGAGTCATTGAAAATGTTACAGAAGGCTTACGGTGAATCGACTTTATCAAAAACGCGTGTTTATGATTAGTAAAAAGCGTTCAAGATGTGATGGAAGATTTACCACGCTCTGGTAGGCCATCAACGTCTGCAACTGAAGTCAACATTGCAAAAGTGAAGGAAATAGTTACTGAAAATCCTCATTCAAATTTGACAGAGATAGCCGTCGAACTATCTGTGTCTCACGAGACGATCTGTACCATTTTAAATAATCATTGGGTATGAAACATGTTGCCGCTCGCCTAGTCCCAGTAGACCTGAATTTCCTCAAAAAACTCAATCGCATAAGAGTCGCCTAGGACATGCAAGAACGAGTTAATTTCGACCCAACATTCATGAAACGCATTGTTACTGGTGACGTTTGACGTTCGACGGTGACGAAAAACCACGCCAAAGTCGATCAAGTCAGTAATGTTGACCGTTTTCTTTGACTATCGCGGTGTAGTGCACTCGGAATTATTTCCGGGAGGTCAAACGGTAAATAAACAATATTACTTGAGCGTTATGCAGCGTTTAAGAGAGCAAATTAGACGAAAAAGGGTACTTTCTTGACAGAGTAGTATTTTATCTTTCACTTATTAATTAATTAACAATGTTACTAGAGTCATATCCCTTTTATACGAAATATGAAGATTATCTCTTTCTAAAGTGGGGCCTAGTAGGCATTCTAGTTTGCTGATATTAAAAGTGAAAAGCGCTTTTCATTCCTATAATGCTTATGAAAGTATATTATTTCTTTGAGTTTATTATCAATTTTTAAATTATGTGACGATAAATGATTAAGGAATAATATAAAATTACTATAGTGTTTGGCTTTCCTTTCAACATTGAATATGAAGCTGACAGATAATGTAGTACAAATCATTTTGTTCTCAACCGAAGCGAGTGTGTGGGCGCTAGAAAAATTAAAATTGTAATTTCGGCTTCCAATGCCAGTCTGTGCGCCGCTTTAAACTTATTTTAATCCGAGCATAAATATGAATAGACAAGAAATACCTGCGAGCGTTCAATCATAAACGTTTGAACCTGGTTTGTTTCTAGTGGCGCACGGTTTTAGTTTCAAACTACGTACACAATGTATACTCACCCTATACTTCCTTTCGTTTCGTTTTAGAAAATATGTGTGAGTAAGTGCATTTGTACATTGCCGTGTGGTGAAGTTTCAGAATTCTATGGGTTTAGTAACATGCGACTGTGGGAAACCCCGGAAAAAAATCACGGCCTGTAAAAGGGCGGCCTAGCTCGGTACAAACGACGTTCGGGGTTGTCGGCTCCATATCAGTCGCTTAAATCATAGGCTCTATTCATTCATTACAGTCTGAATAAAATTTAAATTATAGGATCGGTGGGGTTGTACAAAATTTAGTCCTCTTTTATGTTTTTCGGTCAGTTATTAATTTTTGATAAATGTTTTATCCCTTTTTAATCAAAATAAATACGTATCCAACAACGTTACTGCTTGCGTTTACGCATCACTGTTTTCTATTTTTAATTTAAACTAATAAGAATCAAATGTCTACAAAATTATTGTTTTCAAATACAAAGTTGTTGTCATACAGTGCTTGAAATTAACTGCACCAATAACTGTCGACACCGACTATCGATGATATGTAGTTTTTAGATGTTTTCCTATGTAGGCATATACCTGAGGGTTTGATGAGTGATTAGTTAGCACTTCTCAGACTTTTACAACTAAAGAACTACAATAACATTATACAAAACAACGGCAAAACAAAGAGACATAATATCAAAGATTTAAGAAAATGAAATAGCTGGATCCCAGTACTAAAAAACCCGGAATGCAGGGGTGTATAGGGCGGTGGTGGGGATAGAATTAGGTGCGGGACGAAGGTGACGTCATCGTGGAAATAGATTTGAGGGTAAAAATCGAGGCTACAAAGTCGGCGTCGCGTTTTCCGACGTAGCATATATTACTGGTCTATTTCCTAAACTGGTCGACGTCCTGTCCTTCATCTGCGTGTCAGTCAATTGACAGCGGATTTGTTTTCCATAAAATATGGATTTTATCAACTTAAGTTAAAGTACATTTTATTATCAATATCGACGCCAACTCAATGTTGTCTGAAGAGTTTAACTACGTTCTCGGTGAACTTTTTAATTTATAACATAAATTTAATTTAAAAATACTTAAATTGGAAAATGCCTTGTCTATATATCATTAGGTATATTTAACTACGCTCTTTCTATAGAATCTCATCAGTGTGATGTAATTCGGTTTTACAGTAATATAGACCCTCTGGACCTTCTGGGATTAGGATACACTGTCTTTGAAAAGGTTGGTTATCGTATGAAGTTATTAAAGGTTTCAAGGGTTTATTGATATATTTTCGCAACCATACGAATTTTATTTAAATTTCGGAGATCGTTGTTTCTACATTAAGATGATTGTAACATACCAAAACTTAATAATATACATTTTTAGTAGTTCTTTCTTTAGTTTTTATAAAATTGAAGCGAGAAACAAACTTAGTAAAAAAGTAAAGTAGACTAGTAAAAAAAGTAGACTAAGTTCCGTGTCAGAACACTTCAAATGGAACGGAATGATGAATATCCTTCAGATCGGAACACAGCAGTGTACGTACGTACCTACTGCTATTTGCTGGTATAAGGTTAGATGGTGCCACCTACGCAAATGAACCTAGCAGACGAGCCCAGGTGGCTGAAACTACTTTTCACTACGTTGTAGCATGAATGAGTCGGCTCGACGGAGGAAGGACCACGCTCTCACAGAATACCAGCGTAAAATAGCAGCGTAATGCTGCTGTGTTGTGAATGTAGAGTACCGGAGACCCGTTTTACTGGAATCGAGGCATTCCATCTTAGTCCTCAAGGGTGATAACACATCTGCATTTTGATTTTTAATCGAAGTTAAATGTAGATGTCTGTGGGCCACAGCATCCACTTACCATCAGATGGACTGTGTGCTCGTTTGCCACCCTTATTCTATAAAAAACATCGTAAAAGATGACTTTCAATGTTCATTGGTTGTAACATTTAAGTTGGTTGAAGTATAAAGTCCAACCAGTTGAAGTGAACACAGACAGTTTAAAAGTTCGTTCCTGACTGTGGCTCGTTGACACTGCGGGCTGGACGGTATAACTTAGCTAATAAGTATTTCTTATTCGTCTTGCGCTATCCGTCTAGTTTATTACTTTGTTGTGGTTACGCAGGTATTTCATTATATCATCGTATTATTTCGTGACAACGCACCCTTACCTTGAACCTTTATTTAAGAATTATACGTGAAGGTAGTGCCGCAGTGCCTAATTATAATCGAGTAAGTTGTGTATTCGTTTACTAAACTCAACTCTAATAATTGTGAATCGAGTAAACGGCATCTGGTAAATAAATAAGGGTTGTAAGGAATTTTATTGTTTATATTTACTTCGTCGTGGCGTCATGCATTCGACAGTAAAGGTATTTTGATATAAATCACTCATCGGTAAGCTGCGAATTTTTGTCTTTTTTTATAGGATAGGGTGACAAACGAGCACACAGTCCACCTGATGTAAGAGAGATGTAAGTGGTTGCTGTGGTCCATAGACACCTACATCTATCCTCGATTACGAATCAAAATGCAGGTGCGTTGTCACCCGTGAGGACTAAGATGGAATGCCTCGTTTCCAGTAAAAAGGGTCTCCGATTCTCTACACTCACCATACGAAACAAGCTACTATTTTACGCTGGTATTCTGTGAGAGCGTGGTCCTTCCCCGGTCGAGCCGACCCGTTCGTGCTACAACTATACTACTAATATAACTGCAGCAAGGCTCATTATTATGGCTCATAATTCGGGATTACGATAAATTCAATTGCATATCACTGACATAGATTATCTATACATATAATAAAATTGGAAGTGTATATCTGTAACATAGAAACGCTGGCTTCTTTTAAGGTCAGAGGGTTACTTTCATGCTACTACGACATCTATAAATATTTAAAAAATTGTCTTTCTAAAATTTCTGTTCTGTTAGGAATCCATGCAATTTTTTCCGGAAATTATAGACGATTTTTTTGAAAAACTAAAAAATTATAAAATAAAGAGTCCTTAATAAGTATCTTAAATCCCAATGACGCCATAATAATATATTCCACCCTAATAAAATAGCCATGTGAATCCGGGGCGGGTCACTAGTTCATTATATTTATGTACCGTAGAATCTTTTATTAAATTCAATGTGCTTTTAAATTTTAAATACATATAAATGTGTGTTAAATTGCCGAACAGTATACAAGTATTTTAGGTGTAACAGTTTAGTGGCTAAATATATCGCAGACGCCCGCGGAATGCGTCTCCGGGATATTCTCAAGCCACTTCCACAAGGTCAGTTGACACAGGAATGATCATCATTCAATGATGTAATGGGGTATTCGTTTGTGACCGTGAAGGAAAAGGAGAGATCTTCCGCCAGGTTTTCTGTCCGGGGAGCGGTCAAAGTAGTAGTTCGGAGCTACTCTATATATACCTACTGCTTTACTTCAGAACTTTGCTAGCGCGATTCAGGCTTCGATGTGTGATGTGCGACGACAGCACCGCCACAAGTTGTTTTTCTCGATAGTCCACAGAGTTGAAAGTGTAAATGTAGACTGTGTGGTTAAACAAAGTCAAAGTCGCGATACGAATTTGATATTAGAAAAAAGATCTAATATTATATATTTTTAAGAAATTGTGTAATAAGAGAAGAGTGTGGTTTGCAAGATGATGTTGTGACCAGGATTAAGAAAGGAATGCTTCGGTGGTTTGGTCATGTGGAAAGAATGAATGAGGAAAGAGTGACAAAGAAAATTTATGTTGCAGAAGTGAATGGCAGAGTCGGAAAGGGACGTCCTAGGCGAAAATTTATCGACCAAATTGGCGATTTATTGAAAACGGGCCAAATTAGGAGTACCCTTAACCGACGAGCATGTATGCGTAGGTGTATGGATGTGAAGGAGGCGAGAGAGGTGTGTCAGTATCGTGCCAAATGGAAGTCTGTAGTCTCTGCCTACCCCTCTGGGTGACAGGCGTGAGTGTTTATGTTTATGTATTATATATTTTATAATAAAGGTTGCATAAAGATAACAGCTTATAAAGTTTGTAGTTATATTAAGCGTTACAAGCGTAGACGCCGTTTCCTTACTGAATTGGTTACAGGATAGTCTTTTAAGTTGATTTTGTTAATAGCAAGATAGCAGCATGCAGATGCGTTGCCTATTTTTGGATATATATATAACATGTCCAGTCCATCACCGAGTACTATAGCAACTCTTAAAATTAAGATGTTTTTTGTTTAATTAAGTTTAAAAAAATTGTTTAATTAGTTTTTTTTGTAAAATTAAGATGTACTGTTTTTTGATGGGATTGCACTTTTTAATTTACATATTATCACGCCAACAGTCATATTTAAAAATAAAAACAAATATTTTGCTTAAAACAGGGTTAAAAATTATAATAACACTGAACAGCATGCTTAAATTAGAAATTTAAAAATATGGGAAACACATTTAAATGGAAATTATTCGATCGTGCACAGTAGTCAAACGACATTGCAATTATAGTTTTATTTATTCATTGAGAACCAAAGTCAAAACGTTCTCAATGAGTGTTCAGTTGGCATGAAGTTGACGATGCGATCTTCTAAACGACTGTTGTGTTGCATTCACGTCTGCGAGTGGATTAAGTTTTATTTGCACACAATAGTATCGCGGCTATGCAGGGATTACGTCAGCCATAAAATATTAAATGCATGCGACAAACTCGTTGGATTTTCGATCGACTGGCATAGCGGTATTTAAAGCGAACTGCAAAAATTATAAATCCGGCTAAAACAACTTATATCGGAGAACCTTTACACTGGAAAATGAAAATACAGATACGTGTGCCCCCTGTGCCTCAGGGCTCAGGGGTCGTATGCATTTTAATTCTTAATCAATGACCGATGTAGATATCTTTGGGCCACAGAATTCACCTACCATCTGGTGGACTATGTGCTCGTTTGTCTACATAAAGAAATAAAACAAAAGCATAGAAAATATAAAAACTGCGCATGATTATTTTCTAGTCAGTTTATTTATTCGACAAAGTTAAAGTAAAAATATTATATTTACGATCGAGAAGCGCTACGCAAGCTAATATAGAACGAAAATAATTTCTTTATTGACAACTAACACATAAAAAATACAGTAGAATTAGGAACCTTCTCCTTTTTTTAAAGTCGGTTGCGAACAAAACACATATTCTGAACTTGTTTAAGATTATAAACATGTCGATCAGTATATTGTCTTGTTCGCGTTTTTTGTAAATAAGTATGAACATATATGTATAAGTCACTAGCTGTTACCAGCTCGCTTCGCTGGGCGTACGATAATATTTTATTGCGAAACCTAGATGTAAAATATCAAGAAAATTATTTCTCGATGGGACATCGTAACATCCGTTCTTAGCGAGCGTCTACATTGCGAAATGAGTAACTACACTAAATTTCAAGTTAATGGGGTGTATACTTTTAGAGGTGTAGTGATGAGTCAGTAAGTCAGTCATATTTATACATACGAGATATATATATATATATATATATATATATTGGTATAGCAAAGCCTTTGATCTATAAGCCCAAAGGAACAACATTTCTTTGACTGCTAGCCTTCGGAAAATAACGAAATTTTATGTTACACTTTGAAGTAGCAGCTTCAACTTGATTGGTTTGTTTTGAAATGGGTAAAAGAAACAATTTTTATTTACCTAAAGTAGCTTTAGTATCAATCTTTCATTAAAAAAGAAACTAATATTCGATCGTTTCAATTATGGCAATTGTTTTCGAAGCTATAGGCAGCTATTAACTTTAGTAACAGGTTGCCCTCCACCAGAAAGTGAGTGATCACTGCCACACACGGATACCTGTAGCCAATCCGAACAAAGAAGGCTACTAGTATGTTATCATACCGATTGGATACAACATGGCCATCTTACACTTTAAGCCGGAATGCCCTAATAAAGCCGACAATGTAAAGTAAGCAGAAACCATCGAAATTGGCATGGGAGTTAATAGCTAAATAATTGGTAAATACCGTTGAAGTATTATATACTATGTACATATTAGAACAGACACCGCGAACAAAATCCGTGCGCCAGTGTGTGTCGCGTGGTCGGAAGCACAGGGTACCTTTTTGTCAGACCTAAGTTAGACCCCGTTGGCTGAAACGCGTGTTGTAAACGACTCAGTCTCGGTGATTCTTCTAGTACATATTACTCAGTGGTAAAACCATTTCATAGGTAAAAACGGTTCCATAAAAACCAAATTACTGCTATCATAAGAAACAAAAAGAAACGGATGGATCAAGTTACCAATAGACTATCGTAACAGTAGCATGAACAATAGTAGTTGGCTACGGGTCACCGGGTACAGCCGATTCTTGGATTTATATAATTTTTCTTACAGTTTTCCAGCAACAAATTAAAAACTAATTTTGATCTAATCGTTGAATTAATTATCATAAATTTTGTTATTTTACTGCTAGTTTATGTCGAAGATAAAAGTACCTTGTTTTTTTGTGAAACCGTTGGAGGAACAAATAGTCGGTTTTTAGCAAATAATTAGCACCAATAAAGCTACAAATTTCCATAATTTCTGCTCTCTTTTTACTGCCATACCTATATAGGGTTAAAACGGAAAAAAGGCGCACCGCTACTTTGCGGTGGAATTAAGGGATGATCTCTAACGAAATGAACCTGTATGAAGGAAAGGGTCTAAATTAAAAAATATGAAGGAAGTTAAACTACTAAAAATATTTTGATATACTCTAGATTTAAAAGCATCACAAAAAAGATAACAATCAAATTTGAGCGCTTGCGATTGCTTTTATGTAAATATACATAGTAAAAATTTGACAAGGAAAATAGTTTTATACTACTCGTACATAGTACTAAGCTAGCCAATAAATTATAAACTGAAACTAATGTTTTTTTGATCAACATTAAAATGACTTCATCGATTTGTGTCGATTATACGTGACGCGCAATGACTAATATTACTTCTGTATCTATTTATTTTCATTCTATATTTATTTATTTATTTAAAGACACGATATATATGTGTAATAATAATAATATCCTCCAGACCGAATTTCGGTCACGGCGGCCTGCCTCAACACAGGCCAGCCATCGGCGCAGGACAGGATTATAGTGCCCAAGTATATGCGCAAGCACAGGTGCACTCTCTATTCTATTACTCTCATAATCCGATGGGACGGTAAACCGACACGACCGGAGAGATCAGGCGCAGGACCAACGGATTTACGTGCTTACCGAGGCATAGGGGTTAGACACCGCCAACTTCCTAAATCCGGGCAACTACTGAGCATTTCTTGACGGAAAAACTCAATAATTTATTTTTTGGCCCGACCGGAGATTCGAACCCAGGACCTCATGATCAGCAGTCGCACTACTACTACTACAACCACTCGACCAACGAGGCAGTCATTTTCACTGATTTGTACTTTAGACAAGTTAGGTTATTTTTAATTAATTTCTCCAACCCATCCAAACAGAAAAAGATCAAACATTTTATTGGCGGAAACAGAATTATGAATCGCGATTATACACACGTGTTGAAACCCGACGCGCGTTCATTACTGAATACATCTAACACACGGTTAAGTGTGTGCTAAGTTAATTCATACTGATAACAATTAAGTGATGAATATTATTAGTCATTTTTTTTAAAAGCTTAAATGTAAATCTATTTAAGCTAAAAGTACATAGTGCGGACTTAATGCCATGTGGCATTACCTGCTAGCCAACCTTGGGTGCCATGGACAACCATTGTTAGCAGGTGTGAAACATCTTACTTATATAAAGTGTACATATATGTATGTATCGATTCGATATAAATAAATATTAAATACGCTTCGGGTTGTTGGGCTCCCGTGTCCAAGTAGTTAGTTGTCCACAAAAGGAACGTATAATATCGACTGACAATTTATTTTATCCAACCTAAACTGCTACGATGATGTCACCACGCCTTATTTTAGACAAAAAGTGTACATATTTATACAGCGGCGTCACAATGCTCTCCGTACATTTTCCATTTCCGTATTAAAATATTATGTAGATAATGAAATAGCAAGGTCGACGATGAAGCGACCAAATTGTATGTTCATAGACTGGGGAAACTGACATTGACAATACATTTTTAATACTAGAATTAAATAAACCGACACGCATACGAACGGTTATCTTAATTGAAGCTTAAGTTACTAGAATTTTTTCTCTTATTTAGGTTGACAATGTCACCTTAATAATAAAAAGATAATTTAAGAAACGAGTTTTAGCTAGGCTATTAGTTACACGTTCAAATATTGTATTAAAATAATTAATTACGACAATGGCTGATCTCTAATATCCAGGCTGGCGACGCAGAGCAGCGTACAGGGCGTATTTGTTTAACAATGCGAATTTACAAGTTTTCATAGTTCTTATTTCAAAAATAATAATATTCAGTAAATTTAATTTTTGGCTATTATACTTGTACCTAGAATGATCTATGACACTCCCAGCTCTGGGAGCAGACAATGCTCGTCGATAAATTATTTACAGACTAACGATAATGATGTTAAAACATACTATAATCGACTATGAAGGACATCTACCAAAGCTTTTATAATACCACGGAACAAATTTAACGATAACAAAAATATAATCGTAAGATAAACAATAAAATTTAAATAATTTATTTATGTCAACGATTAAAACATATTATTATCAACGTAGCAGACACCGGCCTTCAAAACGCTTCGTTATTTGCTCAACGAGATAGCAAGAGGAAAATTAAAGCGCCAACTAGGCTTGTTTTATAAAGTAAGAATGACACGATACGTATTCACAGTGTTAGTTTAGTATTTTGAATGGACAGAATTTTTAGCCTTGGCGGTATTCTAATTCTAAAGCAATGTTAACGCAATATTGCTGAAGTAACAGTAGTGTTTTCGACCCGAGATATATTGTGACTCTCCTCGTGTATAACCTGCATTCGATTGTAACATCTATAATTTTTTAACTGATTACTTCAATCACCATTCGAATATCATCATGAACCTTATACCTTAACAGTAATAGTACGTGATGTAACAAGTCAAATTACCTTTTTTATATATTTTAATATTTGACGAAACAATATATTAGCATTTTTATTTTATCTTGGTAATCCTAAATCATAACTGAATAAAGTAACAGCGAGTTTAAGAAGCGTAGTCGTATGTTTATTGTGACAAATGACTTTACACTAGTAATACGAGTACTATAGAATTCTTTGTGACCTTCGTGTCCTTAAAAGGCTTGGCGGATCTGGAAGTGCGAAGTGTCGTCAGATTCGTCTTAACCTCAGAAGTGTCAATACGTCCACTGCTGGACATAGGCCTCACCCATTGATTGCCTCGTAAAGGGGATTTTGCCATAGTTGCCACGTTTCAGGCGGGTTGGCAACCGCAGTTTATTATTATTTTGAGTTGTTATCAGGAAGTTAGTACTGCCCATCTCCTGGTTCAGTTTCTCTCTATCAACTATTAAGATTCACGGGACCTTATAGAGTAGTTATAGGGTAGTTATAGGGTAGTGGATATTGTTACACCGCAACTACATAATCGTCTAATTAATAATAATAGTCCTCCAGACCGAATTTCGGTCACGGCGGCCTGCCTCAACGGAGTCTAGCCAACGGCGCAGGACAGGATTATAGTGCCCAAGTGTATGCGCAAGCACAGGTGCACTCTCTATTCCCTCATTCTCATAATTCGATGGGACGGCAGACCGACACGACTGGAGAGAGATCAGGCGCAGGACCAACGACTTTACGTAATTTCCGAGGCACGGGGGTGAGACACCGCCAACTTCCTGACCCCGGGCAGCTACTGAGAATTTCTTGACAGAGAAACTCAATAATTGATTTTTGGCCCGAAACGGGATTCGAACCCAGGATCTCATGATCAGCAGTCTTACAACTACAACCGCTTGACCAACGAGCTCGTCTAATTATTATTAGTATTAAATGATTACGACACCGATATAAGTTTTAGTTTGACCACACTGTGTACAAAATGCAGCTATATTATAGCACGAATGGGACATGAAAAATAAACTACGGATAGAGCAAACAGCAAAACACGCACCCGCAAACGTATTTATAGTTAAGATCCTGTATTTTATCACGAATTTCATTCAGGTTTTGTACAACCTTGTTTTAATGGTACAATTTATTTTGAATTTTAACGATAAGCATTCAAGTTCTATATATTGTAAATTACATTGACGATATCTCATCAGGTTTTGAATTCGGATACTTTTGTGTGTAATTTTAGGAAGAATATTTTATTTTGCTTTGTGCATAGAGTTTTCACGAAAAGGTTTTTGATCTTCAAATATACCTTTTGCTATTTTTATACGACTGGGCATGGGCTTCTCCCACTATATGGAGGAAACGAAATGAAAAATATTTAGTTCTTCGACGTAAGAAATTAAAATGTCATTGGTCTAATATTATTTTTTTCCGAATCTACTATCGTTTCGAAATGAAGTTCCTTTGACCGGAGAAGAAACCGCTCATTTCTTAAGGTTTATAATAAGGTTTATATTGAAAAGTATAGAGGATTTCCGTAATCGCCACGTATGGCAGCTACCACACTTAATTTATATAGATATGACTGCGGCATGGAGACGAGACTTAGGACTAGACTTAGGAGGAGACTAGTATTTTGTACACTGGGTGTCGCAGATATCTACCAAGGATATATATCTAAAAAATCCCGTAGCTTCTCGACAAACAGCAGAATTATTTTCCAAAAGTACTAAGTACCTAAACCGATAACACATTCAGTATCTATAAAAACATCATTAAGTACTGGCGTGGTCTACAATCTGAGATGTTTATTTTGGTTACTGATTGTTTGTGGGTTGACGATAAAAATAATATGCTCCTTAGCCGTCGAAAACTGTAGATAAAATAGTGTTGACAACGATCACTGTGATAATATTGCGGGAATATAATACAGGTCTTATTCAACTAGTCAAGCAAATCATTCTTAGGCGAAGGTAACAAAATATCCAGTAATATAAGGAGTCACAGACTAGGTTTAAGGCATCCTTCACTAGAATATTTTTTAATAATATATTAAGGCCGTTTTAAGCATTTCTATCGACAAGAACCTTAGAAGAAATAGGTATACAAATTTAGCTAGATTTGTGCGCGCCGTTACCCGCTAGTCGCAGCGCCGGCTCGGGGGCGTGAATGACGCAACTGCACGCGTAACTGACCCTATATTAAGGTAACGCCCTTCCTAGCCACCGTACAATTAACGTTTAGTTTAGTTACAATTTTCTTGAAGGTTATACGAAAAGAGCACCAGAATATTTAATGTCTATGGACATTCTACAATTAAAATATTAGTTTTTTATCAACTATCTAATGAATCGCAAAAATGAATGAAAATGATCGCTACGACGAGATGCGTAAAGTTTACTTTTCTTTATATTGTAAAATTTTAGATCTAACTATAGCAATAAAAATTCTGATGCAGTGTCAGAGACAGGCGGGTATATTCTTACACACAAATATTCTTCGACTTATTTGTTGAGAATGACATTCATGGTTATCCTTACGTTGAATTTCTAGGCAATAATTATAATTTGCCCTAGATAAATAATCCTGTATTGTAAACTGCTTAGTGTTTATAATTTTAGTCGAATAACATCAGATGACCATATCAAAAGCCCTTAAATGATTAAAAAATATATTTGACTACTGAATATTTCACCTTTACTAATTTAAAATAAATTAATATAAAACGTATGTAGGGAGGAATATGCTCATTATATTGGAATACGTCAGGGGTTGACTTGAGAGAGACAAAAAGGCATTACGGACTTTTATTTTAAGTGTTAGCAATAAAGCATAAATAAATGCTCCCTTACTCCCTAAACGTCAATCACATTTTGATCCCGTTGTTTGACGGACGACGTCCTAGCGAGTGCCAACTGACTGATAGCGGAAAATCCATCCGAAAACGGTGCGCCCAAATTTCACCGACTGGTTAAATTTGGGTCACGAATTTGCCAGTAAGAATTTGATAAGCGAAAATAGCACAAGGAAAAAAACCGAACCAAAGGTATGACGCGATGCAATCTGTGAGACCCTGAAGGTGTTGTAATGTGATAAGTTTGATATGCAAGAGCAAACACGGCGTAATGCGACACATGCCGTTGTGTCGCGCTTACGAGTACGGCCTTCGATCGGAACGGGTGTTCGATGCGCGGTCGCGGCTATACTTAGTCGCGCCTTCACGACTTTCTCCGTTTGAAGTACAGCGATGTGAAGTGGATTATGTACTGCGGAAGCGTGTGATTGTTGGATATTAACAGTGCTAAATTTATTGGTGTTTTGCTTAGATATGATATTAATTAGTTTCAGTATTTAGACTATTTTTAATGTATGTCATGTTAGCTTAATCATTTCACTGTGCCGTTAGTCATATATGTACATTTCGATTGTTTAACTATTGTATAATTTTCGCGGACGGGGAAGTTGTAAAGATAAAATAATACTACGCGTTATTATTATTTAAGTAGTAGTAGTATTATTTAAGTAGTATTTTAAATAAGAAAATGATAATTAGACATTAAGTTTTGGATTACACCTAGTTAATTAAAATTATCTCGAGTCAATTGAGTCCCGTGTAAACCGGATAATAAAATTATCTGCCGCAAATTTAATATTTAAAACATCTACAACTTTTCGAGCAACTTCCGCACGTTGATTGATTTATTTAGTAGACAGCAAAGGGATCAGAGATTTGCATCAAGTTATTTTTCATAACTTTCTAAGATTCAAAGAAAGTAGGTCAGCCATGAACAAGGCATTTTATTTTTTTAAATGACACGATCTCGGTAAATACTTGCTAACATTTTTTATTATAACTTTGAGAGTTTTTCATTTTAGCATAATTTATTAATCCTTTTAGTTCACCCGGCATCATAATTAATTTTTTATTTAGCCTATAATTTCAAGCGATTGGAAAGGATTCTACTTTCAATAAGTAAATGAAACGGTTATTTTTAAGAAAGTTATACTTTACCACAACTTATTGGGCATGGTGCTGTAATTATGTTGTGTCGTCATAAGATAAACGTCTTGAGGCGCCATAAAAGGTGATTTAGATGACTCAGAAAACTTTGTGGCTTCCAGAAGATTAAGCACAAGCTATCCTAATTCCCTCAGCGTTGCAGTTGTTCATGGGCGACGATAGTCACAAAGCCGCATGTTCATTTGCACCCCTTTAAAGTTTGCTTTACATCTATCTCGTACTTATACCAGATATAAATTACTGAAACCAGTTACGGGAAACTGCGTCAAAGGTGTGTAACGTATGACTGCGGTCATCTATCAATATGCCAAGGCTGGTTATAAAGGAATATCCACTCTTATATTGAAAATACTCACCTCCAACATTGTACTGTGGATGAGATAAGTGAGAAGTTGTATTTGTGAAGAACCGGATAAAATAATACGTTTTAATGTATCATTGATAAATGAACCAGTTATCGTATATAATTTATAAATTAGATAAATGTCAGCTGGTTTGAGGAGGCCAAATGCAACTCCAACCGCACCTTAAATTAAACTGTCGCTAATATTACTTCACACGTATTTCAGCATTTTAATAAATTTAACAGTACCCGGCTAAACCTAGATGTATCTGCACTTCGACTTTTAGTCGTAACAAGTATATGCGACAAAAATCCCACTTTTAAGCCACCGTTAAAATCCTTAAAATAAGAACGCTTCTTTATTAGTCTAATGTTATTACCGCGTAATCATTAATATAATAAAAAATTAATAAAATATAAAAATATTTACTGTACATATATTTATATATATATATATATATATATATATATATATATATATATATTTATAATCTTTACATAAATATTGTATATATTATTAATATATTTTTATAAATATTATTTTTAATAAATTTTTTGCACCTATCCGTCAAAATATAAAATTATAATGTCCTGTTATGTTCGTTTTGTCAGGCAGAAATCGCTTAAAGCGATATGACCACCGTTTGTAGTGATAAGTTTTCCGTTATTGTAATGACTTTGTTCAAATGCAATAAAGAGTTATCTATCTATAATGGAGTCAACGCTAAAATACTTCTGCGTAGGTAAAAAATATTACATTTATAAAGATCATATCTATAGTTATCACATTTAGCGAGGGGTTACCACGGAATAGCTAAAATGTTACATACTGTCACTGTAATCCCTGAAGGGGTTGAAATAACAGAGGGGTACTTTCTACTATTAAATTTCACGAACGCATATCGCTTCAAAATCACAATACCAATCTTCTGCTCATGCTTGGCGGTCCACCACTGTGCGTTTTACTAGGAGTTTTCTTCCTCGTACAACTTCTCTGTGGAATTGTTTACCACCGGAGATTTTTCCGGACCGATACGACTAAGAGAACTTCAAGAAAAGAGCTTACTCCTTTCTAAAAGGCCGGCAACATACCTGCGATTGCCTTGGTGTTGCGGTTGACCATGGGCGGCGGTAGTTACTTACTATCAGGTGAGCCGCATGCTCGTTTGCCCACTCTTCTATATATTAATGGAACCATGGACCACGCTTAGCCAAAACAATATCGGTTTAGATGGAAAATGAAAAAAGTGATAGATGGTTATGATAGGTTAACGACACAATCACAAAACTCAACACCCCCTTCGACTTTTACGACATGCCAGTGCCAGTAAAATTGTACAGTTGGCACAAGTACCAGGAGAACATAAACAGAACACGGAATCGAATCAAAATATTCTAAGCTCTAAAGTACCATAAGAAACGATTACGCTTCGTATGTGTCAGCTACCCTGCGTACATATTTGTTACATACATATATGTCGAGATACAAATATGTATGTAAATGAGTAGAGCCACGCTACACTGCACAGATGTATTAAGACTGCAGCAAATATGGGTCAGCTCGAATAGGGACTACGGTCTTATAAAATACCAGCGTAAAATAGTGTTACAACTGTTTCGTACCGTTAATCCTCAGGGGTGACAACACATCTGCATTTTGTTTGTTAATCGAGGATTTATATAGATGTCTATTAGGAGTGGCATCCTTAGTGACATCAGATGGACACCGGATGGTGTACTCGTTTGTAATTGTAAACCTCGCTTGTATAAATAATGATGAATGAGACGTTACTTCGCCGAAATTCACTATATTAAAGATCTCAAAAGTTTGTGTGATAAGATCCGCGTAATCGAATAACATTTTCACCATTATCACTAGGAAAGACACACACCGTCTTCTTAGTGTAGTGGTGCTGGTGCTGCTGGAATTAGTGGTGACGGGGATGGTGAACGCAATTGTGGTGGGTACTCTTCATTCTATGTAAGACAAATCATTTTATTATATTATTAATCCTTAATAATTAAATTTTATACGTGGTAGAGCCATGCTGCAGTTATATTAGTAGTATAGTTGTAGCACGAATGGGTCGGCTCGACCGGGGAAGGACCACGCTCTCACAGAATACCAGCGTGAAATAGTAGCTTAATGCTGCTGTATTTCGTATGGTGAGTGTAGAGAACCGGAGACCCTTTTTACTGGAAACGAGGCATTCCATCTCGGTCCTCACGGGTGACAACGCATCTGCATTTTGATTTTTAATGGAGGATAAATGTAGATGACTATGGGCCGCAGCAACCACTTACCATCAGGTGGACTGTGTGCTCGTTTGTCACCCTATTCTATAAAAAAAAAAATAATAAAAAAATAATTCTTTATAATTCATAATGCGTACAGCAAAAGAGTGGAATATATTTGCCAGTATCAGTTTTTCTATCCGATTATAATCTGGATGTTTCAAGGTAAGTGTGAAAAGACTTTTTAAGCTAAGACAATGCTTTTTACTCTGGGCACTGGCGTATAATAGTTAAAAAAAAAACAAGTGTCTTCTGAATACACAATCATAAACGTAATAAATAAAACAAGTAGGCAAATAAAAATGTAAAACATTTTCTTTTGTATTATGTACTAATTCAGATTCGTTTCTATCGTAGCACTACGTGACCTACACGGAAGCACCATCGCGATGGTCATCGTGAAACGGCCATTGGATTCCCGCTAATGCGATTTTACTAACCTTGTGAGACCTGATTCGATCCAGTTTTTTCAGGTTTTCAGAGGATGGAATGGCAGTCTATCATAGTAACTATTTATTAATCTATTATAGTAACTTATACAGCACTTGATATTATTTTCAACCTTATGTGCCTATAACTTTTCTTAGGAAATTCTGTAACTGAAAAAGTGAAAACGTGTTCGTGGATGCCTAAAATGCTCCAAAAATTGTTATTGTATTGCGGGTTTTTATAGATCTTTTTGTTTGACCTATGTAAGAGAGACCACATTCACAATCTAGCTTGTACACACCTGCATCTTGTAGAGGAATATTGCATTTGATGGATGGTAAAAAAACGTAACGTCGGGATAATAAAAATAAATTAAAGTTGTAATTAAACGCGATAAATTCCGTAAATAATAGTTTTATTCAATGTGTAGTGTTGGCGTAAATTTAAGAAATCATTACAAAAATTTATTGTTTTAAAACAGCAGGTAATCATGAAATTTCGTATTTTTAGTACATTTATATTTAATATTTATAGCCGTGGTAGCTCAGTGGTTAACGCTCGCTGTAAATGTAACAGAACGCGAGTAACCCGGGTTCGATCCCCGCCGGCACCAATGAAATTGTTAATTGCAATTTTAAGTGCTGATTTACCACGTGCTCGGCGGTGAAGGAAAACATCGTGAGGAAACCTGCATGTCTGAGGAATAAGAAAAAAAATATTTCGAAGACATGTGAAGTTCGTCAACACGCATTTGGGCAGCGCGGCGGACACTTCCTTGCCCTAAACCCTCTCAGAAATGAGGGGAGGCCTGAGCCCAGCAGTGGGACGTATATAGGCTGTAACTTTACTTTTACTTATTTATAGCACAGTATTACTATTATATTATATTTAATATTTACAGTACAGTATTATTAGAGTTATGTAAGTTAAATTTGATCAGTGAAGTGCAGAGTATCTACATAAAGCTTCGATAGAATTATGCAGATGCTGTACTAAAAGATACATCGCGCCGCTCCACTGGGCATCCATTACGCATAATGCCTTTGAATGTTTTCTCGCGCGTGCATCTAACTCTTTCAAATCTTAATACATATAAATAGATCACAGTTTATTTCTCACACATAAAGTTTGGTATCTTTATATTGATATAGACACTGGAGGAATAAGTGAATTCATTTGCAAAATTTCAGCAAGGATCCTGATCAATGTTGGTGAAGCAAAAAACTGTTTGAATTAGCGTATTTTTTTTAAATATGAGTTGTTCTATTAACACAACTCGAGTTAAGCTTCAAATGCTCGTTAGAAGTGGTTCAAGACAGCACTCGGAGGATATTTACACCCTTTAGTTTTGTAATTAATCATTAGGCTACGGTCCTTTAAAGCATTATCCTGCTAAATTTTGTTTGCATTGAATACAAAAATGGTTCATCGAGCCGACCAATTTACGTTATGTAGTAAAATGTCCCATCCAACACGGTACTGATTTAATAATAAAGAATTTCGTTAGTTAATCCAAACATTTATTTGTAAGCAAAGGCAATATATCAACAACAACAATAAACATTGAACAATACATATGGCGTTCCGTTCATTTAATTAATTGTGCCCGCCCCCTAATGACAGACTATCGTATAAATTGCCGAGTCAATACTTGTCCATGGTAATCCATACTGCGTTGTTTGCTTCGATAATTACAGGGTTATAGGTTTCTAACTTAACTGGTAACTGTTATCGAATGATTTTGGTGATAAATGGCCAGATTTGCCTTTCACATAATTCCAACCTCATGCCGCTAGCTATAGAACAGGTTCTGATGACCAATAAGTAGTGGTATTTTCTTCATCAACCCATAGAAGTCTACTGGAGTTTGACGATCGCAGTAGCTGACGCCTTGCACCTTTGACGCTGCTGTCAGTCGCGTCGCCGGTCTTGTTTTCACCTCTTTCGACATCGACAGGACGAAACGGAGGAAATTAGAATACTCTTAATCCTCTACCGCGAATACCGTTATTTTTTATTAGCCATATGGTGGCTAATAAAACAAATAACGGTATTTGCACATCACAGTGGACATGGCCTTTTGGAATTCTACAATACTAAATCAGATCAGGTGATAGGGAGCATTACTTGTGCCTTCGCACGGGTTCCATTGACTGCTATTGGTTCTGGGCTCATCAACCCGCCTGCACAGGCCGGTGCGATCCATACCACTTGGAGTGAACTATGCCTATTAGCTGATTAAGATGAATTAGTTATATGTGCATCTATACAATAAAATTATAATTAAGGTAAAACGTGAGTAATATTTAAGAGCAGCGTCCTTGAATCTCAAAGGTAGTCGTCTGATACAATTTCTCTGTCAAGTGTGGCGATCACAAATATCAACTAAGGTTGGCCTCCATAACGATTTCTTTTATTTACGCGAACACTACACACTGAATGAAATTATATGCAGATAATAATATATTTATAGATATATTATTATCTGTATATATCATCATATCATATCATAAACACTCACGCCTTTCACCCAGAGGGGTAGGCAGAGACTACGGACTTCCATTTGACACGATCCTGACATACCTCTTTCGCCTCCTTTACATCCATATATCTACGCATACATACTCGTCGGTTAAGAGTACTTTTAACGTGGCCCATTTTCAAAATATCGCAAATTTGGTCGATAAACTTTTTTCTAGAGCGTCCCTTCCCGACTCTGCCGTTCACATCTGCAGTATAAATTTGCTTTGTCACTCTTTCCTCATTCATTCTTTCTACGTGACCAAATGATACTTTAAATGATGAAATTATATCTGTATATAATTTCATCATTTAAAGTATTCTATAAAAAAAGATTCATGTCAAAAGATTTTTACAGTAGATGTATTTAGGATACGTGGCAGTGGTAGATATATCAAAAAAATTGAACGAAGAGTAGTGAATGCAGGACACACGAGAAAATGGGACTCGTCACTCTAGTGTATTTAATGTTTTCACTGGGATTAAAATGCAACGCTTCGGTGGTTTCGACACGTAGAAAGAATGAACGATGAAAGAGTGACGAAGCACATTTGCAAAAAAGATGCACGGTCGACAAGGGCCGTCCCAGATGTAATTTTTATCGACCAAATTCGCGGTATTATTGCCGGATTAAGTGTATTTTTTATAGAATAAGGGTGACAAACGAGCACGCAGTCCACTTGATGTTAAGTGGATGCTGTGGCCCATAGACATTTACATTTATCTTTGATTAGAAATCAAAATGCAGATGCATTGCCACCCCTGAGGAATAAGATGGAATGCCTCGTTTCTAGTAAAAAAGGTCTCCGGTTCTCACACATAGGCATAGAGCTGCCATTTTACGCTGTTATTCTGTGAAAGCGTGGTCCTTCCCCGGTCGATCCGACCCATTCGTGTTACAACCATAATATAGCCGCAGCGTGGCTCTATCACGTATCCTAAGTGATGAGCATGTATATGTAGATATAAGGATGTGAAAAAAGCGAAAGAGGTTCATCAGAATCCTGCCATATTGCAGTCCATAGTATTTGTCTACATCTGTGGGTGACAGTCTTGAAATTTTTTATGTAGGTATGTACATATGTGTAGGTTTAAAGCGTTACAAATACAAAAGTTACAGAAATTGTAGCAACGAATATTCAAGGTTTGGCATCCCGCCACACCTTTTGAAAGTTAAACTGGTTGTCTAATCTGGGTGAATAAGTACTTAAGCCTGCAAAAAGATGAGTAATAAGATAGTTTGCGCTAGATAAAGACATTATTCCACCGACGTAGAGGAGCTGGATCATTTTTCGTTGTGTACCAAGCGTTACCGGTGATGGAGGCGATCTATCAGGCGGCGCGGCGTGTCGAAAACACCGGTTAAACGAACATAGTCTTTACGCATTACACAATAGAGCAGAATTTATTCACGTTTATAGTAAAAGAATTTTCTCGAAAAAATCTAAAGTAGATGGTATTAAAAGCTAATTATCATACTTAGTATTCAGCCCACAAAACCTCTTCGAATGAATATGATATTGAAATGATACCGTTTCACTGAATAAAAGTTATAAGATAAATATAATAAAATATTGACAGTTTGTATAAATGGTATATTTTAACCAATACCAAAACCAAGTGTTATGTTATTGTTTGTCTCGTTAGAAGTGTACATTTATTATAAACAAAAAACCTAATACAATTTTCTAAATAGTACAATAATTCATCTTTAGGACTAACAAACGGTAATTGATACAGAGTACTTTTTAATAACCAGATCATGAGCAGGGTAAGTTGTACAGCCAGCCAGATGCAAAGTTATTATCAACACCAGTACTAGCAAAATATGTATAAACAAATCACTTATATGTAGCACAAACACTGTTTATTAATAATATCACTAAAACGCATGGTAAGTCCACATATGAACATAGGTTTTCGCTGTTCAGCTATGAACTGTGTCTTGAGTCATCTGCATCAATTGACTCTCTGCACACCAAGTAAGGGCATCATCTAGTCAGCGTTTGCCCTTATTAAGCGTGCTGTTAAGACAGTACCAAAAACTTTTTTTATCTATATTATTAAATATTTATTACGACTGGATCGGTTACATATTAAATTCGCAAGTAAAGCTTAAAAAACCTTGCCCTCCCTGCAGAGGTGTTAAAACATACATTTAAATCTATATTGAAAATAAACGATACTTTATACCTACATCGTTATTGTTAACAGAAGTTTAGGGCAAAAGCACCATTCCGACACTTCCGCATCCGAAATCGATTTGCAAATCGAGTGCGGAGAAAGGAGCTCGATTCCTATGAAATTTTCATTATTACGGTCGGGACTGGCTGTTCGACGTAGACCTTCCGCGTATCGATCAGACTGGTTCAACGAACCGGCCCGGGCTCGCTTTATTCTGAAACGAAACGAAATTTCTCGAGTTGCTGCGAAAATTAAATTGCCGACGTACGACGCTTGTTAATAAATGAAAAGCTATTCATTATCACTCCCGCCTTGATTATTTAACTCTTTATTAGCTTCGCGACATAATCTGAACGTCAAATTAAATCATTCTTGTTTTTTTTTTTTAGTTTTGGATAGGATATTACAGTACTGAAATTTAAATTCTAATTTCCAATTATCATGAAGGGCGTAATTCGAAGCGATAATTTAATGTAAGAATAATGAATTCTAAGAATAGTATGTTCTTTCTTTAGGAAGTTTCTACTTTTATTATTATATAATAAAACCACATCCATTTTACATAGTAATAGGTAAATATATATATATGAGATTCATTTGTTCTGGCCCAATTCATTGTAAGCATTTTTTCATCTTATTTAAAGTGCGAATTGTGTCAGCTTCGAAAAAGCAAGCCGCTATACTACGTGCACGTACATTACACTTCAATGGCCGACTACGACTCGATCTCATTAACGAACACGTACGTATAACAGGTTCCCCAACATTTCAAACCAAACTCACAAAAAGCCTTCTTTAATAATGTTCATATACCGGCGCAAATTCCATACAATAACACCTTCGGGTGAGTTTAATTGTATTTTGTGATAAAGTCGTCACAGTTGAATCACTTCCAACATAACGGCTTTTTGATGAGCGACATGTGCACGATAATTACTAATCGTTAAAAATTCAGACTGTTACCGTAAAAATCTCTATTCTCGTGTTATTACCACAATGATGGGTGGCAGATGTAGGCAGTAAATATCGCCGTCAACGCCACGGGGCCCACTAGCGCCAATATCAGTTCCGTCTTGTGTAATGTCAGGATCGTCTTGCACTATTTATTTAAAGACAACTTTAATCTTGGGCCTGTTTGCATTGGCAACGCGCTGACGTCTACGATCGAATTTTACATTGCTTTTTACGTTTTAACATCAAATGTTTATTGTTTCATTTCAATTAGCGCCACTTAAACGTGAAACCAAAGATCAAACTAATGTTTAGTAGTAAAACACGTGTATAAATCTTTTTTGGGTTTCACGGCGAGTTCTCAAGAGAGTCTAAAAACGTCTTCAAATTTGCAAAGATATTAGCATACATAAATATTGATATGCGTTATATAAGCAACGTTGTCTGAACAAATAAGCTACCCTGTCAAAAGATGGGTATCGTAGCCTGTTCTACATAGCCTCTGTGACATCGTTAAAGTCAGTGTGCCTACTTCCCGGAGATCGATACTAAAGTAGAGCTTTGTTAAGCCTTATTTATCGACATACAAAGTAAATGAGTGTAAATTAGTATAGTTTATATGTTACCGGCGAGGCACGATTTTAAAACAAACCAGTTTTTCCTAGGCTTAAACTAACTCGCTCTCCAACCTAATGACACTAATAAAAATCGATAGGTGTTTTCGTGTCCCACGTTTTTGTGGGACTTATGACAAAAAGGATTAAGTCAACTATTTTCATCCTTTTTATAGAATAACGGTGACAAACGAGTACACAGTCTACATGATGGGTATCTGATGCTGTGACCCATAGACATCTACATTTATCCTCGATTAAGAATCAAAACCCAGATGCGTTGTCACACCTCAGGACTAAGATGGAATCCCTCGTTTCCAGTAAAAAAGGGTGTCCAGATCTCTACACTCTCTATACGAAATATAGCAGTATTAAGCTGTTATTTTACGCTGGTATTCTGTGAGAGCGTGGTCCTTCCCCGGTCGAGCCGACCCATTCGTGTTACAAACATAATATAACTGCAGCGTGGCTCTACCAAGTATAATACTTGTCTGGCATGTAAAATGTAAAACTAATAGGATATAGGGATAGATATTGTGTAAGCGACAGGCTAGCCACCTATCACTTCTTTCCATCTAAAACTATATTATTTCGTCCACGCTGCTTTTTGCTGCATCCCCCATCGCGGCTTACAAGCATGACGCGTATACATGTGTGTACCTACTTTCGTATTTTTCATTTAATTCAATTATTTTAGAAACTTCTTCAATAGACTTCAATATAAATAAAATGAGAACATTATCTATATAGTTGAAGTCAATTAAATACGCATTACTAAGGATAACTCAAAAGCTACTGGTCTTAAAGTTCTGAAGTAACACACATAAAAAAACTTGTCGAATTGAGAACGTCCTCTTTTTTTGAAGTCGGTTGAAAAGTAATTTCGACGACAGCGACATTTCTTATTTACGAAAATATTACCTACTGTAGTATATTCGGCAACGAGGAGGTCGGAAATAATATTTTCGTTGCTAGAACCCAACAATGAATGACATTATTTCAAGAAAAAAAATCTGTCAGCAATTTTTGCATGAAGATTTAATGTAATTATAGAACTAAGCTTCAGATTTTTCCTACAAGAACTCTGCATTTATCCGGGATAAAAATAGCCCACATCTCTCTCCGGCCCATAAACTAACCCTATGCAAAACGTAACATAAAAAACATAGTCGAGTTACGAGAGAAACATTTTCACACAAGTTAGACATAGATAAAAACGCGCGATATTTCCTCATCCCTACACCGTGTGAGGATCTTCGGGGATTTACCCGCGTCACTCCTGCTCTAGACCCGTTTAATATAATATGCCTGGCCAGTAATTACGTGCTTTACCAAAATAATATTGTAACTCTTTTAATAGTTATGTGACGTAAATTTATGATAATTATTATTAAATAATGTTAAACATTTTCACAATGATATAGTAAAATATTTTATTATGTCATTGCCTAATATATATGTAGAATAAGGGTGATTAAGGAGTACATAGTCTACCTGAAGGTAAGTGAATGCTGTGACCTATATAAACCTACATGTATCTTCAATTAAGAATAAAATGCAGATGCGTTGTCAAGCTTGAGGACTAAGATGGAATTTTTTTTATATCGAAGAGGAGGCAAACGAGCATGCGGCTCACCTGATGTTAAGTGACTACCGAAGCCCATGATCAACCGCAAAACCAGGGGAATTGCAGGTGCGTTGCTGGCCCTTTAGAAAGGAGTAAGCTCTTTTCTTGAAGGTCCCCAGGTCGTATCGGTCCGGAAAAATCGCCGGTGGTAAACTATTCTACAGAGAGGTTGTTATACGCAGAAGAAAACTCCTTTTGAAACGTAAAATGGTGGACCGCCAAGCATCCAGATGGTGTGGATAGTATTTATGGGATTAATCCGAACAATTCCTCAGAGCACTCCCCATGGTATATGCGAAAGAAAATGCAAAGAGATGCAACATCTCTTAGCAGCGCCATTGAATCGAGCCGATCGGAAAGCACTCGGTCGTCGACGATTCGGGCCGCTCTGGAATGCCTCATTTCCAGTAGAGATGTTATTTTAAACTGGTCTTCAGTGAGAGCGTGATCCCTTCCCGGTTGAGCCGACCCATTCGTGCCACAATCGTTATGTAGCTGAATCATGGCTATTGCCACGTCTATAAATAACTCTAAGCAAAAATTAATATTTCAAGGCATAAAATAGAAAATTTTGCCATATGTGTAAGTAACTCATACATGCAAATTATAGTCGACATTTTAAAAGTTTGTAAATACAAGTCTGAGTGTTGAAAACCCTAGTTTATACAAGTACAAAATGTACTTATAGCAAATAAAGCCAGTCAGTTAATCTGAGAGGTGACCCACTTGCACAACTATATGGATTCACTCCAACGGCACGATGTGACATATAAATACAAATTGTGTTCTAAACTTTTTATAACATTTTCATTTCCTCAATTTGTGCTAGGAGGTATATACGTCTTAGCTGTAAGTACAAGTCTAACGACACTGGTGTCACTATAACTAGTAAGATCTATTGTGGTCGCTACTATGGCTATAATCATTGAATACTATTATACTAATATTGACAGGCCTGTTGGTCTAGTGGTTAGTGACCCTGACTGCTATGCCGGAGGTCGTGGGTTCGATTCCCACCCAGGACAAATGTTTGTGTGATGAGCACGGTCATTTGTTCCGTGTCTGGGTGTAATTTATCTATAATATTTATGTATTTATAAATATATAAGTATGTTGATCAGTTGTCTAGTAACCATAACACAAGCTCTGCTTAGCTTGGAACTAGATGCCGTTGTGTGATAGCTGTGGAATATTATTATTATTATTACTATAATACACAATAGAATGGCTGTCAACCTTACTTTGTAGGAAGATTGGCGTCACCGGGAGCACACATACAAGCAATACGTCGTATTATCAGTTATCTACAAACACATTTTAGACTTTTGATTAATGTTTTTGACACATAAATGATTCTTTATTCTTTTTTGTTTCTAATATCCACAAAATATAAATAGTTTCGACTAACTGGTTGTAGTATATGTCTCCCTTATTTAAATTCCATTTCACGCTGTTCTTTCGACACGTAATTATTGCATAATTTGTCATTTTTAAAATAATTTGCATGCGGCGACGCTTGACACGACAACTGCAAACGATTGATTTTGTTGACATTTATAGGTTTAAATTTAAGTGTTAGTGACATTTTAGTTTGGTACACGGGCTCCGCCCACTCCCCCGTTCTATTGTGTATGTATTATATTGTATTATATAGTATAGTATTCTATGGCTATAATTCATTGCTGAATTAAATTAATAAAATTAAAAGATAATATAGGGCTTATCTTTTCATTTCCTTTGTCACTTTACTTTTGCCTAGCATTATAACAAGTATATCAACAAGTGTAACTCTGATGGGAATCGTTGCCGGTGGGAATTACTCCGCAACTGCGTTCATTATTTCATTATGATAACACGTTGTAACACAAAATAATATAATAATGTAGTAATGATTTAAAATCGATACTGATACATCATTTACAAAATAAAACCTTAAATGAAACCATCCACGATTCCCACCAGGATTACACGATTGTACTGTAAACCTATGACATCGTCAAAGGGAGAGACGTTTCGTAGTGCAATCGCTAAACCACCTAACAAGAATGGCATACCTTGCTATTGGAGAGGCCCATCAACAGAGAACTTTAACGAGGTGATGATGAATAAGAATAACAATAAAAAAATCTAAGGGAGGAGGGGTTCCTTGATGATTTGACATATAAATACGTAAATATTATAAGTTTTTTACGTAATAGAGCCACGTTGCAGCTATATTATGGTTGTAGCACGAATAAGTCGGCTCGCCCGGGGCAGGACCACGCTCTCACAGAATACCAGCGTGAAATAGTGAGTGTGGAGAACCGGAGACCCTTTTTACTGAAATCGAGACATTCCATCTTAGTCATCATGGGGGACAACGCAATTGCATTTTGATTCTTAATTGAGGATAAATGTGGACGTCTATGGGTCACAGCATCCACTTACCATCAGGTGGACGGTATGCTCGTTTGTTATCCAATGCTATATACAAAATTGAATAAAACTAATTGTTCAAATGTTTCGTGCTTACAAGTGCTTTGTTCCGTTTTAATTAAAAGCTGAAGGAAACCCAGGTTATGACATCATGATGTTAAACACCCCGGATCCATATGTGGTTGAGTTGTCCAGAACGATCGAAAGGTCGCGTGGAGAGAATAAATATATATTAAAACAAAAAACTCCCTACTAGTTATTATAATTATATGTTCTTCATATATAATTATATGTTCTGTGCTACTAATTAAAATTACTTTTATTCGTGACTAGTTGTTCCCGGTGATTTCGCCCGCGTGTAATTTAGGATTTTAATTTTTTTGCATGGAACCCTAATTTTTTTTTTTCAAAAATAAAACAAGCCTACGTTACTACTTATAACATCAGCTATCTGCCGATGAACGTCCCGTCAAAATCGGTCCAGCCGTTTTGGAGATTAGCCGGAACAAACACACAGACAACATTTTTAAATATTGTTTTTTTTTTTTTTGTAATAAACACCGTATATACTTTTAAATGCATTTAGTAAAAATCTGTTATTTTGACATTACAAACAAACAATTCAATTTATTTATTTGTATAAATATCCTTTGCATAATTCGTGATGATATTGATTGTTTAACGAGTACGAATAACTGTGATTTAATATGTCATACGGTTAGAATAAACAGATTATAATAATTCATATATAGCTCGGTCGGGAGCAACGTCCGGTCGCGTCGAATGAATTTTTAATGAAACAAAGCATAAAGTGTCGTCGTTACAAATTGTATCAATTATATTGTGAATTTGACCTTTTGGATATTATCGAAATTATTTATTACATTGTTGTACTTTGTTATTTCGTATTTAAATGTCTTCTTTGTCTTTTATATCCTTTGTAAATTGCCTTTGATGAAATTTAATTTCTCTCGATTAAACATCTTTTAAATTTTACATTTCAAAGATAATTTCAATTCTGTATAAATTTAATGACAATATTTCAAACAACTAAAACGTAAATTTCCTTAAATAGGTACTTACTAAAAATATAAACTATCTATTTATATAAAATTGCTAAAACTCGAAAGTGACTTGACCGATTTCAATGAAAGTTTTTGTGTGTGTTTAAGTGGGTTCTAGATGATTTAGATTCACACACAATCAGACCCGGTAGGTGGCGCTGCTGTCGATATGCAGAGGTCTAAGTAAGTAACCATTGTTCAGCATGTGGGTATGTCAGTTCATCAAAGTGTCACCCAGGAAAGGTATTTCTAAATAAGTGGTAAATAAAAAATGGCTTTCTATAACTATTAAGCATTTTATAATAGATAATAAAAATAATTTATTGATAAAAAAGAAAAATGGCACAAATCACAATTTTACAATTCGATTACTTTTAGGACTGAATACGAAATTTGCAAACAGTAATCTTTGACTCCTGTGCCAGCCTATGTTATGCCCCATTTACATTCAGCCCGTTTGGGCAGGGAAGTGAGCAGGGCAGTGAGCAGGGCAGTATGTAAACAGGCTACTCGCGCTGACACTGCCGCTGCCGCTGACACTGCCCGAAATGTCGGTTTTTCGTGCGGAAGTCAAAGGACGGGCAGCGCGAGCGGCAGTGTGTGTTCACATTCAGCTCCATCGCTCACTTCGCGCCGTGCGCCTGGATGAACGGACGTGCGTGCCGTCCTGTTATTAAATAAATACGATCTACCAAAATGCCTTTCGAGTGGATTAATGAAAATACAATAAAGTTTTTAGAACTGCTGGAATCAGAAAAAACTATATGGGATTTCAACGATAAAAACCACAATTCATCATCTTCTACGAATACGAATTTTCTTTTTTGAGTTAACATAGTACCTATGTACATAATTAATTATAAATTCGTCAAATTTGTTATATTAATATAAAATTTAGTTTAAGGAATTAATGAACATTGACATTTTATTTCTAAAAACGATTAGTAACTCATATTGATTATTTATTAATTAAAATGTAAAATAAGTTAAAAGGTAATATTTGCATAATAGCCTGAGATTTTTAAATTATAATTTTATTGTAATTAAAATTACGAATTAGTTTATACTGAAGTGTAATTAATAAAATAATAATAGCTTAACTAATCTCATATAATATTTAATATTATTTATGTAACAATAATATAATAATTCAATTAATAATTTATGAACAATTTACTGTATAAGAATTCAAATAGAGTGGATCTGTATAAGTATTTAATTGTACATAATATTTGAATTCAAAAAGAATGTGTGTACCTAACTTTTAAGCAACATCGGGTTTGTGTAATTAGCTGTATTTCATATCATTTTTCCATGCCAATTATGGCAAAACATGTCAGTTCCACGTCATTGATCATCTTATGTACCATGTTTTTAAGCAAATAAATTTTCTATCTATCTATCTATCTTCTTTTGAACTTGATATCTTTTTAAATTATTAACATAATTTTGTATTGCAAGAAGACACAGCGCGGACGCTGTAATTATTTCGACGTCCGCCATAGTCGAAAGCCGAAAGCGATGTGAGTGGTAGGGCAGAGTGTGAATACACACTTCCCGCGATCCTGCTACGGCAGTATTTAGCGAAGTATTACCGGCAGCGCGAGGAGCAGTGGCAGTGGCTGAATGTAAATGGGGCTTTACAGGAGTCAATGCTCTTCTTTTTTTCTTGTCTATATTCTACACAATATATGACTCACAGCGTGCAATAATTGTGTGTGTGTGTTTGTGTACGTTTCACTTTAAACTTAAAAAAGTAAAGTTAAAAAGTAATATACTATATTGAATAAAAAATATTCTATTCGGTTCTATTCTAAATACTTTGTCCATTGTATTCGTTATTAAAAAAAATCATTTCAACAAGCAATAATGTTGGTACCATTTCTCTAACGTACAATTAAAGGTCTTTGAACATAATAAAATCGCGTTGCGTGATGGTTTGGTTGTAATAAACGTGCCAAAATGGATATTAAAAACAGTAGGTGGTAAAATTGCAGAAATATATTAAGAGAGGCCCTAAGTGGCAGAGTCGGCAAGGGACGCCCATAAACAGAAGTTGATTGACCAAATTGGCGATATATTAAAGAAGGGATAAATTAAGAGTACACATAACTGACGATATAAGCAGATACACGGATGTGTAAGAAGCATAAGAGCGAAAAGGATCGTGACAAATGAAAGTCTCTGCCTATACTTCAGGGTGCCAAGCGTGAGTGAGAAGCCGTAAGTAAATGAACAATGGGTGAAATAGGTAGTTAATGTAAAATTGAAAAGAAATATAATATTTTAAATGTTAGTAGTTTTTCCCCGCGGCTTTAATTGCGTGGATTTGACTTTACCAACATCATTAGCGTTCCATGCCAAAATTTGGGATCACCTTGTTAATAATTGTCAGAAAGTCTCACTGTCTGATGTCTGTCAAAAACGTTTTTTTTTTCAGAGACTTGATAAATATATTCACTCTGTATTTTTTTTTACAGTTTAAAGTAAATATATATTTGTTGATAACTCGACCACAGGACCACCCCACTTATCGAGTCCTTTATTATATTAGATTTTTTTCTATTTTGGCTCTAAACCAAAACAATACATCTTTAATATCGATAATTTTAATTGATAAATATAGATTTTGACTAGAGTGCCATCTATCAGGCTACGAATCATCGTCTCAAAAATTATATGTTTAATTTTTTTTAAATTTTTACATGGTATATTGTAGAGAGAAATATCTTAACAAATATATTTAACTAAAACTGTCTTAAACACTTTTCAAACAGGTTACATTCTTATTAATACTTTGAAATGCGAATAAAGAGAATGAATAATTAACTAAACACTTATTTCTTATATTATTATTTCGCTTTTCTTATTAGAATATGAACAGAATAATTTTTATTCGTAGGTACAATATTAAAAGCATAAGATTGTAAATTGAAACAAAAATGGAACTATGCAGATTTAGCCCAAACAATGCTGATTTTGGCAGCCCCCCACTAGATGGAGTGACGACGCGGTATAACATACAGGAAGTCAATGAATACAGGTGGCTCAGAACCACTTTTTGTGGCGTTCCTTTCGCAAAATGACACTTTTTTAAGTTACTACCAAGTTGTGCAGAACACTTCATTCAAGTTCGTTAAGTTTCGATAAATTAGTTTTAAAGTACATTCCGAAAAAGGCATAGTTTCTTTTTATATTTATGCCATGGGCCTAGGATAAGTTGCAAAATTAGGAGAATAAATCGATTTTGTGAGAAATATGATGGTACAGTTGCTATAGTAACAAAGTACAAGGTTCCTGTGTGTCATCATGTTTTCATAGCGCCTAGTTTACTGTCAATTTACAATCTTATGGTAAATGCTACTAAAATAAACATGCTTAATGTCGGCAGTGACGTGTTGTCAAATATGTCAGTTAGGCAGACATGCCTTATTTACATAGCAGTGCTTCGATATTTTAATGACTAAGAACATTTATATCGCGGATGGATTTAAAAGGATATTAATTATACCTAAATATCATCATCAGCCAACCACGCCTCAACCACGCTTTTCACACGGATTGGCGATCGTTGTACTGTGGCGTGTATTTCGCACGTTCGATGCTCGTCACCATTGTCGATATGTTTATATCTGGTATCAAGAATATCATATCCCTATTGCATATCACTATCTATCGGAGGCCACGATATCTTCGTGACATTTCCTAGTCACATTTTACGATATCCAAGGAATAAAATGGGGTGGTAATTTTCTAACGTCACTCCAGTCCCACATACACAAAAAATATACACATAATACAAATTTTAAAAATAACATGTTTATGTAAAGAAGAATTTTTCAAATTGAAAACAATCACAGAGTATCTTGAACCTAGTGAAGACGGAAATATTGAAAAACTTCGTATAAACATATTCATCAAACTGTGTTTTACATCCCCATTTCTCAGTTACATTTAAATTCAATTGTAGAATTTTAAATCATCCTTCCTAACATAAACCAGGTTGAAATTATTATGTACTAAGAGTCCACTAGGTCGTCACTTTGATATTATGACGCAGTATATGTCTCGCACCGCAGATATATTAAGTACATATTTATAGATCATATCCATATTTTACAGATCTTACTGACATTTTCAATAATCGTCTCTTACGGCAAACACAGTACGAAGTGGGGTAAAGGATTATATCAGGCCACCCACCACACAAAAAAATTAATACTAACCAATTACTACTAACTTCTACGAGTTATCCATCGGACTCTGGTCATCATGTTCAATGTGTAGGTAGGGACTTCTTAGAACAGGACAAATGAGCCCAAGCTCGTAAAGTTTACTACTACCCACCGAAAGGTTTTATTGCCAATTTTCCGTCTCCGTCCTGTGAACTGATTGTCTCGAGGGTGCTATATTATTGCATTGACATTAAAATGGCATTCGTAAACAATTTTTAAATGGATAAGACAATTAGAACTGCGTACAAATCGGATGAAAAGCGCCTTGTGGAAGGGAATTCACATATTATCTCATCGTAAGAGTCATGGACAAATCTCAAAAGTTCTTTCTTCTTTTTTTTATGGTTATTATATTCGACAGATGGCGGAATACTAATTTAATATTTATACTAAATGTAAAATACCCAGATCCGTGATGATATTGCGAGACTCGTTCGTCAATATGTCTGGCCAAGCCCACAACTAATCCTCTCTACTTGGGAGATGTATGTGCTCTGATATGTTGTTTATGGATTGATAGAAAGAAGAAAGAGGAAAACAACGTAATAAACGCGCGTCAATAAAAGCAACAGATACTGACCGTCCGTGGGCGATGTGTAAAGCTTCTTGCACAGCTCCTGTGGCCCGCCGAGCGCGTTGATCTTGGCTAACCCCTCGGGGCCTCGAGTCTCCATCAGCTCGCGCAGCTGCCGGAGGCTGACGCCATATTGCGCCGGCCGCCCCTCCACCGTAGCCATGGTGCCGGGCTCGCGGCCGCCGCCCGCACCACGCCCGACCACCCACTAGATCTGCAACAATCATGCATTTTACAATTAGCATGTTAAAGTTTAAAGTTACTTATAATATTTATCGACCCGTTACAGTCCCCTACTAGACTTAGGTCACTCTGAAACATGCACTTGGCAGGCAGATGCACGTTAGTGTTTTTTTTATAAAATTTTTACTCAGTATGGTGATGAAGATATAGACATGTATGAAGTTCGAATCTACATCACAGCGTATTAAATAAGTGCTTAGCTCTAATCTATATTTCCTTCGTACTTTCAAAAGGTAAATTAAAATTTAAATTTGATTTTTGAATCTTCATAACCACGATGTTACTACTAGGACTTAGTGGTCAGTTATCCAATAAGGCACAAAACACGTGTCATTCGACGGAGGCATAAATAAACAATTTCTAGATTAGGCAGGTTGGATAAGTGGTGACAATATCTTTATCATTTCACTTATAACAAAGCTTTAAATCTACATAACTTTTAAAAGGTATTCGTATATGAAGTGCACATAATTGAGGTATAGAATGAGGCGCTCCTCAAATTAGATAGGAGACATATCATTTTTTTCGCGTGTATCTTAGTTAATTAATTTTAACATCTATAATCATATGCACTGGGTACCTTCACGTTTTAAAATAAATATGAACTTCAAAACGTGTACAACAACTTTCAGTGCTAAGGAACAAATGCAAAAAAAAAATAGGTTAGACCGACTCTTAATTTCTTCGATACCGATTTTATTATAAAACTAAGTAAGAAACACATAAACAGTATCTTATATTTTATTGTATTATCTTGTAAGTTGTAACTAGAGTATTCCAGGGGTAAATAACTTTTCAAAGTGCACTCCATCGTTGCGTTTGCATAATTAAATAACGGGTGGTGCGAGTTGACTGTTTTACACCTACACAAAAGGTGTTAAAATTGGATTGTCCCACGCAATGAGATTGCCGTTTGGAATGTTTTCATTTAATAAATACAAATTTCATAAACTTTTTTGATCTAAAAATACCACGTGCACGTGCAAAATTTTCATTTTCATTAAAGTTTCACATTACTGTACAATTGTGTTTCATGAAACGGAACGATGTTTTTTTTTATTATGTAACAACAATTACTGTAACCTACTTCCTTTTAGTATTATTTTGGCTTACGTAGTAGACTTGGTCATGCTAATCGTAACCGCAGCCATAGCTTCATATTGTTGTAATAATTATACAGTGTGCAATGAGTGTGAAATGTATTAAATACAGTTAATTTACTTGTTTGTGTGTCATTAGCCCAGGCACGTGCACGTCATTATATTACTAAAGGTATCTTATTATTAAGTTTTACTAAACTTATACACAAATTTATTGCCGGCTGATGATAATAATAAAGGAGGAGGGAATTTCCGTCTATCCATCCATTATAGAATATCTAAAATCGTCATAGGGGCAATATTTGCCGTAGTTACGTTTTTTTTTTTAATAATTTTGAGTTGTTATCAGGAAGCCGCTGTTGCTCATCCCTTATATAATTTTTCTCTGTCACCTCTATGACAGTTACGGAATAATATGGTTTAGTAGATTTCCTTACGCCGCCACTTCACGGCGGTAGGTAGGCACAGAGGTTTAATTTGTTAGCTTTTTTTGTATTATATTATTGAAATACAAAGAAAGTAACCGATATAAAATAGTACTTTAGAGCGAATTTAGTCAATTATATGTGACAGTACCGTAAAGTAAACACGATAGTTCTCATGGCAATATTTTAAATATTTTTATATTAATATCAATAAGATGATGATGAAAGGAAACCATCGATATATATATATATATATATATATATATATATATATATATATATATATATATATATATATATATAGTAATTAATGTATAAATCAAGGTGATTTATCTGACAACAGTATACTACTACAGACATGATGGTGGTTATCTAAATGTATGAAAATGTTCCCTGCTGACTGATAGAAGAGGATCTGGCGACCGATAGGTGTAGTGATGCTGCTCCTCATCACCAGGATGGATGCAGCGTTACAGCAATGCATTGGCTGTGCGTTTGTGCGTTCACCAATTTGCTTAGTGTGGTAAGTGTGAGCGAATCTAAGCGAGTAAAGTCGCGGGGTTGAATCCGCCATTCGAATACTGTCGTGAACCACTCTTAATAGTAATGTTAACAGCACTATTAGTATTAATTTTTTGCATAAGAATGTTCTACGCGTAGACCTTTACAAGAGTATGGGTCTTTGTCTAGCAGCAAACGTACCTAACTGTTAAGTGTGATAAAATATGTTAGCGTAAATAATATATATGGAACAAAATCTAAAAAGAATGGAAATAAATAGAAATAAATAAATTAAAAAATCTAATAAATAAAGCACGTAGAACAAACAAATGATTAGATGTCTTGAGGTAATAATATAAAAAATTGCCGCCTAAACATATAATCAAGGTTTTAGGGCTCATCGGGGTAGAAGGGTGGCAGGGTACACCTGGGAGGACTGTTATTGGTGTTTATGAGCCCATAAAGTCATTCCACGCTCCACTGCACTGTCATGCATAATTAAGACGGCGACGGAGGGTTAATAAAATGAGAAATTTCACGAGCTTGTTTGTATTATGAATTGATGATCGTCTTAATGCGATTATCCGAATAAATCTAGGGCAAAATTATGTTGCGTTTCAACTTTATTATCTATTTTTATCAAACAATTATATCAAAGTAAGAACTACGAATAAACGCTCTTGAACGCTGATGACGTATAGGACAAAAAGCAAACACGTAAAAGGAATTGCAATCAGATAGCTTTTACCGTTTCGAAATTCACGGTAAGACAAATACTTATATATAGGTCGAATTTGTTAGCCGAACAATCAAAGCGCTTCGCTGTGTTCGCAGTCACCGAGCAAGTCAGTACGTGGGGCGTTCCGAAAGGGAGGTTTAGGTACTGTCGTAAAGTAAACGCTAAATACGCAAGGAGCCACGTCATATTTTACGAAGAACGTTTAAGCATCTTGAGCGGAAATTATGTGATGTGAGCACACACCAACTGAGGCCCGCGGCTCCATGTTGCTGTTGAAATTCAGTGTAATGATTGAGTAATTAATTTGGATGCATTGCACGAAATAACAAACAAGTTGATCGGGTTCTGTTAACATTTTGTACAACACAGATCGCGGAAGTGTGTCATGTTAAAACAAAATGGTAGGCGATGATAAAATGAGCAAATATATTATGTGTTTGTACAAGTAGTATATATCGATTACATTTCATCGCGTGTGTAAACGATCATAAATATTTTACAATATAGTATTTTTTTTTACTAGGTATTTATAAATCAGAAAGATATAAGGTTTTCCGTAATGCGGATTATAATCTAGGTTTTTTCAAAGGGAGTAGGTAACATTTTATTCATATATATCTACATATTAAAATAATATCCCTAAATTATTATTAAATTGAGCCTGAAAATATATATCAATTACTTTGTGTGCTAATAATATTACAATAGTCGATATTTTCAAAAGAAAAAATACCTAAATGAACTTTGAAGACTCAGGCGTGCTAAGTGAGTCGCTTACATAAGAACTGAACTAGTCTATGTTAGAACTGGCTCAGAATGTTTTACATTCACTTATCATACATAAGACAGCATTCTCAAAACTTATTTGTTGTTCTATATAAAAGTGGAAATTTTAAAGCGCGTAATGTAGCAAGTTTTGTTTTACAAACTGACACCAAAAATACACACGATCGATAAAGCACAACATAGATCCGAAGTAGGTGTTTGCTATTAGCCTTAACTAAAATGCGAGTGGTGATGGGGTGGAGACAAGTGGGCTGCATCCCCCAGAAGGTTGGCAACGGCATCCGGGTTGAGTGTCGTTGAACGGCCGGCAATTAGGTCAAGCTAGTGCCCATCTTTGTTGGATTCTGCGCGCCTGGTATCCGGCGGTGGAATCTTCGACTTTCCCACAATGCTTATTATATCTATTAATGATTGGAACATACTTTAATTAAATTGTTGATTTTTTTTAAGTTACAAGTATTAATAATGTTTCTTTTATGTTTAGTTTTAGTACGAGTAATAATAATATGAGTATTAATTTGTTTTCGCCTAGGACGCCCCTTTCCGACTCTGCCGTTCACTTCTACAACATAGATTTGCTTTGCCACTTCGTTTTTGACACTTTCCTCGTTCATTCTTTCCACATGACAAAACCACCGAAGCATATTTAAGCGGGCTACATACGACACGATATCGGTGGCGATCTAGGGTGGAGTAGTGGGGATGCCTCCTAGATTGCCTCTAAATCATGTCGTATGTAGGGCCATCCTAAGTCGTGGCCGATATCGCCTCCTTAATCGGCTGGCAGGAGCAAAAATGCTTCCTAGATCAGCCGATGCTTCCTAGATCGGGGCACCGCCCCCTCCTTACTGCGTGTGTGTAGGCGCATCGGCCCGATTTCTTTTTGGCAGTCGCTGCCGGCAACCCTCGCGGAAAGAAGTTAACAAAACAGTGATACTGAATGACCTTTTTTTATATAACAAAAATTTTTACATTTTAATCATATAAAGGGAGTGCCTATGGCACTGATATTTTACAAAAAACAAAAAAAAAGTGAATAAAATAAATAAATTAATTGAAATTTTATCGAAATTCAAATCATATCCACCCTAGCCTGTGACCCGGCGAAGTGACATGGTCAAGAATGCCTACTAAACTAATTTTTTTATTGCCGTTCATAAAGTAGAGTGTATGATGTAAGTAAGGAGAAGATAAAGCCTCTCCTCAACAACTAACTCCTATTCCAACACTATCAACACAAGACCGCACTCATATCTCTTACAACTCCACAAGACCACACTTCGATCTCTTACGTGTCTTCATCCTCTTATCAACAACTAACTTCTACTCCTTCACCATCTTCACATCAACAAACAAGTTATATAAAAGGGAGTATGTCCGAAATTAAAGGTTTCTTTATGTTTTAAAAAAGATATAAGCTATTTTATTTTCTGATAGTTTTACTCCATAAATAAAGATTACATTAAAAAAAGTATACATATTATTATACAAAAGTATTTTATTTCCTTGTTTGTTGTGTGTAATACATAACCAGATTTTGACCAAAGCAGAAATGAACAAAGAGAAGAAATAACTAAATAGCATAGGTAGGAGAAATTGACGTTTTTATATAAGTGGCGAAATCATTTCTAGAAGGTTATAAAAACTGTCTTCATCCATCCGGAGAAAATTAATCACGTCCTTGGATTACGGGCCATTTAGTACGTTTATGTGGCTTAATTTTTATCTCTTTTGGAGCCATTTTTTCACCCAGCAACTTCTCTTTTTCTATTTTCGAATAAATTAACCGAGATGGCTAATGCCAAACCAACACGGTGGTGTTTTAAGAGAGTCGGAGGTATTTTGAAGAACTCTACCGCATATGCGTTCCGCTCCAAGTCCGAACGCGTACTGCTAGGCAGGCCCGTGTGTAAGGTCTACCCCGATAAAAGCCCCGATTTCTTTCCACCCTAGATCGCCACCGATATCGTGTCGTATGTAGCCCGCTTTATTGGCAACGACGGCAGCGCGGTGGCGGCTTATCCACGGGTTAAGCGCTTATTACACTATACAATTTTTAGGAAATCTAATTAGGAACCTAAATTGGAAGCTAGTGATCACACTACACTAAATTGAATTCTAAATCGTGACGAACCGCATTCGTAAAGAAGTATCGACGGGGTTGCACGTTTGATCGATGGCGCCGTATTTACCAAAACAGCAGAAAATAGGACTTGCCTTAGCCATGGTGGGAACAATGGATAATAAAAAAAGAGAACTTGTCATTGAGAAAAAACTGTCCAATATAAATATAATTATATATTTTTTTTATAAGATAGGGTGACAAACTAGCACACAGTCCACCTGATGGTAGGTGGATGCTGCGGGCCGTAGACATCTACATCTATCTCCGATTACAAATCAAAATGCAGATGCGTTGTCACCCATGAGGACTAAGATGGAATGCCTCGTTTCCAGTAAAAAGGGTCTCCGGTTCTCTACACTCACCATACGAAACACAGCAACATTAAGCTACTATTTTACGCTGGTATTCTGTGGGAGCGTGGTGCTTCCTCGGTCGAGCCGACCCATTCGTGCTACAACTATACTACTAATATAACTGCAGCATGGCTCTACCACCTATAAACAGTTTGAATATTTGTTAAGTTTGGTATCAAAACATATTGAAAAAGAAGTCACGATATTTCGATAAAGTGTGAGTACCAAAGAATGTCTGATGGTGACATTACGTTTTATAGCCACCGGAAATTAATATTAAGATTTAAAGTACTGTTCTCTGATATCAGACTTCTATAAAAACTTCAAGACATCCGCTAGTATCAAAGCGCGGGCGCCGACTGGTTGTTCTAAATCGTAACGTTGCGATTACACTGTCCTAAATTGTAAACAATTTAGGAAGTAGAGCGATTGGGACCTCCAATTTGACTAAATCGGATCCTAACTGTTCTAACTACGATTACACCTTCCTATTTCCTAATTAGATTTCCTAAAAATTGTATAGTGTAATAAGCGCTTTATATTGTTAGAGCAAGCGAGATAGCAATAGTCCCGAATTCCCGATTGCTCGCGTAGGTAGATAAACGAAGCTTCCAGAGTCGGTTTCGTGATTTCTCCAGACAGTTTTCGACTCTATACGCGCGGTATAAAAGCAACGCTAACCGCAGCGACCGACAGTTCGGTTTTAATTTGAGTGAAGTGTCAATAGTTCTAGTGTAGATTTTAACTCGACTAGCCGGTGTCATATATTTTGATCCACATTCAACGTAGATTTCCCGTCAAGTGCCGTGTATAATTGTGTTGTGAAATCGTAAGTAAAACTCTGTTATTAATAAGTGTTTCCCTACCTATTTCATCAATTACTTTTGGTAATTTAAAAAAGGATAGGTAATTTAAGTAGGTACTGTAATTTTCTTTTAGGTGCTGTGTTAATCCTAGCCAGGATTGAACGCAACATGGACAAGCCAAGACCTAGTAAAAAACGTAAGGTTAAAAATGAAAATCGGCAGTTTCAAGAAATTTGGACTGAAAAATACTTTTTTGTATGGTCGCAAAACAAAGTCGTTTGTTTAAAATGATGATGGGGATTTTGTAAAAGAATGCATAGAAACTTGCCCGCTAAGAAAATGTGTCCCAGAAGCAGCAAAAAAGTTCGAGAAAACAAAATTCAACTGAATCGTATGACTATCCAAAGACGAATTATGTCTTTGTCGGGTAATATTGCGGAACAATTAAATGAAAAAACTAAGATAATTGAATTTTTTTCATTAGCACTCGACGAATCCACTGATATTAGTTCCACAGCTCAACTTCTGATATTCATACGAGGTGTTACTCAAGATTTTGAAGTCTTAGAAGAGTTATTAGGAATGTGTTCATTGAAAGGTCAAACCAGAGGAGTTGATATACTCAATGTACTTTTGGATGAGTGTTCAAAAACTGATTTGGACTTATCAAAATTATCGGGAGTTGTGACTGACTTGCTCCTTCGATGATTGGCGTCAATTCTGGGCTAGTTACTTTGCTGAAAAAGCATCTGCAAAAAAAAAAACGCTGAATATTTCATGCAGATCACTGCATTATACACCAAGAAGAAGAAGAAGTTTCGACTGTAAACTTCATAAAATCACGAGGACTCAATCACAGGCAATTCAAACAATTCCTTGATGACATCGAAAGCGAATATGGAGATTTACTGTACTTATTATATAGAAGTAAGGTGGCTAAGTCGTGGATTGACACTGGAACGATTTCTAAATTTAATAGAAGAAATTGGAATCTTTCTGGCGGAAAAGCAAAGGGATGTCCCGGAACTTAAAAATCCTGATTGGTTGTGTGATTTGGCTTTTTAGTTGATATTACAAATCATTTGAATGTCTTGAACACACGGCTTCAAGGCAAAAATCAACTGATATCCCAGCTCTACGCTCATGTATCATCCTTTCAATGCAAGCTGACACTTTTCAGATCGCAATTAAATTCTGGAAATTACAATCATTTTCCGAATTATAAGAAAATGGCTGAAAAATTCAACAAAACTGCGATTAATTTCAGTTATATAAAAAAGCTAGATATTTTGATTCAATCTTTTCAAGACAGATTTTCGGAGTTTAAAAAAGTGAAACCTCTGTTGGACATATTCAGCAATCCTTTCACGATTTCAGTTGAAAATGCGCCAGAGTCAATGCAGTTAGAAATTATCGACATTCAAAACGACTAAGATTAACGAAACAAAATCAACGAAGGAGACTTGCTGAACTTTTACCGCTGTATTGATAAAAATACGTAAAAAGAGTTGCGCATAAACGCTCTGAAATGTGCCAGCTTATTTGGTTCTACCTAAATATGTGAACAAACCTTTTCAATACTAAATAATAATAAAACAAAAAATCGAAACCGCCTTGCAAATGAAAGTTTGGAAGCAGTTTTAGGTGTTGCTACAAGTAAATTTGAGCCAAATATAAAGAAGATTGTAAGCACTATGCAGTGCCACGCTTCAAATTAATGAATTCTTTTTCAATTTTAATACATTATTATCAATTCCTTATTGTCTTTAATTACCTCTACTCCTGGCGGCCGCCACCAGTTAATACCGTGCCCGAGTGGCCCCTAGTCTTAGTAAGTCTGTGCATCACCGGCGTAAATCTATCTTTTTCGTGTGCGAATGCGAAAGAAGGCGTCACTTTGTTTCTCTGTCTACGTGTTAAGTTAACATCAAGAGAGAGCTGTCAAAACTACCTGTCGCATTTTTTTGATCAAAAATCCAAATATTTCTACGGCAAAAGGATTATGTCACTACTTACAAAATGTTACACATAAGGGGTGGAAGAAGAAAAAATACCGAAAACTGAGAGGGGAAGGGGGCCACACACAAAAAAGCTGGGAAAAAAAGATGGCAACAAGTTATCAAAAAAATGTCACATATATATTACAGTTAAATTAAATTAAACTTTGAAAAAAAGTCTTAAATTTGTATATAAAATACGAATAAACTTTTTCAGAATCTGCAAAATGAAAATATTAAAGTATTGTTTTTATATAAAAGATTTTACATTAAAAAAAAAAGATTATTTTAATATACGACACGGAGAAACGAGCACACAGTCTCAAAGAACGAAGACATATCAAATAATTACGAATAAGTCCATGACTTCAGAAGCTATTATGTAGATTTTCTTAAGTGTTTAGTCAGTTGTACTTTTTAGTAAAACAATAGTGGTATAAGGAATATAACAAGTTCAAATAACAACTAAAATTATTATATTTTAAGAGGTTAGAGTAAGTCAGCTCAAATTCTAATTTCGCCCCCACTTCCCCGCGCGTCGTATGCTATGTACCGAAATATTTGCTAATCATACTGTAAGTAGAAAGGTCGTTAGACACTTATTTCATTAGGTTTATCATATTTATGCCTGTTTCTTAAAGCCAAGCCAGCCGGTTCTTATTTTTATCACGGTTATTTCCCATTTTAATTTTACGTCGTACTGTTGCGTAATGTATATTCTGATCGTAAGCGACACAACTTCTCCCTTCAAAAGCCTAAGCGATACTAACGGAACGACGGGAATCAAGCTCAAGACGCCGATAGTTTAGGTAATTTCTTTTTTACAGTGAAAATAATGGTATTTTAAAAAAAGTAAATAACATAAGCACTGCTTTATAGTTAGTTCAGTTAGTATGCAAAGTTTCATGATCTTATTTAAAGTATTTTATGAATAACAGCGGTTTATTGTTTATTTTGGAGGTAACTTTGGATTTTTTTTTCTATCGAGAAAATTTTACGAAATCGTGTTTTCGTCTAACATAATCACTAACATTAATCCTCAACTTTACCATATATTTATTTCAAAATTAATGCTGCAATATTTTCGGCATAACGAAGGATCTTGCTAAGCCATTTGACATTATATTTCCCCTTAAGCATTGTTTGCATCAGTCCTCTACGCAAAAGTTGTCTGCAATAGGCAGAGCTTTCAGAGTGGTGAGATAATCGCTTGTTGTACATATGCATTAAATTGTACTCCACTCGTTTTCTGTATTTTGGTGTAACGTAAAAAATAAATAAAAAATAGACTATCCTGTAAATAGGCACATTAGAATCTTGATCTCCTAGCTGTCCATTCTTAGGATTTTTATGGATTTTTTTTTGAAATTTATATATGAGCACCTCTAAACTATACCTTTTTTTTTTTTAAAACAATTTAAACTGGTTCAGCCATTTCCAAGACTTACATTAACATTCATAAAAACATATGCGTCGAATAAAGTATCTTTTAGTAAATTTTTTTGAAACTGTTAAAAAAGGTGAAACGAATGAGGCTATGCAAATAAGGCCTGTATTAATTAGTAGATTAAGAAAACCGATAAGTTTTAGAGATAAATGATTTAGGCATTCCTCTCGTGGACGATGCACTGCATAAAAACAAAACCTCAAACAAGAAATACTTTACCACCTTCGTAACAAATAATAGGCGTGGAGATTTTAAGAAGGTCGTCGTTTCTAGTCAGTAAACACTGACTAGAAACCGTACGACCTTCGTCTGTAAGTCTAGCCTTCAATAATTCTGACATACGATGGTATTGCGTGTTTCCATCGGTTTAATCTTACCACACCTTGCCTTAAATAATTTCCTTTATCTAGAATACTAGTATTTAACAATCAGTGGAAGAAAATCGTTGTTTCCTTTTTTAATAAAACTAAAGATATAAACGAACTAATTCGTTCCGAACGTGCATTGATGCCTGAAGCTACAAATGTGCAGCCACCTCTGAAGACTTCCACGGAATGATTCACAGACCATAATTATATGGCTCTCTTACCCTTCAGACCGAAGCACAGAATTGCACGCACTGTTATTTCGCGGTCGAAATACAAAAGAGGGTACCCGTGGATTTAGAAGCGAAGATTATTTTCTTAACTTATATGTTTGCGGTACCTGGCCAGATAGACTTCTAGGTACAATAGAAGTCGTACTTCCTAGGAATTATCTCTTTGACTCATGTAGCAAACATTATGAGTTGTATCTAAGTGAAGACAAACTTTACATAGTATTGATGGTCATTGTACAAAAGATTTAGTAATAAGATAAGCAAACTTAGCACACTATCAGGTACTCGATGTTTCCATCACAATTTCCTGTTTTTATCGTCCGTTAAAATCTAGTAGTTAGCTGATAGTGGTTTATTTACGAAACAGTAGCTGTCAAAACTTTGTTTCCTCCATTATTTATATAAGGTCAGGTACTTTATACCGATTGCTAGTATAAATAGCCACGAATAACATGCATAGTAACATATGAAAGGGTTCTAATAGCAAAATCGTCAAAAACGATTTTCGGTCAAGGCGACCAGTCTCCATTAGCCATACACGAGTATATGAGCAAACACAAGCGAACTCTCTATTCCCTCACTCTCATAGTGCGATGAGAGTGAGGGAACGGTAATCAATAATAAACATGACTGGTGAGAAAATCGGCGTAAGACTTTAAAGCAGACTTTTCCTGTTATTGCTAATGTAGTTCAGCGATAACAAAGCCTTGCACCGATCATAATTTAGAGAGTTCTGTTAAACCTTTTGTGGTTGTAACATTGCTACATAGAATTGTCGCCTGCAGCGCCAACGGTTTTGAACATAGGGGCAAGACGGAAAGCGTAAATTGCGTAAATTGTTAGAAGTATTTTTTAGTTTTCAGTTTGGTTATTTTTCATAATTTGTGGAGGCCTAGAGTTTTTCTTGCATATATCCCTATCCAGCTGTTGTGACACCCACGATATTTTATTATATATAAACCCACACTATTCGCATCGGTCACCTCAAACAGCACAAATACTTTATAAACATTTGATTTAAAAAAAGGTTTTCAATTAACTTTCTACGTAAGTTTTATACGAATAAACGTTATGAACTCATTAATTTTACACCGTGGTGCAACATTTTATTTAGTTAAGTTGGCGTCGCCCGAGAGTGCACTTAGGTTGGTTCCACTCGAGATTTTATACGAAGGGAAACAATCGGGCCAAGCAGTCGTGTATTTTCGCTGCCTCGTTGCAATATTGTAATGTTTAAATGTAATTGCATTATATAATAAAAAATATAATTTACCTCGATAAAAATTCTCAAATAGTTCATCAGCTTTCGTTAATACTTCATAAACAAAAAAGATTTTAATAATGATATTCAATAAGGGCCATACAAAGAATAAGTGGAAGCTTTTGGTAAAATAGCTCAGTTGATTAATGTCCTCCGTCAGTATAGTAATTAGTAACACAAATAATTACAGACCAACGGAAGGGGTAAATAATAAATTAAACGAATTGATCTAATCTAACATAGAAGTAAATCAATCCAAGGGTAAACTTATTTCAAAATCAAAATTTCTAGTTTATAAAAATTTATTTGAATTTATTTGAAATCACGTATCACGTCATGGCGGTTTGTCGACAAAAATGCACATGGGACGCTTTCGCCATCGAGGTGTGCAATAAATTATAACTTCAACTAGTTTTTACCGATATCATGTTCATTTCCCTCACGGTAACTTTTGTTCTTCCATGGTATCCCATAATCTATTTTTTGTGCCAAATTTAATGTACTATTTTGTATTTGTCCAACTTCAATTGCACATGGTGCACTCTGCTAATTAGATAATCTGGTGACTAACGAATGGCTGATGGATCCATACAAAAATACCGAAGCCAAGTCTGACAGACTGGTGAGACCAAATACCATTATCATTGCACAGATAGTTTACTAATCTATATCTATGTGTGTGTACGGAGACGACAATACAATTCCCGGCAATTTTTACGACATCGACGAGATTCATCTCGTTCGGTAAGTTTCACCTTAACAAAAATTTAATCACGTCGGAGTCTCCAACCAGCAGTGGATTAAAAAAGGTTGTCAAAGAAGAAAAAGAGTTGCATAGTCTTGAAAGTTAAGAAAAGTTATTCAAATGGCAAAAGAAATATTATACTAGTTCCAGTGAGATAACTTGCAACAAATTAATAATCTTAAAAACTTTGGACGCTGTGCATTCGATGTCTTGACAGTAAACTTACCGAATACTAATGAGCGAAAGGCAATGAACTTTCCGCAATCTTGTTAAAACTTTCACCTCATTTCATGGCAGAGCTGCATTGGTATGCTTGCGTGTCCTGTCGTCGAATCCTTACGTAATTGTTAGGAAATACGTTTTAAGCACGTAGTAGACACTCATATTTTGTTTATGTGATAAACTAGCACAAAGTTCACCTATTGGTAAGTAAATGATGTAGCCCATAGATCTACCGGGAATTAAGAATTAAAATGCAGATGCGTCATCTTTGAGGTCTAAGATGAAATTCTCCACTATTAGTAAAAAAGGTATCCAATTTTATTTAACTAATAGTGGTTTGAAGACTGGTGTATTTTGTATGAGTGTAGAAAAATTTACTGCTATTTTACAATTGTTCTGAGGGCACGTTCCTTCCCCGCCGAACCGACCCCAAACATTATTCTCCCTACAGACTGAATACATAACATAATTAGAAACCTGTGCCCAGTACAGTGGTATTAATTTTAGTTTTAAAACAAAACATTTAAAAATAAACAATCTGTGGCCTATGCGTGTTTCATTGATGTTCACTAAACTATCTGACTGCATAGTTACATAGTTATTCAAGAAGCATTGACGTAGATTTTAATAAACATATAATAATCAAATTTCACAGTAATATTTAGAGCAATTATTGCAAAATAGATATCAAATTTTCTGTGACAATCATTTCTTACAAGTAAGAAAAAAATTCTTCATACTTGAATAGGTAGTCAAACGTTTCCAAGAAAATTTATCGCTCGCTAAAAATAAGTTATAATAAATGTAACCTTACAAAAATATGTGGAAATACGATGCCATATCGAGAATAAAACGGTATTAAAATGATCCATTCTATTGGAGTGTCGCGAGTCCAATTTTTATGTTATTCCAGAAGCGGGACGAAAAACGCTTCAGATTCGTCACGCATTTATAGGTACATTGTACATTTCTGCAAACTTGGTTGTTAAGAGGATATAGTAAGTCAGCTCAAATTCTATTTTCGCCCCCACTTCCCCGCGCGTCGTATGATATGTACCGACATGTTTGTAATCACTAATACTGTAAGTAGATAGGTCGTTAGGTACTTATTTCATTAGGTTTATCATATTTATGCCTGTTTCTTAACGCCAACCCAGTCGCTTCCTATTTTTATTAGGTACGGTTATTTCCCACTTTAATATTACGTCGTCCTGTTGCGTAATGTGTATTCTGATCGTAAGCGACACAACCTCCCCCTTCAAAGGCCGAAGCGAAACTGACCGGGCGGCAGGAATCAAGCTTCAAGAAACCGATAGTTTAGGTAATTTCTTTTTACAGTGAAAATAATGGTATTTAAAAAAAGTAAATAACATAAGCACTGCTTTATAGTTAGTTCAGTTAGTATGCAAAGTTTCATGATCTTATTTAAAGTATTTTATGAATAACAGCGGTTTATTGTTTATTTTGGAGGTAACTTTGGATTTTTTTCTATCGAGAAAATTTTACGGAATTGTGTTTTCGTCTAACATAGTCCTTAACATTAATCCTCAACTTTACCATATAGTTATTTCAAAATTAATGCTGCAATATTTTCGGCATAACGGAGGATCTTGCTAAGCCATTTGAGGTTATATTTCCCCTTAAAATTAATATAACACGGTTTTTAAGCAGAACAGACTATTACAAACAAAATCACTTTAAGGATTGGAGATCTAGAGTTGTGTTCCGTTTACGGCGGTAATGGAGTTAGTATGGCATTACAAGATACAATTAAGTAATACAATTTTACTTGTATTAAGTTGAGGAGACTCCTTTGGGCGGCGTTGAGGGCATTTCGGAGAAGGAAAATCGTCTTCGTAAGTCACATGGTACTGCGATTGTAATGGGAGAGGTCTATATAAGACATTTATGGGCTGATGTGGATGAAGATTAGAACGAGTTAGTGTGAGTGCGGAGACTTTTAGAACTATTATATATACTACGCAGCTGATATTTTCGAACAATATTCGTAAGGTGTCGACGTCGTCAAAATCAATACTATGTGATAAGGCTTCTTTTTCAATTACGAATTGAACGAACCAACTCTTACCTTATGTCGCCAGGCAGCAACGCACCTATTAATATAATTCGGTAGTCGGTCGATCGGTTCGATCTGGAGTATAGGTATTTCGATCTAATATCTATTATACGAAAAATCGATTTGCGATAAGGGATCGAGTTTTTAGATCAATTTAACACACAACTATTTGACTATTTGGATCGATCCAAGAACCCGCCGAATCAGATCAAGAAGTCACTTTATTTAAGATATTGTATAATATTTTCGAACACACATTTATTGTAGATGTGTTCTTCGCATGAAATATAGACTGACTGAATATCTAGGCTAACAAATATATTGTTAGGTAATACATTTAACTATTTAAATGAATGAAAACTACTTAGAACTGAACTACGCATTACATATATATTCAACATATTTATATATATATATATATATATATATATATATATATATATATATATAGGTATATAGTATATAGCCTCACTGAAACAGTACCTTCTTTACTGCCACTAAAAGAATTGCCACGACGGACAGAATGATGACGATTAAGACTCGTTGAATGACCTAAAGCGCCTGCGTAGTACTTTTCATATATAAAGTTTAAATAAATCTTTATATATAAACAGTTCCGCCGCACCTTTGATGTTTTCAGATCGTTTGTTTAAAACGAGCTAGACACGGAAAATGTAGCAACTAGAAACTACTAAACAGAGAGCGATGTGGAATGTAAATCTCACTCCCAGAGGACATTATTGGAGCGTCACGAACCAGTAATCTACGTAAGTACGAACATTAAAGAGTACCCGTCTTGGAAGCGATATACAACGAATTTAAAAATAAGTTTTAGAGTGTACTGGAGATCCAGGGACTTTAACATTTTGCTTGAGTCGTAAAAATACGGGCTACAAAGCAAAAAGAGTATACGGTCAATGTTATTTTAGATTACATTGAAATCTGGAATTTATAGCTTCAAAAGTAATAAATTCGAATAGATTTGTGCATTCCAATAAATCAAGAAAAACAGATCTAAAATTTCAAAAGCAAAGAAATTAAAATTAATTAAGTATATTATTAGTCTATAGTGGCAACCTACGTACCGGCAGGGCCCCTACTAGATGGAGTGAGACCTGGAAATACACGCAGCAAGTCAATGGATGCGGGCGGATTACTAGACATGCAGGAAGTCCATGGATGGAGATGTTCTAATTAGTATATATTCTCATAGAACAGTCTCTCATAGAATATTAAAGTGGCAAACGAGCGTACGTGTTACCTGAGAGTTAATTTCTATTATAGCCCATGGGCTCCAGCAATCAACTTTAGACAAAGGCGATGCGTTTTACGCCTGAGGTGTTTAGTCTTACAACCTGTAATTATACTTGCCCTCTTACTATTCAAGATAGAACATAACAGAAGGTGCACTGTTTCTACTCAGATCGATTCCTAGAGGAAAGAAATGGTAATCATCTTTTAGTTTCACAACGTATTAGACAAATGCATCACTATTACAGATGTGTTAAACACTAAATTTTAATTAATATAATCAGGCATTACTTTGCGGAAATCCGTTATATTAAAGAATTTAAGAATTAATTCGCACACATCCGCTTAATAAAATAAAATGATGTAGTTTGAAGAGCATTTGACATCATTTTATTTTATTGAGCCGATGTGTGAGCATTTGACATCATTTTATTTTATTGAGCGGATGTGTGCGGATTAATTCTTAAATTCTTTAGCTAAATTTTAGACAAATACAGTATATGTTCTTTGTTAAACTTGAAGAATCTTAATTTGCATGAGATAGTGACAGAAATATTGCTGCAGTTCATAGTTGAAGAAAATGCTACGGTTACGTAAGTTGTCGACAGAATTTATTATTTAGTTTTGGGTGCGGCTCCTCGCAACCGACAGAAATATTGCCGGCCAATGATTTTATTGTCGTTTGTAAGAACATCTATTTATAACATGTACTAAAATATATGCGGCAATGAACTACTATTTCGGCTCGAGTCGGGAAAAATTTGGATTAGGGCGCGCTTTAAAGGAAGCAATTCAAGCGAACATTGCTAGCGTCACTAAATTTATTTCAGACATGTTGTTGTCTTAAAAAAGTTATTAAATGTGATGAAAACCTTACGCGAAATTCGTCAACCCGCATTTGGTCAGCGTTGCCAAAACTCTTCGATTCTATTATAGAAAAATAGAGTCTGCTGCGCTGCATGAGAGGGATTTGGCGTGGGAAAGGGAAGAGATAAATATCTTCTTTATCAGATTACAACAGTCCACTGCCAAACAAGGGCCGTTGTAGGGAGGATTTACCATTGTCGGTTTCAGTAACAGATGTTTTGCGTCCTTGTCACTGCTACACTTAGCTTTTTCTATAGAAGAGGGGGCAAACGAGCATGCGGCTCACCTAATGTTAAGTGACTACCGCCGCCCATGGTCAACCGCAACACCAGAGGAATTGCAGGTGCGTTGCCGGCCCTTTAAGAAGAAGTAAGCTCTTTTCTTGAAGGTCCCCAGGTCGTATCGGTCCGGAAAAATCGCCGGTGGTAAACTATTCTACAGAGAGGTCGTACGCGGAAGAAAACTCCTTGTGAAACGTACAGTGGTGGACCGCCAAGCATCCAGATGATGTGGATGGTATCGGGACGTTTGCCGCGTAGTGCGTTCACGAAATTTGGCGGCTGGGATTAATCCGAACAATTCTTCAGAGCACTCCCCATGCTTACACTAGATAGTGATAAAGCCATCCATTGGAGGACATTAGATTTTTTTGGCATTTCTGATAGACGCTTCTTACGAAGACTAGGGGATACATGAATTTTTTAACCCCGCCTGTACGTTGCAATAAATGTCACAGACTTGGAGGGCTGAACAAATAGTCGCTGAGTCGGTCTGTTTATATTATTCGATGTTATAAGTGAAATCGTTTGTGTGTCTGTTAATGATCATGAAACTTCTGAACGACATGACTGATTAAGCCAATTATAATACATGTTATTTGTTTTTCGATACGATGGTTCATACCTGTGCTAGGATCCGATTAGCGACGCTCTCGTTCTAACCAAGTTATTAATAAGTTTTATATTTAAATCACTTACCTGATAGGTGGTAGTGTGGTCTAATTATTATCTATATTAACACCAAAAGTCGGTAATTAATTCGGAGTGATACTCATCGCTCCACCTACCGCAATGGCCAGAACAACGTCTGCCTAGCCAGTTTTTGTATATGCAAGAATAAACAAAATAAAAATTATCGAATCTCCTACTGTAAATTTTTCTAAGGCGTGCAAACTTCGAAATTGGTTTTTCAACTTCTCCATTTATAAACACTCTCCGAGATTACCGATAGAGAAACGACAAAATCTCGAAAGTCTTGGAGCAAACGTTACGGTAAATTGAAAATTATCAAATAATACTGTTTTCTTAACTGCAATTTTTCAATTGTAACAGCAATACAATTTACTTAGGTCATGCAATAAATGTGAAATTAATGCTTCAGGCCTAAATCTTAAACGTTTTATGCCTTTCTTTCTGTTCGTAACTCTAAAAATTAGGTTTTAAGGTAGAAGAACAGAAGAAGGACAGAACTTTAGTTTTACTAGGTCGTTGGACACTCTATCTTGCTCAGGTGTCAGTCTGGGTGAGTCATCCTATGTATGCAGCCAAAGCATTCTATCTTAGTCGTCAGGAGTGACCACGCATCTGTTAGTCTTTTTTGGATAGCAGCAGCATTTCCCGAACTGGAGAAGCCACTTACTATCAAGTGGACGGGAGTGGTGGGAGTGATAAAAACCTTGACAGTACGATTAGGTTTTGAAATATAAATACATTTTGTAAAACCTTTTTTATAGTTATTAGGGAAAATGTCATAAATAGGATTTACTCTACTCATACCTATGGCGACCAGAATATAAGTTTCGCAGGAACAGTGATGGGTTATATCGTCAACGCACTGACTTAAACAACATAATGTTCTGCCCACAGAAACGCAAGAGCCGCACCTCAGCCACGCAGCCTTCACCTCCGCAGGAGCCGGCCATGGGGCAGGCCCTCCTTGGGGTAGAATAACTTCTCCCCCTATGACTTCTCTGGTAAAGCGCGACAGAACTAAAAGCGCGCTTTCCTTCAGTCCATCTCAAGTATTTTATATATATCTGCACAACGAAACTCGCGAATCCCTTACGCGAAGGTAATGGGACCGAGAAAAGAGAATACCCCGAAACACTAGCCTTTCCTAGGCTAGTGTTTCTAACCGCGGGTCTGGTATTCGCTACCGACCACGTTTCGGCCACGAAGCTTAAAGTAGCGATATCGACACTTATGTACGACTTATTTAAACTACAACCTTTTTGCGTTACTAGCAGTAGTTAAGTAGAATAATTTCAATTTGTAATGTGTAAATCTTCGTCTTTTTAGATTTCTGTTGTTATATAAGGAACCCCAACAATTTTGTTGTACGTGTCTGTTCTCATATGTCAGAGTAAGTCAGACTGTCTAGTTTTTGACTCAATTAGATAAAAATTTAGGTGGCTTAGTGTCTCTCCACTCCCTTTGGCTCTTTAAATAATACTTATTTATATTATACTGAAAAATATCGTTCACAGCATTTAAAATTTATATAAAATATTACTATGACTCCATTATCTTCGCAGCAGAAGAATAATGAACCACATTACCATTACCATATCAGTGAGTATCTATGTATTGTTAAAACTTTGTATACCAAATACGCGTAAAATATAACAGAACGCGAGTAACCCGGGTTCGATCCCCGCCGGCACCAATGAAATTGTTAATTGCAATTTTAAGTGCTGATTTACCACGTGCTCTGCGGTGAAGGAAAACATCGTGAGGAAACCTGCATGTCTGAGGAATAAGAAAAAAAATATTTCGAAGACATGTGAAGTTCGTCAACACGCATTTGGGCAGCGCGGCGGACACTTCCTTGCCCTAAACCCTCTCAGAAATGAGGGGAGGCCTGAGCCCAGTAGTGGGACGTATATAGGCTGTAACTTTACTTTACTTTTGTATACCAAGTCTCTAGGGCTTTCTTCGTGTTCTTTATCCATTAAACGAAACTATTATATAACCCAATGGCGCTGTGATTCGAGTGCCTTTTCATGAGCAAAAAATAATAATAATAGTTTAACAAACTCGTACAAAAACAATCATTATTGCTTTACATTGAACAGCTTTAGTAATCATAACGAAAACTGCTCAAATAGATGTCAGAAATGAATAAAGAACCCTTTACCGCGTCCGTTACCGTATATGTACATAGTAAAGTAGTACATAGAGAACTTGCCTTGACTTAGATTCGATCGGTGATACCGTAATTAAATAAATTGAGTTTTTGGTAATAAAACTTGATAGATGATAGATATTTCAACATTGATGAAACAGGTTCTGTTTTTTTATTATGTCCTCACCAAAACCTCAACGTTAATCCTCTTATTTTAAGAATTATTTTGGTTTATTCTTTTTACGAAAACCAAGACTTGGACTTCACAACGTACTTCTTAAATGGAAATAAGTAGGGAAGATAACCTGACATAAACTGTATTATGAAAGCCTAATACCTACTCAAGGACTCAGTAGCTGTAAATTTCACATTACGCGAGCTACCCAGATTCCATCGAAATTAACCTATTCCTTGTCCTTTGTATCCCACCCTATATGGTCCATTGCTGTAACCATATCCAATAAGAAGATTGCGTCTGAAAATCAGATGCAAATTTTACAACACACTTCGTTTTGAAGGAAACATTTGAAATAAAATATTTTGAAGGCATAAGACGTCCTGTCAGCGGCAGTTCTAAATTCGATGTTCTAAATTCTAATAACCCATACACTATGTATGACGAATGTTGGTTTTAACTTTACTTTCTATTACTTTTATACATATACCAATAGCATTAGAAGTTATGTGTGAAGATCTTAAGCATCAAGCATTAATAACAATATAACCTGTAACAATACAATACAACACTCCTTATTGTAAACCAACAAAACATAAATATAACAAATAATGAACAAACAATAACGGAAAAAACAAAAGGCGGTCTTATTGCTACATAGCAATCTCTTCCAGACAACCCAGAAGAAGAAATTAATAAAAATAAAAATAAGATTAACGGTTAGGGTTCACTAAATTAGAAGAAAAAATATACCGGGTGTCCGGTGGCAGAATTAGGATTTCAAAATTAAATAATAAAAAAACTGCAAAATATTTTTTTTTATTTCAATGACTATAACAAAGAAGGGAAGTGCGGGTTTTATTTCTTAAAAATTATTTCGTCTAAATGTTGACCATCACGTCGGACACACTCTTGGAATCTGGCTTCAGTATTGCGCGCCACTCGCTGGAGAAGGGACGTCGGGATGCCATTAACCTCGCGAACGATATTTTCTTTTAATGCTGAGATGGTCGGTGGGGCGGTTTCATAAACTTTACTTTTGAGGTACCCCCCACAGAAAAAAGTCCATGGGGGTAAGATCCGGCGACCTGGGTGGCCAGGGGATGTCAGCAAAACGGCTTATCAATTTGTTAGGGAACAAATCACGAAGAAGCGCCATGGTCTCTCTAGCAGTGTGAGGCGTGGCGCCATCTTGCTGAAACCATGTCTGTGAACTGTAGGCAGGATGTTCTCTTAATATTGGCAGGAAAAAATCGTTAAGCATTCGCCGATAAGAAACGCCGGTTACAGTAATGGCTTGTCCTTGACGATTTTCAAAAAAATAGGGTCCGATTATTCCTCTGCTTGACAATGCACACCAAACCGTCACTTTGGGACTGTGAAGTGGCTGTTGATGTTTCAATCGCGGGTTCTGTCCTTTAGGTGACCAATAACGGCAGTTCTGTTTATTTACACTTCCATTTAAATGAAAATGGGCTTCATCGCTCCAAAAGATTGTGTTCACTGTACGAAATCGCTGCAACATTGTTTCGCAGAAACTTTTGCGCCAATTGTAATCATTAGGCTTAAGCGCTTGCACAATTTGAATTTTAAAGGGGTGAAGTTTAAGGTCCTTTTTCAATATTTCGTGCACAATCGTTTTTGGGAGCCCTAGAGCAGCCGCTCTCTTACGCACGGACTGTCGCGGGTTATCGCGTAAACTGTTTGCGACAAGTTCGATGTTGTCATCAGTCCTCGACGTTCTGCTGGATCCCGGCCGCGGATTATTTGCTGCTGAACTTGTTTTTCTGAACCTCCGCACCCACAATCGAATCAAATTTTCGCTTGGCGCATCACGTAACCGTCGGATATTGTACCGCGAACAAAATCTTCGACGAGCAATAGCACAGGAATCGTTTGCTTTAAAATAAGCTTCGATTGCGAACGCACGTTGTTCACCCGTCCACTGCGACATCGTGACTAAGGAACCCGCACGAATGACGAATCGAACGTGACCCCCCCGCCCGCCCCTCCGCTAACGGTTCGAAAACAGTTCGAAATTTAAATCCTAATTCTGCCACCGGACACCCTGTACAAACTTATATATACTAAAATGACAACATACTTTAGGTAGATTAATGACCTTAACTAAGAGGAGGAAGAGAGAGGAGTTAAAGAGACAAATAGTGTTCCTTAATCTAGATCTTAATTGTTATTTTCATCAATATTTAACACCAGGTGGAATTATTGTCAAGGATTGGTTTCTAATAAGAAATTTTCATGGCAGTCTATCGCAGGTCGATCGAATATTCATTGCACGATTGTCTCGACTCAGCCGCTACTGCCGTCAATCAGACGGCCTCGTGACCGCGGTCCCAATACGTTAAACGGGAAAAAAGGTATCCCGGGTTGAAGTAATATAGGGAGAGATATTTGATGTACCGAAAGCCCCTATCGGGTAATTTGCGGCAACTAGTTGAGGATTTCTATGTAAGCCCTTTTGCTGAGTGAAATGTTATCAGTGAGCAATCGCAGCTTTACCCTCACATTTTTTATGCTCTTAATTCTTCTGCAGAATAAATATTTTACTCTGAAGCTCTACTTAGTGTATACATTTACGAATTGAACGATAAAACATAAAATAGACTGACCTGATGAACAAATTTTATTTATGGTAATTTAGTTTAGATATTTATTTATTTATTTATATTTCTAGTTAGTTAGTCTTAACTAGTTGAGGATTTCTGTGTAAGCCCTTTTGCTGAGTGAAATGTTATCAGTGCGATTGCTAGCTTTATCCTCACATTTTTATGCTCTTAATTCTACTGCAGAAAAAATATTTTACTCTGAAGCTCTACTTAGTGTATACATTTAGGAATTGAACGATAAAACATAAAATAGACTGACCTGATGAACAAATTTTATTTATGGTAATTTAGTTTAGATATTTATTTATTTATTTATATTTCCTACTAACATCTACCATTACTGGGAAAACCTAAATCGATAAATGTAGCATCTCAATACAAAAAGTAACAATTCAAATGGTAAAAGATTACTAATTACAAAACAATAAATAATTTAAATAACAACACATAATAATTAATTTAAATTACATATATTAACAATCAATTGTATAATACAATTTAAGAATAACTAAGATATGATTTCAATGGTTCGACTGAAACTAGTTCGTGAATATATTTATAAGGTTCTGTAGTGGATTGCACTACAGTAGGATTTTTGAAATAATAATATAATTTAAAAAAAATTAAACTTAGACCTCGAAAATCCATTACGAAAGCGATAGCTCATTAAAAGGACATTTTGCATTTCGAAAAAGTATAAAAGTTTAGACAACGATCTAACCAGCAATTAGTTAATTATCCCAAGTTTCGAACAAAAATGGCCGCATTTTTAATTATAGCCTGTTTGAATTGCCCTAAATGGGGTAATCCTGGGTGTTTTAGCGTAATACGCACCCCATAAATGTGCTTTACTATATTGATAACATCATTTGGAAAAATGAGTTCGGGTTTAATGACTGTCTTAAGTGTATATATATATATGTAGTGAGCAACAGCTCGTTAAACGTGTATTTAGGAAAAAGGTAGGTAAGAAATATGGAATTGAATAAATCATAATAAGATATGATACATCTAATGGTATTGCGATCAAAGTACTTAAAGAAGTCTCGATTTCATTTATTTTTACAACAAGGTCACATAGAATAAAGTATCAGTAAGCGGATGCTGTGACTTCCACGCTGATAATGCAAATCCGTTTTACACCACTGAGGAATAAGACGAAATGCCTCGTAACCAGTAAGAAGGTTCACCGGTTCACATCACTCCCTATCCCTATACGAAACAGCAGCATTTCGCAAAATTTTATTCTGGTATTCTGTTATACTAATATATTATATAGCTACTGGACTGGAAAGGATACGGTATTAACATCAATGGCGAGTACATCACTCACCTTCGATTTGCCGACGATATAGTCCTTATGGCAGAATCGCTGGAGGACCTTAGCACTATGCTCAATGACCTCAATATTGTTTCCCAACGTATAGGTCTTAAGATGAACATGGACAAAACAAAGATCATGTTTAATGTCCATGTCACACCTATGCCGGTAGTTGTTGGGAGCCCTATGCTCGAAGTTGTTGACGAGTACGTTTACCTGGGACAAATAGTCCGACTAGAGTAAGTCTAATTCGACCGAGAGGTCAATCGACGGATTCAACTCGGCTGGGCAGCGTTCGGGAAATCACAACACATCTTCTCGTCAGGTATACCTCAATCTCTGAAAACTAAAGTGTATAACCAGTGCGTGTTGCCAGTGATGACTTACGGATCTGAGACGTGGTACGACGTGGTCACTGCTGGACGTATGAGGACGCTCAGGCTCAGCGAGCTATGGACTACCAAGACTACCAAGAGTGGCAATTACAGCGAATATTCGCTCCGGGGGGGGGGGGTTCGATGTACAACTGTGGGCTTTGATAGGCTGTAACGGTAACGGAGGAAATATATATTTACATAGTACATCAAGATAACGTTTATGTAAGCTCACGAACGAATTTAGTACGACCATAAATTATAAATCGAACTGTATTTCTATACGTGAACTGCTATTATCTTGTACAGCTTTGAGTTAGTTAATTCATGAGCATGTCTATCGAATGCAGCCACTAAGCCCTGACGTGTAGATTAGCTCACGTTCTAGACTTGGTACAGTCGGGTGAAATACAAAGTAATTTAGTCGCTACAATTAATAGCATACGCGCTAAACTGGCTTAATTGCATTTAGTAAAAGTGATTTCAATGCACCCCCAAGGTTTACGTGTTTAATAAATTTAATAAAACCACGTAAGTTGTGACGCAAGCGCATGTTATCTTAATGCGATTGAAGCATTGAACAAGGTGAGGTCGATTGCGAGCTTCCGTTATTAAGTTTGGATTGCAGTCGAAGGGTATCGACAGAATTATGATATGAATCGATTGAATTACAACGTGGTAAATTGAATCTGTGGAATTATGAATTATTTTCCTTCTTGGCTATCTTACTAAAGGAAATACGAGAACATCTTTTGACTGCTTTCAGACAATGAATTTATTTTACCAAATTGTCTTGTTATGACTTGTATTTTAAAATATTAAGATCAGAGCTGTGTATGTATGTACGGATAACAGCCTGCCAAGCTCGAATTGTAATTGTATAATTACATACCTAATTATAATCTTAAATCCTACATTACATAAAATATTCATATTTCTAAATAAAGCTAAAAAAAATGCTAAAGCAAAATTACATAAATAATTTTCATTACATTGACTACTTTATAACCACCTTTATAAATATGTATCATTCAAACCACATATCTAAAACTACATCCGCATCTATCTGAAAGAACATGAGGAGTAGAAATAAGTCTAGATCTAAGTAAAATAGATTTAACGCAGTAAACTCCGAAGCTGCGCTGTCGCGACAAACTAGGTCAGCAACAAAGACCCTACTGGGATGAATCGCTGGTACGCTCGCAGCATGTATCATTAGTATATATCATGATCACATTCATTTGCGGTAGTTTATTTGGAATGTTCGGGATGAATTATACATTAGGTTCAACGCACACCTAACATAAACGCGGCAGCAAGTTTCCTAACCCGGTAAGATATAATCGGATCGACGCAAATTAATGTTAAAGGAGATCTATACAAAGCTGAACGAGAAATCTAACATTAAATTTATATAGACGGCTAAGTGAGGCGTGGGGTGGCAGCGTTTTAAATAATTCTTCACTTAACGCACGCGGAGAATATATAAAGGAAGAAGACCTCACTTTCACTTCTGAAATAAGCCTACCCCATAAATTGCGTCATTGGGAACAGTAGCCGATGGCAAACCGCACTGACTTCTTTAACTCTTATCTCTCTGCCTTGAAGACACCCACATAATCGGGTGGAAAGACAGATGCTTCCCAGTTATTCCACTACTTTGCTGTACGCATTATGAGCCGTTAGGATATCAGCCTTGAATATATAGCCTTGAATCCATATGGTATTTCGACAACAAATAGGAGATCAGCCCAACATTTGGTTGTTTAATGATGAAATAGAGAGAAAGTTCTCCAAAATGTATCTAATAACCAAAATGCTGGCTGCTTTGCGCTTTTTTTATAGGATAGGGTGACAAACGAGCACACAGTCCACCTGATGGTAAGTGGTTGCTGTGGCCCATAGACATCTACATCTATCCTCGATTACGAATCAAAATGCAGATGCGTTGTCATCCGTGAGGAATAAGATGGAATGCCCTCGTTTCCAGTAAAAAGGGTCTCCGGTACTCTACACTCACCATACGAAACACAGCAGCATTAAGCTACTATTTGACGCTGGTATTCTGTGAGAGCGTGGTCCTACCCGGGTCGAGCCGATCCATTCGTGCTACAACTATACTACTAATATAACTGCTACTACTAATATAACTGCAGCATGGCTCTCCCACGTAAGAAATGCCTGCGCTCGAGACTAGTAAGATTGTTTCTAAACATATTGGCGTCACGAATAAGCTGCTTAGCACGCATTTGCAATGATTACAAAGCCGCTAGGTGTCATTTTGCAGCACCAACCCATATATGGCAGCATGTACCGGACTTGCGCTTTATATAGTGTAAAAACTGTCCTGACATGAAGTATTGCTACCTTTGCAACAACTCTATCTATGTCGATAAAACTTGGAAAGCATTTGCATTATCTAAATACAAAATTTCATCTACATCTTCAGAGCAGTTTCCGATAAACCAATTTACTTACACTTAGAATAATAGTATAGAATTTATTGACTTACTATATACCGCTGTGGAATACGACAACCACTTTTGGATTTCAACTTGTTCTGAAATATGAATTCCGCTACACGTTTTTGTTCCTGTATTCATATCTGTTCGTTTTCATGTTGCACACTTGTCCATTTCGAGAGCCTCTATTAAAATGCTACAACGAATTAATAAAATTTTCCAATTTCGTTTCAGCAGCGTACGTAATTAACGAGCGCGGAGTATATAAATTTCATACTTTGAAAGATATTTTTATCAAAATTTCATCATTATGGAACTGGAACATTTATTACTTCTTATCTTATTATTTAAACAGCACATTTACCCATTTATTAGCAAAGAAACATTTTCAATTTAGGATTTCCCATTTAAATAACATAAGAACAATAATAAACGAAATTCCGCGAGCTTGAGCGAATGAATTGAGAGTTTAAAATTTATGCTTTTTTAAAGAATTTTCTTGAAAATGGAGGGAAAGTGTTCCTTGTGATGAATTGAAGTGTGTTAAAGTGCTAATCGGCGAGGAAAAGGTAAAATCTTTAAACTTTGTTGAGAAAAAAACAGCTCATACCCTCGCCGAAACCAACGCCTAATCTGTGTATTTCTCAGACGAGTAAAACCCATAAACGGCAATTTAATAGATCTGTTTACAAAACTCATTGGATTGTTGGCTGCTCACATACCAATAAATTGTACTGTTGGTGTTGTATATTCTTTTCCAACGACAAAATAACTTATCTGGAGCCATTAAAAGGTATATGAATTCTCAAAAACACATGAACATGATTGAAAACACATTGTGTTCATTTAATTTAATTTTTTTTTCTTTCAATTTTCCAACGGGTATTTGAAAAAAACCGACTGCTTGTACAATATTCTACAAAAATCACAAGTTGATGTCGGTTATTGCAGTCATAAAATAAATGAGTTTCAGACATGGTTACGTACTGAATTTCAGTCAGATGTTGATCACAATTATGAAAACACATTACAAAATACCTCTGCTAATCGTTTGAGACGCAATGTGCGCTGTGCTCAGACAGAATATAAACGACTTTTTGTTGAAATAATTGATAACATACCTTCAGAAATTAATGGCCGATATTCTGAAATTTTCAAATTAAAATTTTTCCAATTGTTCAACAACAAACTATTAGAAAAATATCGTTCAGATTTTCCTTTAGAGGCATTAGATTTATTATTTGAAAATAACATAAACCATTTTGATAAACAAACATTGAAAAACCAATTGATTTCATTGTATTCCTCCCCTGAATTAAAAGACCACAATGTTTTCGAACTCATTGACTTTATAAACGAAAATAGTCTTGAAGAGGCCTTTCCCCAACTTTTAAAGTTAGCTTATCTTGTCGTAATTATTCCAGCCACAAGTTCCTCCGCGGAACGTGCTTCCTCATCTCTGAAGCGCATCCATACTTAATTGATAAATACACAAGGTCAAGAGCGTCTTTCAGACATCAATTATCGCGATTGAAAAACAGTTGTTGGTACAATTAAAACGTTCACCAACATTTTACGCGGATGTAATTAAATCTTTCCTTAAGAAAGAGAGACGATTCGATTTAGAATATAAATAATTTGTTTTTTTAATTTTTGTACATAGTTTGTTTGTACTTTGCTCATGCTTTTCTTTTATTCATGTATTGTATTGTATGTAAACATCTTGTTTTTCGCTCAAGCAAACCCAAACGGCTTTTTTCAAAGCCACCGAAGGTATGCAATTGGTGATATGTCATACAATCTATCTAGCAGTAGTATGCCTTCGGTGTACTTTGTTAAACACGTCCTAGACAGAACTGATTATAAAACTGAAGAGTGGAGACAGATCAAGATAGATGTATTTTTAAAACTGCTAAAAAAACAAAAGCATATCTTGGGCTTGCCCCAGTTTGGAGCCCTAGCTTCGCCACTGGCTACCATCAAGGTTGTTTGCCAACATTTGTAAAAAGAACACAATTTCGGGTCTGGTTATGGTTTAATTGTCACCACTTCTATGATACTGCATTTTAGCGTATCTTCGATTAATTTATTAACCCTTTTTACCTATCATAACTAAAACGGTTACAAAGGAAGGGCTTAGGGAAACACAGGAGCTTATATTATTAGGCTCGGCCTAAACACAATTATCTTTTAGAAAAACGTTAAAACTAGACCATTCAATTTGCCTAACACAAGTAAGTCCTTTTTAACTAAACGTGAACAGAGTGAAATAAAGGTATGAAAGTTCGATCTAATTCGAATTCAGAATATTAGACCGCAGGCTGCATAACGTGCTACGCGTTCGCAGTTTGCGGTTCTAATACATAACGCAGTAAAGTGGAACTGGTTACAATGTGTACAGCTTACCTCGGCATGCCAATATCGTCCATATACCGTCAGTAATAGAGATTAGTTCGTTGTTAAGATCCGTGCTTTGGTGATACCCCTTGGAGAATATATTGTACGCTATTAAAGGTGTTCATGCATATGTATAATTTGAATTAAACCACTATAGACTGTGAAATCGCAAACACAGCTATATATGATTTTTTTTTGAAAACAAGATAGTTTTATAAATCTAAAATCTTAAAGCATAGGTATTACATAAAAACGCTCTCCAGATATTATCCTACGAGAGGGTAATATGGTCATCCGGTTAATATGGTAACTCTCTTATAACTTAAAAACACAGCCTTATTTGCATAGAAAGTTTTGTGATGCAATAGTTCTACATTAGTCAATCAAATAATAAAGGGTCAAAAGGGCGAAGCTTTAACGACGCCATTTTGACAGTTGAAATTATAATAAATATTTTAGTCGATTTTAGAATGGATTAGTATATAGTTTTTAAGTAGATTTTTCGAAGCGTTCCTAATTATTGCCAGAGCTTGTTTGCTAGTTTTCTCTTCTTATATTAGTTATAGTACCTACAGGACTTTGTGTTTTTATCTCTGTCCTACTGCTAGTTTTGGTTTTATGAGGCGGCAAAGCTTAAGGTGACGACCATATTACCCTCACGTATCTAATAATATTTTTATCAACTGCTATAGTTATTTTATTTTTTATTTTTATTTATTTTTATTTTTTGATTTTCTTTATTTAATATTCTATTGATGGTAATTTTTATATAATATTACATTTTAAATTGATATTTATAATGCAAAATGAAATATCGTGAACATTCAAAAATCACAAACTGTAGGAAAAATAGATTACTCATAATATCTTATTTTTCCCTAATACAAGCTAGTGCTCGATTACAATCCCACAACGTGGTAAGTAGTAGTAAAGGCAAATCGTATAATCTCAACGTAACAAAAGACTATTGAGTCTTGCCTTGAAAAATCCAAAATTTTATTCGGACGGAAAGAACGTTGCCGGCAAATAATTCTACTTCTTTGCTGCCCCTTTTCTGTACGCATTACGAAAGAAGAAAACCATTTGGTATAAATGCGTGGATTATCGACAACCAGGAGGTGTAGTGAACGCGTACAGGCGACCGGGTCGTCCAGAAGTGAGGCAGAAATTAAGGCATGTAATTCCTGTGCACAATCATATTATCCTTTAACTACTAATACCTACCTATGCAAATTTCCTAATTACAACAAAAAGCAACATTAACAAAAAATATCCGTCATAGCAACATGGGATATGCAGGATGTTTGACCTGCACTGCTATTAAACGGATTCCAGACGAGAGTTCAAGTCAAATTGATTGCCTTGAGCTTTGTCACCGACCACCGAGCTATAACTACTAACTTGACATGAGCATATGTTTACCGAAAGATATATTGTAGGTAGTTTAAAATAGGTTAGGGAGACGAATAACTACAGCAAAGATAACCTAAGCTTAATAAAGGTTGCATTGTTGAAATTGTTTTAGACACTAGTATTAAAAAAAAAATTAATAAACAACGTTTTTTTTCGTTTCATATTCCTACATTGTCATCCGAATTTGCGCCGCCATACCGCCAAGCGTCGGAAGCCATCAAACAGTTTTGAAATTTCCCATTGCCTCAGTATAAATGAGTACAAGTATAGAAAAATTAAAAAAAAATGTAAAATTAGGCAACAACCACGATCCAAAATGAACCGGATATTAATAAATCAATCGGGTAACTTGGCTCGGAAGCGGCACGGGCGTGTTTTGAATCCCGTAAATCGATCGATACGGATGCGTTAGGAGTTTGCATTGATTGTATGTTGTGATGCACGCCCGGGAAAGATTAATGGGGACTCGGGAGTCTAATTGGAAGCGCGTTGTACCGTAAATAGAGTAACACACGGATGAAACGGGTAATAACCATTGATGGTAATACGTATATATACGTTATAAAAGGCTATTCGTACGTAATTATTGTGATGCAGTCTATTTTACCAATTTCAAACTTATGATAATAATGTCCTCATGACTTATTTTTACCACGGCAGTAATTTCGAAATACTGACGGAAACTAGGTATTACCTGTTAAAAAAGTATAATTAGAAACCCTACTTACCAATAGGGTTGCTGTAAATTGCAACTCTGCTACTTACATATGAAAATATGGAAGATTGCAAAAAAAGATAATAATATAAACATTTTTTAAACTAATATTTAATTTTTAAAGGGATTATTTTCCTGATTTTATTAACAGATTCCCCCATAGACGGCCCTTGTTAAAATATAGTACTTTCATTTCTTTTTAACAGAGTTCAAAAAAACGCAAACGTTATACTCGTATATACGATGCGTATGATTTCTTACGTATTTCTGAAACGACTGACTGATTATACTTTAAGGGTGGTCCCATGTAAATTTAAAATAAAATCCCATCCCCAAGTATCGAAATTGGGGGTAAAATATTTTAATTTAACTATTCAGACAACATTTTAGTTGTTATCTAATTATTATATAGTAAAACCTTTATTACTACTGACTTAGACTGTGTTTTGTACATATTTCGCTGACTTAAATATCATTATTTAGTATCAAGGCAAACCTCTGTGGTTTTTAGATGATAGTTAAACCTATATCTGAATGTAATTTTTTTGATCTGATAAATAAATTTAAAAAAATATATAGTAGGCTTTGCAGGGTCAGAGTGGACAGAACAATTTTAAATAGCTGATACTTATGGCATTAAAATACAAAAATACGAGAGCATCCTCGTCTTTACGACTAATATAACGCTCTGCGTCATTGTGCGCTCATCTACGCTTAATACCTTTTTAAATGCACACGGACAAATTAGTTATAGTACGAGTATACTAGTAGAGAGTAGATAATTTGAAACATTGTATATGACACAATTAGGTTGAAAAATATTAGGTATACATAATATAGGACACAAGTAATGTCTAAGTTCCACTGAATAAAAATCGCTATCGCACACGACAAATGATAAAGTCGATCTAAGCAAAAGTCTTCCGACATCCCCTGGGCTACTAAATGGATTAGTGCACGTAGCTGGGGTCAGGGTGGGTACGTGACCTGCATGTAGAATTCCTGCCTAGATTAGTATAAAATTACTTATCATATCTAGTACAAGTTTTATCGAGATACAAAAAAACATGAAACGATCTTGACCAAAATTGTATCTAAAAAAAAATCTGAATTGCAAATAGTATTACCGTGATTTTTGCCGTACCGTGATCAACCCAAAAAATACTTTCAAGCACTTAAATCTGTTTCAACATCTCAAAAAAAAACTATTGCTATTCTTCCTAGGAAAATAATTACCAAAAGTATATAAACTAATAACGGTTTTCCGAACATAACGTGACGTCCGAGAACGCGTTCGTTATCTGTCGCATTTTTATAAATTAATAGAGATAATATATATCGAATATTCGTTTCATATTCGGTATTCGGCATATTCGGCAGTTTTACCGAATATTCGTATTCGGCCGAATATTCGGCTAAATCACCGAACACTCGTTAAAGTAGTACTCAGTGTCCACTGTATTGAAATGTACGTACCAGCTCGTCGTACAAGGCTCGTTTGTCAGTCTTATGCTATAAAAAAACGTCAATTCCTATTTTTGTTTAATCTTGTGCCAGCTTGATTTTATATATATATATATATATATATATATATATATATAAGCACGCACCTGTCACCCAAAGGGGTAGGCAGAGACTACGGACTTCCATTTGACACGATCCTGACATACCTCTTTCGCCTCCTTTACATCCATATATCTACGCATACATGCTCGTCGGTTTAGGGTACTTCTAACGTGGCCCATTTTCAAAATATCGCCAATTTGGTCGATAAACTTTCTTCTAGGGCGTCCCTTCCCGACTCTGCCGTTCACATCTGCCGTATAAATTTGCTTTGTGACTCTTTCCTCATTCATTCTTTCTACATGACCAAACCAAGCATTCTTTTCTTAATCCTGGTCACAATATCATCTTGCATACCACATTTATCTCTTATCACGCAATTTCTCACCCAGTCATTCAGATTCAACCCTAGCATACTCCTTAAAGACCGCATTTCTACAGCATTTATTCTACTTTCATGCTTCTTCTGCCACACCCAGCTTTCACTACCATACATTAAAGTAGGGACTAACACTGCATCATGAATTACCATACATGCCTTTTTTGACACATTCTGATTCTTCATAATAGAGTGTAGTGCCCCATTCACTCTATTCCCTGCATTTACTCGTCGTTCTATATTCTTATCATATCTACCATCCCTGCTAAATATATATAATTTTAATACCACGTATATATAATATATATAATTTAATATCACGTATATATAATTTTAATACCAGTTCCATTTCTAATACAAAAAATACTTAACGTTAATGAGTCAAAACTAAAATTCTTACGTACCACGAGTGCGTGTCGCACCCGTCTTTCCGCCGCGGCGTATGGCTCCCTATTATGCTGCAGGTGGCGACCTGAAATTAAAAAAAAATATTAACTTGACTTTATTGTTGTCACTTAAAATTAAGGATATGGTTATCGGACCCTTACAATGTAGTGAAGAGATAAGAACATTCACAACTCCATATCGTCCGTAGGTGTTGTAGAAACAAGGTTTTTGTTTTATACGTGGTAGAGCCATGCTGCAGTTACATTAGTAGTATGGTTGTAGCACGAATGGGTCGGCTCGACCGAGCAAGGATTACGCTCTCACAGAATACCAGCGTGAAATAGTAGCTTAATGCTGCTGTGTTTCGTATGGTGAGTGTAGAGTACCGGAGACCCTTTTTACTGGAAACGAGGCATTCCATCTTATTCCTCACGAGTGACAACGCATCTGAATCATAGATTCTAGGCCACAGAACACTTACCATCAGGTGGACTGTGTGCTCATTTGTCACCCTATCCTATAAAAAAAAGGTGACGAAGGAAAACAAATAATTTATTTTTGTATTAGAAGTTTATTCATGGGCGATTGTAAGTTATTGAATACACTCTGAAAATTAATATATAATAAATAATAATTCAAAACAGCACTAACAGAGGTCGTGGGATGTTGAAATATTGTTTTCTTCATTTCAGCCTATTAAAATCCAATATAGGTTTCCAATTAAATTGTTTCATAAGAGATATCGCCATAATGGCCACGCCTGGCTAGTGGGATCGCAACCCGTGTGCGTACTTTACGTGTATATTTATCTACCGGACGCTATGAGAACTTTTTAGTATTTTCCGTAGTCGGTTCTAACGGAGCGAAATGGATTTAAGGAGGTGGCAACGTCAAAATTAGATAATTATGAAAAACAAAATCATAATTACTCTTGATCTATAATTTATTTACAAAAACGAGGCTTACTACTCTCGCATCATATTCAAGATATTTGACAGTTGCTGTCAAATTCTGCACTTTATGTGTAGTTGGCATAGATTTAGTATCAACTGACGTTGGGATAGATTGGGAATGCAAAAGAGAAAGAGCATAGTGTACGCGTATGTTAGGAGCGAGAAAGTTAGGCCTGAACATTACCGTTCACGCTACTATCGGCCTGTATCGGCCAGGCGTCATTCGTGAATGAAACAAATTCCGCTTGTATTTGCAAAATTTCAGGTTTTTAAGAGAAATTGTTATTTGACAGACGTAAATAATTATAACTAGGCGCCTTGTACTCAAATATAACTGACCTCTGAAATAAATTCTACATTAATATACATTTAAACCATAGGTACCATTAAAATGTTAAGCCGTCTAAAGGTTGTATTTTAGAGCAGGTACAAACAATATGTATTTAAATGGATAAGAAATAATATCACATTTTATAATAACGCTTCATGTATCGTATTCAATGCATCTGAATGCAAAGCAATTGAATTTAAAATATTACAAAAACCTGAAATTCTGCTAATTTTAACCTCATTTTTGTAGAGATTAACATTATCGATAATATCTTATTGAAATGTCCTTAGCATGCAAAGGTACGCCTTGCGTGCAGCCGTTATTCAACTTAGGGGAGCGGGGGGCACGTTGTTACAGGGGTAAGAAGTTACACGCGTTTTTTACCGTGATTTCAAACTCTTTGATAGATATAATTGGACTCATTTGTTTTCTTATAACATCGTGCATTAGATAAAAACAATCAGTGACTCGCCAAGCGCTGAGTTGCTAGGTTGTGTGCGTGTGTCCCGATTTCAACCAAGTAAGTAAAAAAAGCCTTTACGAAATTTTTGATTTCTGATGACTATATTTTTTATTTTGTCAAAATTTTTAACCTTGAACGTTCATAATATATCTACCTTTAATTTACAATATTGTTTTATTCTACTATCGATATCCATTAATAATGACTTCAATTTATATTGAAAAACGTGCCATGGGGCAAGTAGTTACAATTATTTGGGGTAAGTTGTTACATGTAACAATTTACCCCAAAAATATTACCATATCTGGTATTGTACCGTTCGTTTTCTTTTTAAAAATTTTATATATTCTTTGTTTTTTCCAGAATGAGAAACTATAAAAGAAAAACAGAAAGAGGTACAACTAGTAAAGAACTTTATGAATCTGCTGCAGCAGAAGTACCGCAGAATAAAACGAGCATTCGTAAAGCAAGCGAGATGTTTAATTTGTGTCCGATGTCCTTATCCAGGTATGTCAGAAAAACCAAAAACAACGAAAGTTGTTCATTGGGTTACGTTAAACCTAGATTGGTATTCTCAGAAGAAACAGAACATAAATTAGCTTCTTATCTACTCAAAAGTTCAGAAATATATTTTGGTTTACTATCAACAGAAGTACGCAAACTAGTTTATCAAAATGCTCTAAAATTCATATGTGGATGTATAATCATCCAGAAAAACCATTACAACAAGTAAAAGTGAATAATTTAATTACTACAAGTTATTATTTGCAGGTTAAGTCTGTGTTTTTATATAAGATTTAAAAATGTTCATGCCAAAGTGATTTTCTACAATTTTTTTTAAATAATTACCATAATAGATATTATAATTACTCATAAATGTTAGAAGACTGTATAAAGTGATCTCTATTGTTTATATCATTTTGAAATACTAATAAAAAATATGTATCACTGATGATTTTGTTTATTTATCTACTGTAACATCGTGCCCCGATGATGTAACAACTAGCCCCAATTCCGGGGTAAGATGTTACAATCTACTTGTTTAGTTAAATTCTCCATTGTGAAAAAATTACATAAATTTTAATAATTTTTCAGTCATATTTTAATAGCTAAATAGACATACTAACATTACAAGTAATCATATGTATAATTTATTTGATAGCTTTTGTCATATTAACAACTATCTAAAAATTGTAACAACATGCCCCCCGCTCCCCTAGTATTTTTTTTAATTTTAGGATTCCGTATGTAAATATTCTTCTAATCGTATGATAAAATTATTTTTTTTACACATTATAATAAGACAAAAGGCACACAGTCCACCTGATGGTAAGTGGACGCTGTGGCAGATTATCACAAAATATTGATGTTCGACAAAAATGGTTGAAAATAATAAATGGAGAAGAATGATTTTCCAAAATAAAATATTCGACTATATGCAGCAAGTACATTGAAGAAAAATGTTTTGCAAATAGAGGTGCCCCCCGTGTAGTGGCGGCGGAATAATATCCACTAGGACCCCATATCATCCCGTGGGTGTCGTAAGAGACGACACAGGGAAACAAATCAGGAGATGGGCAGCAGCGGCTTTTAATAACGAATAAAAATAAAAATTTATTATTATTTAGATCTTTACCATAGTTGCCAATCCGCTTGCCAAGCGTGCCAACCCGCAAGCCAAGCGTGGCAACTATGGTAAAAAAACCCTATGAAGCAATCTATGGTGGAGGTCTATGTTCAGCAGGGGACGTTAATAGGCAGTTTAGTGTAAAAAGTTAAAGCGGCTGAGCACAGGCCTCCTATCATATGAGATATATTTCAGTTTTAATATTATAACTATCCTTTTTGGCGTCGCCGTAGTTGGGTAAAAATATTCACTCGCTTCATCTGCGTCAAACGAGAAGACACGAATATACTGCAATCGGTATATCGATAATTGAAGTCGAGGCAGGCAATGTATGGTGCAGCACTATTTGTCACCAACACATGCACATTACACGCATACTGGTGTAGTCTCGCCCTAATCACTCCATCGCCAATCTATACTATACTATTACTATATCTATTGTAGTTCGCATATACTCTATGAGACACCTTTATTGAAACAGAGAGCTTACTCTTGAATTTATTTCCGAATTCAATCTGTTTTTATATATATATTTAAAATGACGTTGTTTCGAACTTGGTTTTAAAAGCTTCCTAACGAACAAATCCGAATCGAGAAACACGATCGAGTTACGATCAAGCGTTATAGTAGGCACATGTGGATATTTGATTATACGGGGATCAATATTAATAAATTAATTCTTAAATACTTTATTAAATAAATCTGACAAACTAATCAACATAGAGCATTTTCGTCGCTTGCGATTACTATCTTTTATCTAGCAGCTAAAGACATAAAAAAAGCATTTGTTAATTCCAATTAATACCACCATTCGATTGTGTGCTAGCTACGGTTTCAGGGGTTCGTAATTTAAATAATAATTCGCTTTATTTAGAATACGACTCCGCCGTGAGAAGGCCGACTGACTTAGTGAAAACTTTGAGACTAATAATTATGAACGGCTTTTTTTAATTAGACCGATTATGACACATCACATTCTCAGACTATAAAAAGAAGTATGATGTAATAACAAATACTGTATGTACTTACGAGTATATGTTGCTCGTCTATCATCCTTAATTCTTAAATAAATACCAATACATAAATACAGAGTAATTAACCACATATTTAAAATTAAATTTGAATGTAAGATAAGTAATTATCGGCGAAATAATTACGGGAACAAGCGAGGTAGAATTCCAACATAACATTTCCCCGAAAGTTATTTCTGACACTAGCTTGATTAATGATCGGGTAACGATTAATGAGGCTATTGGTACGAGTGAGTACCGTTTGAGCAAATGATGTGTACCATATACCGAAAAGTTATACTAAAAACGAGACGTCCCGTACGCTTACAAGTACGAATCATTAATTATGATATTTCAAGAGCTAGAATACTTCAACTACGGGGGTTTACTGATATCACATGACAAACTTTCAAATCCACTGTTGGATGGGCCTTTGATGAATTCACCCATTGGTGTGGGTAAATTCACACAGAGGTAATGGTGTTCCCATCTCTAGTCTGCGAAATTTAGGTTTTTGGAATGAATTTTTCATCATTTGGCGGCCCGAGCTTTAGCTTATGCAAGTGACGGTAGCGTAACGCTTAAGGGTACGGATGGAACTTAAAAAGTCTTGGGTTCAAATCCATTGTTTGATTTCAGTCATGGATATCGCCTAACAACACAAGCGTTATTCTCAATCGAATTGTAAACAGGTAATGTTAATAATTACTAGTACTAGTTTTAAGATTTACACGTCACTTAACCTTGCACCGCATGCAAGTGACGACGGCATTTGGAAAATATGCTGGCATATTTAATAGGAAGGAAGTACGGCAAGGCATTTGAAGACCAGTGCTCGGACGACCAAACTAGACAACTGAGTGACACTGCATCTTGGACTGATTATATTATGAAAAATTGAAAAATTCATCATCTCGTATTCCCTTGTTTCCCCCTACAAAATTGGACCTACTTTTTTCAAGAACAAATTCATAAGGATACAGACTACAATCTCATAAATCTAGTTTTTAGTAGGGGAGAAAGAGAGAAATTATTAATAAACACTACAGCACTTAGATATACCGACAGATTATTTATATGTACATAATCAAAGTAAAAAGAAGCGGAAAATATTTAGATTTCGTTTCCTTTAGGAATCGAAATTCAAAAGAATCGATTTCGGCGAATCCTGACTTCACTGAAATTTTCCGACAACGCTGTCTCATCCATTTTATTGCTAAAGTCATTCCAACTAACTTTAGGCGGGTAGCGCGACTTATAAAAGCCTTCTTGTGAAGAATAATTAATCAACCGCAACAAAATTGGGTGAAGTTCTGAACGAAGTGCGACACACAATGGGGGAGACACGCGGCTGAACTATATCTAAGTATTGCGTACTATATTCTTTCTAGTACCAACCGCGTGGCCCTGTGGTTACAGCACTATGTTTTTTTGTAAAGTAGAAAGATGATAAGCATACAGTGCACCTGAAGGTAATTGGATGCTGTGGCCCATAGACATCTACATCTATTCAAAACGCAGATGCATTGTCACCCCTGAGGACTAAGACGGTATGCCTCGTTTACTGTAAAAGAGTCACCGGTTCTCTACACTCACTATACGAAACAGCAGCATTAAGCTGCTATTTTACGCTGATATTCCGTGATACTTTCGTGCTACAACCATAATATAGCCGCAGCATGGCTTTTCCACTTATGCTCTTTCTGAATTGAATCACGTGGTAAATCAGCACTTAAAATAACAATTAACAATTTCATTTCATTGTTTCCGTCGAGGATCGAACCCGGGTTGGCACTGTGAAAATTTACAGCGAGCACCAAGCGAATGCCCTAAATCCGATAGCTTCGTAGATTAGTGGTTAGATAATTGTGCCCGATTGTTTCGAGTTGCTCCCTAGTGTGGAAACAAAAGACCATATATGCTCGGATTAAACGAAACTGACCCTTATCTTAATGAAATTATGTGACTTTACAGTTTTTGTTTTAAATATCTTGTGTTAAATTGTATATTGAAGACCGGCTTCGTTTTAAATAATAAAAATATATCCTTTAGATATAAGTACCTAATCACTGACGCTTCTTTGATATTTTTTACAAACAAGTTAAAAAATAATGATACAATTTTTTTTAACTCTACCAACACAAAAACATGTTTTTTTTTTATATGAAAAATGCAAATGAAATATGGAGTTCCAACAAAGTTTATTTGAAATAATATTATTGTGATTCGTGTAAATTTAATTACAGAGTTAACCGGTAAAGATAACCATAATAAATCATATTAAGGGATCATTTTCCATTGTATAAACAGCAAGTAATTCTACAAACAGCATACCTATCTCTCAAACAATAGACATGTATAGCCAACGGCCATACAATTCGTACCAAAATTTTACCTTTATTTTTTGACATTCGGACTGCTAGCATAGTCTAATATATTTAATGTGAATTATATTTATATAGAACTAATACTGAGATTTCATAAGGGTTTATAAAGTCTTTGTAGACTGTCTCTAGATTTATACGTGGTAGAGTCACGCTGCAGCTATGTTTAGGTTGTAGCACGAGGATACATATGTAATAGAGGATAAATGTAGATGTCTATAACCACAGCATCCACCTATTACTTAACACCTCATTTGTACCATTTATCCTAAAAAAAAGATAAAAATATTTGATAGAATCAGGCGTTACTTTGCGGAAATTCATTATATAAGGATATTAAAAATTACTTCCAAAAAATTTGATTTTTTTAGTGGTCAGCCGCCGTAGAGTCTACATCGCCTGAGGATGCCTCGTGTAGAGGCGAAACACGTGTGGTATTATCGTCGATAGTGTGTCTTTCCTGGAACAGTGTTGTTGGGAATAGTGGTGCCGGGAGTAGCGGCGATGGGAGTAGTAGTGCTTGGACTAGTGGTGGCAGGATTAGTGCACGCAATTGAGTTAGGGCGGGAGGTGCTCTTCAATCCAGGTAAGAGACATCATTGTATATAATTAAGCGGATGGTTGCGAATTAAATTTTAATATCTTTATTAAAAGATAAAAAGTTACATAAATGTAATTTATTAATATACATATGTGAAAGTCGTGCTTTAAGAAGCTTCAACAAACAAAAGCCAACCATAATTCCCCTAAATGCGGTAAAAGTTTTTGTGATTGACGTATTACGATTAAAAGGACGCGGTCCTCGGGAGCCTCTTCAAACATCGTCCGAACCCTCGAGAAGCCAATAACTTAATATTCCGAAATAAAGCACACAAATTGATAGGAAGATGTAGTTCAAATAATCAATTAGCGATGGCTACGTGACTACAATCTACAAATATTTGCCTAGTGGGCGACAGCGAAATGTCATAAGATGCTGAAGCATTTACTGCGCAAATTTAGCTGGAAAATTTTAACAGCTCACTGATGTGTCAGTAAAATCTGTTACACATCAAAATGCATATAATCTGAATGTTTTAATAGTAACATGGATTAAGCACGATAAGTAGGTTTCCGTTAATTAAAATAGTATTATAAACATTTCCCTATTCAAAATGTGAAATAAACACAGTAAATAAGACTGCTGGTGGCTAAACTTTTTAATTTGTTCTTTATTCAGAGAAACAATGAACAGTGAATAGGAAAATTAATCACGGATTATTATTTATGTCGGTGGTTTAACTTGGTCAGTTTAGAATTGTTAATTTGTTATATGTCGAGCTGTGGAAGCTTAGAGGATAAGCGCCGCTATAAATTTCACAGTAAGTGAGGAAAGTGGGTTTGATATCCACCGGCACTAATGATGTTGATTGCAAGTTTATGCGCTGATTTACCACGTGCTTGATGATGAAAGAAATATAGTGAGAAAACCTGCATCATAATTGATGGTACATAAATATAATAAACCTACTTTATTAGATGTACATAAATTTAGTACAGCACGTAGAGTTATAAAGTATTTTAATTTTAATTATATTTTAATTAAAAGATAACAAAATTAATTTATCAAGAATCTAGATATTTCCGCAAACCATCAATGCAGTTGTTAGACTTGAGCAAATATTGTCATAAGCATCATTAAGATACGCTTTTTGATTACAAAGAATTTAAATGAAAATTTATCACCGCTACAATAAAGAGTGCGGAACAACTAACAATACTAACATTACATTTTTTATTGTTAGTGTTTATGTATACTTAAAATTAAATCTAGAAGGTTATCAAATATTTAATGTTGTAAAGTTTAACGAGGTTTTTATTAATGATAGGTACGTATGTAGATGTACAGTCGACCATAAAACTACTCGTTCTTACGTAAATAAGTTATACAATATTATGTTCTAGTATTCTTGAAATAAAAGTATAATCGAGAAATATTTATTACCTTGTGTGTTTGTTACCTTTTCATTCGCTTGTGTTGAAAAGGACTAACGACTTTAATGAAATTCTACATGTAGTGGTCTACGAGGGCGAGTAATAATCGATCGAGCTAGATCGGGATTACTTTACAGATTACGTTTTTCTAGATAGTGTAATCCCTGAGAAATATATATTTATTTTTCCAACGTCGAGCAGAGCTCGCTCAAGTACTATAACAGTGAAAACGAAAGATGTGATTGTAGAGTATCTACAAGTAAGAATTCAATATCTCTATACATAAAAATCAATTGCTGTTCGTTTGAGTAGGTCCCTGGATGGTATGGATTCACAATTGGACCTTGTATAGGTGGTGCTGTGAGAAGCCGTGGCGTATCGCTAGGGTTTTATAAATTAGATTAAATAAAAGAAGTTTCTTGTTGATTAAAACTACTTTTTCGGATTTTATCGCGCTTATTTACTTTTAATACCCGACGTTTCGGGTGCTTTCCAGCACCCATGGTCACGGGAGACTGAGGTGACTGACGTCCCGATGTCAAAGTTAACCCGGAGTACCTTCAGCTTTTTAATTATTGTCTTTGGTCCGATCTACGCAGAATGAACTAATTGTGTTTTTAAGTCTTGCAGTGGTATGCTTGGGTTCAGTTTTAATTTTAATTTTTTTCAAAAGTTTTTACAATGTGTAGTGTTCGCGTAAATATAATAAATCATTATGTAAACCAGAAGCTTCTTGTTTAAATTTACTTCATTTTACAAATACTTTATGTAAGCGTAACTATTATCCCCCACATTTAGCTACCGTGGGAAAAATCTTTGTTTCAGAGAGCAGGAGAGACTTGTGACAAATAACACTAGCCTGCCAGCTGCGGCACGTCAAGCATGGATTTTACAACTAGCTCCGAATCATGCGTCGTTGTCATAGTGATATAGTAAAAGCGCAGTCGAGATGATTGTATCTGACTCCTATGACATATTTCATAGGAGTCACAGACAAGATTGGCTGCATCTTCTTTTTAAATATTATAAATCTTTTTTGAATATTATAATAGTGTAGATATAAATAGTAGTCTACACAGCAATCACCAGTTTTACAACGTGGTAGTCACGCTGCAACTAGCGGGTCCGCCAAATAACTTTTTTTTTAAAAAAATGCTATTAAAAAAACTACTAAATATTTTTTCAAATTTATTTTTTTATTTGAAAGTGCAATCCTTCCGGTTAATGTTGGAAAATAATTTCATTCAAATGGCTGCCTCGGCTGGCCATGCAGTAGCCTACACGATCGGTCCAATTTTTGAGTACATTATCGATTGTGTGCAGCCGTATTTCACCAATGGCTTCACGAATATTGTCCTTTAGAGCGTCAATTGTCTCTGGCTTGTCGGCGTAACACTTATCTTTAACGGCACCCCACAAATAATAGTCCAACGGTGTCAAATCGCAGCTCCGAGGTGGCCAAACGACATCAGCTCTGCGGCTGATAGTGCGATTTTCAAAAACAGGGCGCAAAACATCAAGTGTAGCGTCGGCTGTGTGGCACGTTGCGCCGTCCTGTTGAAACCAAATGTTGCCAATATCCTCCTCTTCAATTTCTGTGAACAAAAATTCGTTCAACATGGCCCGATAACGATCGCCATTGACTGTAACGGCCACACCTTGCTCATTTTCGAAGAAAAGTGGCCCAATTATGGCTCTGGACCAAAATCCGCACCAAACAGTGTCTCGTTTTGGGTGCACCGGCTTTTCGATGAATGCGTGCGGGTTTTCTGTGCCCCAAATGCGACAATTCTGCTTGTTTACATACCCGCCAAGTTCGAAATGAGCTTCATCTGAAAAGATGATTTTTTTTGGCAAAATCCGCATCTTCTGCAAGTCGATCGCAGGCCCACTTAGCGAAGCGAAAACGCATTGGATGGTCAGTTGGCTTCAACTCCTGAACCAATTGGATTTTGTACGGCGTCATACCAAGGTCTTTACGCAAAATTCGTCTCAATGATGTCTCCGAAATGTCCAATTGTTGAGAACGACGGTGAAGTGATGTCGGTGGCGTTTCACGCACACTTTCGGCCACAGCAGCAATATTCTCGGGTGTACGCACTGTTTTTGGCTTTTCACGCGTTGGTTTATCGATGAGGATGCCAGTTTCTTTCACTTTTTTCACAAGGTAACGAACATACGGAGCTGATTCCAAAATCCGTACGCAATTTTCGCACACATTCTGCAACATTACCATGACTTTCAAAGTAATGTCGCAATATTTCCCGGCGTTGTTCAAGCGTATACACAACCATATTCGTTCAGCGGAAGGATAAAACTAATTATCTGTCAAATTAGACATGAGCTAAGTGTTGCCATTCACGAAATAAGCACTAGTTGAAAAAAAAAGTTAGTTGGCGGACCCTTTATATTATAGTAAAGTAAAATAGCACTATAGTAGAATAGCAGCTTTACGCTACTTTTTTCGTATTGTGAGTGTAGAGAACCGGAGACCCTTTTTACTGGAAACATGGCATTCCATCTTAGTCCTCAGGGGTGACAACGCTTCTGCGTTTTGATTCTTAATCGAGGATCAATTAAGATGTCTACTGGCCACAGCATCCACTTACCGTCAGGTGGACTGTGTGCTCGTTTGTCACCCTTATTCTATAAAAAAGACAAGATTGGCTACCTCTTCTTTTAAAATATAGTAAATATTTTTTAAATATTATAGTATAGATATAGATGGCAGTCAAGCACTGACTTAAGGATGGCTTGCTTAGATAGCTTGATCAATGAAGAAGATTGCTGGGTTACTATCTGCTTGGGATTTAGCAATCAAATACAATCAAAGCATACTGTATAATAACCAAAGCATACTGCATGACTTTAAAATACGGTGAGCTTACTCTGCGTAGATCAGTCCAAAATTAATAATTAAAAGCTTAAGTAGTAGGTTTCAATCTGACATAGGACGTTCTACATCTCAGTGTAAAAGTAAAAAAAGTAAAGTTACAGTCTATATAAGTCCCACAGCTGGGTCACATGTCTCCTCTCATTTCTGAGAGGCTTTTAGGTCGAGGAAATGTCCGCCGCGCTGCCCCAATGCGTGTTGGCGAACTTCATATGTCTTCGAAATATTTTTTTTTCTAATTCCTCAGATATTGCAGGTTTCCTCACGATGTTTTCCTTATCGCCGAGCACTTGATATACAAGTTAGTTTGTGTAACATTTTACGCCGCTAAGTGTGTAAAATACGGATGAAGGCTTTAATATTACTATTTAGACGAGATTCTAGTTGGTAATGAACTTGAAAAATTAAATTAAAAACCGAGTAACGAAAAAAACTAAAAATAATTTAGTTTTTGTCTTTTTAACGCATGGTTACGGGGGGGGGGGGGACAGTCCCAAGCACCCCAAACGTCGGGAATGAATAATAAGTGAATAATAAGTGAATTAAACGCGTAAATACGTAAAAGTAGTTGTATTCAATGTGTAGTGTTCGCGTAAGTATCAGATATCATTAACTAAAAATTATATTTTAAATAGCTTCCACATAATAGGTGTTGAAGTCGGGACCTAAACTCATCGGCACACCGAGTCTTAACCACCGTTGAAATTATTTTTTTCGGTTGTTGATGTCGTTTTACTTTATTTTTAAAGTTTCATTTTTATCATCCATACATTTTCATAACATTACAAAAGATATATATTTATACATGAGTTGAACGTATTAGTAATACGATAGTAGTATTATTACATTAATCAGTAAAGCAGAATCAACTAGGAACAAGGAAATGAATCACGCGAGTGACTATAACCGCTTCATAACTTATTGTGGTGACTTCACCGCAGTTACAACAGCGATCTCAGATTTAAAAATACATCAGCGTTACACGTTGCGTTGAAGAATATAAATGTGCGAGGTATTGTTTTCAAATTACACGTCGATTGCTTAAAAAAAGTGAATACATATTCTGGTAAAGCGTACGATTGCTTGTAACGCAAAGCCTAAAATACAAATTAAGGTTTATAAATAAGTTTTCTCGAAATTACATTTACTGCTTCAAAAGATTGGTTATATAATTTCAGATTGTTCGTATCTATTTCGCCAAATATTTAACAAAATGTCTGGCGATAAGACAGTCTGTAAATATAAAATAATCATCAAAGACGTATTTAAGAAACAAATGTTTAAATTTCCTGGTGATTAAAAGACTTAAAAGTAGTTATATTAATGAATTATATTAGGAATAATATACTAAAAGAAGAAGTAGAGAAGGCAATAAAATCACAAAAAGAGGAAAAGCATCGGGAGAAGACTGCATATCTAACGAACTTCTAATAGGAACATCTGATATAATATTGGACTCTATCACAAATTTATCCAATTTTAGTATCAGAATATATACACCTCATCAGTAAACTACTTCAACTACAGTACTGCGTGATGTCCAACTTCTAAAATATATTTTCTAATGTACTGTTAAACCGTTTAAGTAGGACTCCGGATGAAAACCAACCCAGAAAGCACGCTGGTTTTCGAAGCGATTTTTCAACAATCGACCACATACGAGTACACACCGACGAAGGAATTTTTATGTTGTTCGATCCCTGAAAAGGAAACGCGTGTGTGGAGTCTACGCGAATGGCGGAGGTATAAAACACCATGGCTACATAGGCGGTATCTCACTGCGCCCCCCTTTCCCCAAGGGGGGTCGCTTCCGATACGGCTGAAAGAATTTCCCAGGCCAAAGCCAGTCTTAGGTGGTCATAAAACAAATTATCGAGAAACATACCGCATACGGTATTAATTATTATTAGGCATGTGTGGATTATAACAAAGCATTTGCATCTTTAAAACACACAACAATATGAGAAGAGCTTGCAATACAAGGGGTGTTGAGAATAAATAAATACGACTAATTAGCAACATATACAAGAATATGAAAGCAAAAATACAAGCAGAAAGAGTGGAAGATCACCTCCCTATAAAAAGAGGGCCGATAGGCCCTATCTGATAGGGAGATCCAATATCACGCAAACTTTTTACGGCAGTGCCTGAATTCATATTTAGACGCCTCGAGTAGAGTAAATGTGGACTAAACATCAGCAAAATCAAACTAAAACATCTAAGATTTGCAGATGATTTAATTCTGATTTCACAAGGTCCAAAATGCCTGCAAGAGATGCTTGAACAACTTGTGTACGAAAGCGACAGAGTTCGACTTTCAAGGAACGCTACAAAAACCAAAGTAATGACAAACGTATACAAAACCCCTATCACAGTCAACGGCACAAAAATAGAATATGTCAATGAATATACATACCTTGGACAGATAGTATCACCAAATGATCTTACAACAAAAGAAATAAACAATCAGAGTACAGTTAGCATGGAAAAGACATCGGTCCCTAAAAGAAATTGTCAAAAACCCACAAGTACCACTTTAAGCTAAGAAAAATTAATTTGATTCATGTGTGGGTAATACACATGACATATAGATGTCAAACATTGAGCTTAACGAAAAACCTGCGCAAACTAGAGACCAGTCAAGACAGCATGAAGAGAAGCATGCTCAATATCAAGTTAAAAGACAAAATAAAACTAGAAACATTACGAAATCAATCTAAAATAAATGATGTAACACACTGTATAAGAAAACTAAAATGGAAGTGGGCAGGTCATGTGATGAGTTACAAAGACAAATGGGCTAAGAACGTCACCGAGTGGGGTCCAAGACAATACAAACGAAAGAAAGGGAGTCAGCGTCTTAGATGGGAGGATGATTCGGAACATTGCTGGAGTTACTTGTAGGAGGCCTTTGCAAAACGCAAGATAATTACAATACCGGTGTTAAATAATGAAGTATATATTTAAGTTTAAGTCACTTCACATAAAATGTATTACTTAATGTTTTCCATACGCATATTTTGTAAGATTGTTAAATAAATGCTATTTTTTTATAATAATTAGGTTTATTTTGGGAAAATATTAAAATAATCATACGCAATTAAATACACGCCAATAATTGCTGTCAATTATTCATCATTCTCTAGACCATTTCCCATTATCTGGGGTCGGTGCTGTCAATTATTAACACCCATAAAAAATTGAAGTGTCCGTCTACAATATCGAAATGACTGCCTTATTTTAAGCTGAGGTTTTTTTTTATAAAGAATAAAAGTGACAAACGAGCTCACAGTCTACCTGATGGTAAGTGGATGCTGAGACCCGTAGACATTTATATATTTACCCTCGATTAAAATTCAAAATGCAGATGCTTTGTCATCACTGAGGACTAAGATGGAATGCCTCATTTCTAGTAAAAAGGGTCTCTAGTTCTATACGTACACTGCTGGGTATGTTACTTAATCTAAGTAAATGATATTGTTGTAAAATAGAATAAAAATGTTTTATTTTTCAGACACCGTAGACCCATAGCATGTTAGTAATACAAATACAAAAACTTAAAAACTGATGTTAGTACACGAAAAAATTAAATAAAACACAATAGAAATAAAACAAAATAAAAATAAAAAAAAACAAAAAACGCATACAAATTGATAGATTTATCCAGCTCAATTTAGTACATGTAGCTTGACAAACCTACCTAGTGTCGGGCCGTCGAGCCTCTCCGCAAAAACCTTCAAGATACTATTCAAGCTTCCCCTCACTCTGCCCATCAATGACTCCACTTATTCCAGATCATTATGATACGACCAGACCATCTATTACATTATGATACGACCCAGAAATTGAAGAATTCTTAGCTTAGATATATCTGATATACGTAATATGTGGTGACAAACGAGCACACAGTCCATCTGATGGTAAATGGTTGCTGTGGCCCATAGACATCTATCCTCGATTAGGAATCAAAATGCAGATGCGTTGTCACCCGTGAGGACTGAGATGTAATGTCGCGTTTCCAGTAAAAAGGGTCTCGGGTTCTCTACACTAACCATACGAAACACAGCAGCATTTAGCTGCTATTTTACGCTGGTATTCTGTGAGAGCGTGATCCTACCCCGGTCATGCCGACCCATTCGTGCTACAACTTTATTATTGCATTTCATTAAAACATGGATCAACATTTTTAGAATTTTTGTCTGTATATTTGTTGATCAGACCGGGCTCATGTTTATAATGGCTGAACAGAACAGATAGAGAGCAATGGTAAGAGTGCTCTAGGATACAATTTATCCCAACAGTATAGTTTCTTTTTTGTAAAACGAAAAATTGATAGTTATTTTAAATCCAAATAACGCCACATTAATAGATTATACCCAGGCGAAGCCGCGACGGATCGCAAGTAAAAACACTATATATATATATATATATATATATATATATATATATATATATATATATATATATATATATAGTAAAAACACTATATATATATATATATATATATATATATATATATATATATATATATATATATATATATATATATATATAGTGTTTTTACTTGCGATCCGTCGCGGCTTCGCCTGGGTATAATCTATTAATGTGGCGTTATTTGGATTTAAAATAACTATCAATTTTTCGTTTTACAAAAAAGAAACTATACTGTTGGGATAAATTGTATCCTAGAGCACTCTTACCATTGCTCTCTATCTGTTCTCTTCAGCCATTATAAACATGAGCCCGGTCTGATCAACAAATATACAGACAAAAATTCTAAAAATGTTGATCCATGTTTTAATGAAATGCAATAATAAAGTTGTAGCACGAATGGGTATATATATATATATATATATATATATATATATATATATATATATATATATATATTTAAATTAAATAATTTAGGTCGACGGTTTTAACACTAAATATCGTGTAAAAGAATCCCTTAAAAGTTCGACGCTAGTAAAACAAAACAAATTAGCTCAAGCAATGAACATGACCTCATCGGCGTACTTTCACAACTCGCTTGCTTCCAAGTCACGTCCAAGCACCGTTATAGGCCCGGCTGGCTACTATCACTGCTTCCGAGCTACAAATCTTCATCAAACCGCTATTCCATCAAAAGCCGTTCTATTTCCAAGATACCGCAGTTGTGGACGTTTTATCTCGTAGGTTGAATTAATGACGTGTCTCACTTTGATTACGCACCAACAAATAGATGATGGGTGCGTTTGGTAGAAAAAGCGCTTGAGAGCACTTACTAGTGTTGAAAAACAAATTATACAGTTTTCGGCCAAGACACGTTTTTTAACTTTAGTAGCGCTGACACAATCCGCCATTTTGCTTATTTATTTTTTAAATTTTTTATAAACTACATGTAAAATAATAAACATAGTAAATACCTGCATTAATAGGAACATTAATAATGGGAGCAGCTATATTAGCAAATAGCAGTATCATCACCGAAAATATCTCTGCATCTGTTCTTCATCATTCACTACATTTTTAATATATTATTCATGATTGGTAAGTTTTTAATATGAACACTTTACAAACATATATAATTTAAATTAGGTTAGGTTCCCCGGTTAAAGCTAACTTAGCGTCCTAGAGGAAAATAGCTATTTACCATTTCACAGCGCTTACCGCTTAGCCATCGCCATTTTGTTTACAAGCGCTAAGAATGTCTAATCGGTTATATCGAGGGATTATGTCAGCATCATAGTTAAGTTGATTCATGACGACAGCAACTTTGTCAATTCTAATTCATGAATCATGCAATTAATAATAATTATAGTTATAATTTGAAGATTGTATTTTTATAATTTTCAAATTGAAACCGTGTTAGTGGCTATTGTCCTCTACTACCCAATATCGTCCCGTGGCTACGAAAAAATACCACATCCAATACCAAAAATTTAAGAAGTTAAATTTTAATCTATGGTAACCGCGGTTAACTATGACATCTGGACGTTGAACATCTCAGTCCCGACCGTGACCATGAGTGCTGTAAAGCGTTCGAAACGTCGGGTATTTAAAAAGTTAAATTATACGCGATAAATTCCGTAAAAACTAGTATTATTTCAATTAAGTAATTTGTTGTAATTCAAAAAAATTTAATGATGTTTAATACACAAGTAAAAAAATCAGAAAAGCCTCGTAACATTATAGAGCATAACATTTTTGTTTAAATTAAAACAAAGTCTTTATACTTTTCCTATTGGCTCCATTTAGCAAATACATTACAATAATTAGATATAAAACAGCTATCGTTAAGAGGATAGGCAATCATTATTGACGAGAAATGTTGATAAATATAATGCAAAAATATAATAAGTAAACGAGCACGAGTTATTGATGGTAAGTTAATGCTGTGGCTTATAGGCATCACATTTATCCTTTTAGAATCAAAATGAAAATGCGTTGTCACCCCTGAGGACTAAGATGGAATGCCTCGATTCTAGTAAAAAGGGTCTCCGTTTCTCTACACTCACACTGCTATTTTACGCCGGTATTCTGTGAGAGCGCGGTCCTGCCCCGATGGAGCCAACCCATTCGTGCTACAATTATAGCTGCAGCGTAGCTCAACCACGAACATAAGTACCGGAACCTGAATAAAGATTTATAAGATGACAATATAGGTTAATATTAATGGCAATGAGATACGATATAAAAGTGACTTATTAACCATTCCGTCAGTGTAACCTCAATACACAATAGTATACTCGCATATTATACCACATTGCTTTGAAGTTCTCAAACGTATTAGAAGTTATATGTACAGAAATGTCTGATGAAATATTGACCTACAAGTATGATTGACAACGTGAGTGACAAGATACCAAATGAACTTATCAATCAATGAAAGCGGTAATAACCGTTACAGCCTATTTAAGTCTACTGTTGAACATAGTTGCCAAGCTTGGCAAGCTGGTTGGCAACTGCACTTTATTTTAGTCGTTATTAGGGAGACGTTGCTGCCCATCTCCTGATTTGTTTCCCTCTGTCTTCTCTTACGACAGCCACTGGATGATATGAGATAGTGGATATTCTAGCACCGCCACTACGCAGTATATTATTATACGTACATAAACACTCACGCCTGTCACCCAGAGGGGTAGGCAGAGACTACGGACTTCCATTTGGCACGATCCTGACATACCTCCTTCGCCTCCTTTACATCAATATATCTACGCATACATGCTCGTCGGTTAAGGGTATTTCTAATATATATTATTATAGTTATACCTATACTTAAATAAATAGCAAATAACCGTCTCTTACTAATATGTGTTTAAGAAAAAGTTCACGTTAACAGAACCTGTTCGAAGCTTTCATAGCAAACAATAAGCAGTATTTGATTACCGGCTGACCTTCTCGGCAAATAGTCGGGATAAGATCGATGGTAAGACGAATTCGGATGACTCACATTTCCAGAATACCCGCCTCTCTTGGCTCGATGTATAATTATTACGCGTCTAGACTCGCGGCGTCGACCAGGCGGCGTCTATGGAAATATAATAATGCTGCAGTGACATTTTTGCTGTAGCAATGTTGGGATGGAAACTAGGCCGTTATATACTCAACCTGAACAATAAATGTATCTGTACAAATTTATAGACTCACATTTAAAATATTTCGATATTAAGCTTTACAGATATTTTTGGGCTTAAAATATTTTAGAGGCATAAAAAGACGACATCAATACATTAATCGAACGTTATTTGAAATTTTTAAATAGCGATGACGTCAGTCCCAAGGTATATTTTCATTCGAATATAAGTTAAACGTTGAATGAAATATAATAAATATTAAATATTCTTTAGTGTTATTACTATATGGATATATATTTTATGTTATTCGGAAAGTGGTAAACTTAGTCTGCATAGTTTTACACCGACTTTTAACGACTGGTGTGTAATTATTAGAATTTTTTAACACCAGCTGCGGATTTTTTTAAATAGAGGGAGACCCTGTCGTCTATGTTTATAACGCCGGTAAATCTAGTAAAAAAGTTTGATTTTATTAGATTAAGTAATTACGTGAAAACTGTGAAAGTTAAATTTCCCGATGGACCGTGAGTGACGAGCATGTAACTTTACAATATCAGAATGAAAAATTGATCACATCTATACTGTTATATTATTCTGAATCAAATTAGTAAATACATGGTTATACAATATATATATATATAATAGAAATAAGCTTTTGGTTCTCAAAATTAAGCTTCTTCACTTAAGCTCCTTTTTATAATGAATTAAATAAATAATTAACCTTTTATAAATAAAGAATAGTACCGTATAGTATTCTATTCAATATAGGATTACAATAATACTTATTAAAAGTAAAATATACGTGGTAGAGCCATGCTTCAGCTATATTATGGTTGTAGCACGGATGGGTCAGCTCGACCGGGGACCACGCTCTCACAGAATACCAGCGTAAAATAGCAGCTCAATGCTGCTGTGTTTCGTATGGTGAGTGTAGAGAACCGGAGACCCTCTTTACTGGAAATGAGGCATTCCATCTTAGTCCTCAGGGGTGCCAACGCATCTGCATTTTGATTCTTACACGACGATAGATGTCTATGGGCCATAGCACCTACTTACCATAGGTGGGCTGTGTGCTCGTTCGTCACCCTTATTCTATAATTTTTTTTTTACCTTGTCACTGTTTCGGAAAAATCCTCTGTCCTGGGAAGAACCAGTAAGAAACATAGCGGGACTTTTTATGAAATGAAATTAATATACAATTTATCATTTTATACAATCAGTAGTTTTATTTATACAATTAGTAGTCCTTTTTTATTTATGTTAAAATAATATACAATGCGACAAAAAAAGTTATTATTTGTGAGTAAAGAGAATCCTAGATTTTATTTTTATTAAAAAATAGTATGTACAAATTTATTACATTATTTCCGAGTACTTTCAGAGGTAGAAGGGAAAAATTAAAACTTAAAATTTGGTATAAAACCTTATACCAAATTTTAAGTTTATATATAATAAATTAAAAAAATAAGTCATAAAAAGCCTACCTGAAGCTATCAGATCAGCGACAAGGCGAAAGAGTGCACAGGACGGATAACAAGAAGAGGCGCTTACGTTAGCACTTCTTATCTCCATATCACATCATAGGGGCACTTATTAGTCCAGGAAAGCTTGGCTCCATTCCCGTCGCTAAAGGCGACCGCGGAGTCCACGGCTCCTTTCACGCATTAACTTTGTCAACTAATTTATCAGGCACTTGACTCATAATTGCTTGTGAATTTTCGCGCGGTACTAAGGGGGCACACATTATATTATGAAATAGTAACGGAGACACGTGTTACCGCGGCAGAGAGGGACGGATTCACTGAACGTCCTTGGCGAGGGGGCGCGAGGGGCGCCTGCGGCATCATACGTTTCAATCATCCCCGAGGGGAGCGGGACGGGGGTATAGGCGCCGGCTGAAAGTGGAAAAGAGAGGCGCGATACCGTGCTATTGACCGGCTGGAAGACCACGCCCACCCGGGCAAGACACGAGCGCGCTGATGCTCCAAGTGAAAAATGAAAATCGAACGTCGTCCCGGGCAGTCGCCGTTACCGCCTGCATGAATCATAATCGAATACCAATGCATTTCCTATAGCGCCCATCGCAACACGAATATAGCCACTCACCAATTACGCACCCCCGCTACCAGGAAATGAATAGACCTCCATGGCGATACGAAACAAAGTCGGCCAGTAATAATACCGTTCAATATCGAGGACTTGGCACGCAAACAATGTAGGTTGCCAGAAAAACACGCGAGTCGATATAGCGGCAGCAGCTCGAAGAATTTTCATCTAGATCGGTACATAGTTTAGGTCATTCTAGACTAGATAAGGTTGTAAATCAAGGGTAACGATTCCCGAGGGCCAATAGACCGTAAAACTATTCTACTAGATTTCTTCGAGCTGAAATAACTTATATAATATACCTTCTTTGCTATAGATTCATAATCTTTTTAAAACAATTTATTCAGTACCTATATAGTATATAAGATAAAATATAACTGCACATATTAAGTTTCTGTTTCTGTAGATTATGTAACAGTGATAACCAAGTGAATATTAAAGCATTTTTTTCTTAAATAGAACATACTAAGTTAAAATCTTAGAAACAGATGATAAATTAAGATTGATTGGTTGAGAGAAGGGTAGAAACATCTCCTCAGTTTGAATAGGAATAAATTCCAATATTTACAACGACAGCTTACTTAATTTAACTTCATATCAATCAGTATGAAATATAGAAGTTAGTTTTATGTTACATTATATACAATATGACACCAAAAATGCGGTTCTTCAGACCAATATCGATCACGGCAACGTTCGGTTATTTTATTTTTTTATTTTATAGGATAGGACGACAAACGAGCACATAGTCTACCTGATGGTAATTGGATGCTGTGGCCCATAGAAACCTACATCTATCCTCGATTACAAATCCAAATGCGGATACATTGTCACCCGTCCAGTAAAAAGGGTCTCCGGTTCTCTACACTCACCATACAAAACACAGGAGCATTAAACTACTTTTTTACGCTGGTATTCTGTGAGAGCGTGGTCCTTCACCGGTCGAGCCGACCAATTCGTGCTACAACTATACTACTAATATAACTATAGCATGGCTCTACCACGTATAAAAAGTTTTAGAAACTGTCAATCGCGCAACTTTATAATGTCAAATTAGCGAAAAAAATGAATACATACGTTCATATTACTAAATTCGCGTGAGAAATAGAACCAGAACTAAATAAGCGAAATATAATGGCATTACGTTCACGTGTTTCACGTCATCACCATAATATGTCCAAATAACAAAGGCATGTTTTGCAAGGCTACATTGCCCAACATTGCCATGCAGTTAACTCAATAATTTAAATTGCGTTTCGGGCGTTAAGATAATATCATAGATTTAACATATGTGTTTTTTCGTTTTCTATACGTTCCTTCCTATATCGTTCATCCTATTATAGTTAAAATTGAAATAGCTAGCTAGAGGTTTCTGACAAATGTATGCCGGGCACAGTTTGTGTTGATTAAAGTAGGGTATACAATTATTATTTTTATTGTTGAGTCGTGAACCCTTAGCGGATTTTAATCCCCGCCGGCACTTTTAAAATAATGCAGCAGTGTTTGCTATATGTCCATTGTCCAACGATAAAGGAAAACATCGTGAGGACTTGCGGACTCTTTCTAGTTCATAAGCCTTTCAAACAAAAGAAAACGACTATGCCGGGCAGAGGTGTGTATTAAAGCTGACTTTTCTTTTAAATTATTACTTTTTATTTTATAAGCTACTAGCTGGTACCGGGCGCGTTGCTGCCGCAGATGAAATAATAGTGAAAATATTGTTTTAAATTTGTAAGAGTTATATTGTTTAATTAAGAATGATAATAAATTAATTAAAGATGAACGATATATAACTTTCAAATCTATTTGAAAGTTATATATCGTTCAACTTTGTACCTAATGTAAGTTAATTGTACTATGCCCTCAGATCATAGACTATGCCTATTGTCTATAACCTTCGTGCAAGTGCAAGTAAGCAGTTGACAATTTTACCGCGATATGATGAACGGGTTTGGCAGCGCATAAAATACGAACAAACATTAATTTTTATAAAGATAAATATATATTTATTATCAAAAACATGTGTAGATAATAATATCTACATTTAATGTTTATTATTGGTCTGAATTTTCTTATTTTGGATGAACATGTTACATAATATATATTACATAATTGTAAATGCATATTGAAATATATTTAAAAAAATACTACTTTCTAAATAATTGCTTTCAAAATATAACATCACTCATTTATGACGTGTTACTTCAATTTAAATTTTACAGACGTGAGAGCCCTTGTCACAACAACAAAAAAGTACGATGAAACATACCAGGAACTCGATGTTTTACATTTCGTTTCATGCGACAAATTACGAGAACAACTGTTTTCTAAATCTTGGACTCTAATGTTTGGTAACGACTTGTGATAAAGAAAATTAGCTCGATTGATGTTACCAGCTAATACCAAATGTGGATTGTAAAATAAAATTTGCAAACTTTTTCCGACTCAATCCGAATGAATTCAGTAAATTTATATAACATAATTTGTGCTTTAAATAATATAGTAATTCTTTCGTAAATAGCAAATTATTTTTAATATTTTATGTACATGTATTACTTTTAATGTTTTGTTTCCATTAATTGCTACGCAATAATAAGTCATATCAAAATGAAGTCATTATTACCATCTTAATATATTTGTATGTACATTTTTACATAATTTATTATAATACCATATATAAATAATAATATGTTATATTTTGATGTACTGCTTAATGGTTGGGTTTAAATGGTTATTTTTAGTTATATAAATAATTTTTTGGATCACTCCAATTGGTGTTTTCGTGTTAAATGAAAATGAAAAGATTTAGTACTATCGAAATTATCACAAATTAATAAACAGATCGTTTGCACATTATGACTAAGCTCGCTAAGTTGTTGATTCATCGATTAAGTATAGAACGAAAACTATTAAACACTGAACTAAATCCTCTTTTAGGTTGAAGTGGATTTTCTTTAGACGCTGTGCTTGATAGGCAGTTGTAGTCTTATACGTCGTTATTTATTATTATATTATACGTCTTCCACCTCTCCTAAAAGAATATTTTACTGTCAGTAAATTGTTAATAGTTAATTTAAAAAAAAATTGTGAGATCATGAAACGGTCGGGCATCGGCTCAACAGAGGAAACATTAAGCGTTTGGTGGCGACAATGCATAGTCGCGGTTTCGATTATTAGTCTATGAATGTACTACACTTATTTTTCTATAAAAGTCCTTTCTGTAAAACTTTGAAATAAGTATACAGACTCCAGTTTTGCGTAAACATGGCGGCGGTTCGGATGACGCGTGTATAGTCGATCCAATCGGTCCCATAAAAGGTTGCGCAGGTAGATGTGGGCGCGCGCCTTGACCCGCTTGCCTTTTAGCGTGTGTACGGTATGTTAACATTTGCATTCGCAGTTTTATTTCATGTGATGTCGAAGACGGAGCACACACGGGCAAAATTCGTTAAATCGAATACTTTAAGAAACAACCAACGTCAAAACGGTTCTAACAATTTGGATGACATTTTGTATTTAGCTAAAATGCGGCAATACTTCACGTTTGGGACTCAATGGAAAGGCGTGCTAAGTACTGGTGACGTTAATATGGAAAACTAAACTTAACAGTCTCGAGCACAAAGCGCAATGTAGCAAACTTTTCGTAGTTTTCCAAGATACATTCTGAATACAGTGCGCAGGTATTGTATTGTTTAAATGTTCATTTGCATTCAATTTGCCACCAAACGGTCTGTTTCGTCGTTCATAACGCGAACATAAAGGAGAGGGGAGGGACCACGCTCTCACAGAATACTAGCGTGAAATAGTAGCTTAATGCTGCTGTGTTTCGTATGGTGAGTGTAGAGAACCGGAGACCCTTTTTACTGGAAACGAGGCATTCCATTCTATTCCTATATGATGACTGATAACGCATCTGCATTTTGATTCCTAATCGAGGATAGATGTAGATGTCTATGGGCCACAGCAACTACTTACCATCAGGTGGACTGTGTGCTCATTTGTCACCCTATCCTATAAAAAAAGGTATGCCAGTGAGCTTTACCATCTTTGCTGCATCACCACTTACCATCAGGTGGACTGTATGCTCATTTGTCACCCTATCCTATAAAAAAAGGTATGCCAGTGAGCTTTACCATCTTTGGCTGCATCACCACTTACCTTCAGGTGGGGTAGAAGTCAAGCACTGGCTTGTAATAGTTAAAAAAACAATGTTTTATTTACGAAGTTTAGTGTCGTGCAGATACTGCTCTTTTAAATGTGATCAAAACTTTACTCAAGTGCAAAGGGCTCATATGCAAGTATAGGCGACATTTTATGCACTGTTTTCTACTGCTGATCACTAGCAAGAGCAGACCATACCACAGTATCGTCACTAAAAATATTTTGCGACAAATCTGTAAAGAACTATTATTCTTAATTTTATGCAATACACGCTTTAATTGCGATACCATAAATAACACAATTCGTCACATCATCGACTTACGTACGTATTACATAATTCAAAATGTGAAGGAAAACCAGCCTTTTTGAGGCGAGGCAGCCTTGAGTGTTTGTCATCTTTCGTGAAAGGAAAAAGGTCTTTTTCATTTGATCTTGTAATCATATAACGGATGTCATATCGATAGAGAGATTTAAAATGACTTACAAATATTTTATGTGTACTGGTCATTTTGCTTCATTTAAATTGATAACACATTATTGATATGTATAGTTTTTTTTAATATAGAAAACAAATTTAAATTTAACTAAAGTGTTATGTACAAAATTTATAGTTATAATATAAAGGTATTTTTGCACGTGGTATTAGGATTTAGAATTTTAGAACTACTGGAATGAATGAGGCTGAAGCTAGCTCCTAGTGTTAGCTCCTAGGAGATTAGGTCAGTTAAGGCCAGGCAACCTATACTGAAGTATTGTTTCAACCAATGACAATAAAATAATATAATACCGGATTTTTTTATGATATTGATGAATAAATTTAGATACTCAATTTTGAATCGTCGAAAAAACAGTCAATGATTTTTATATTGTCAAAAAATATGAATCGTAAATTTTTTGAATAAATTAAGCCAAAATTTTGAGATTGCAGTCTGTAAAAAAATTATAGTAAGCTAGGAAGAGTTTAAAAAATTAGAAACAATTCTAAAAGTAGAATTTTTATAATGATTTCTTATCAATTTTAATTTTAATTAAGTAATTAAATTACTTAATTTTAATCAAGTAGAATTTTTAATTTAAAAAATTAATAGGTCGTGAATTTAAAAAAATTGTCTTAGACTATTAGATTGTAGTTAGAAGATAATATTTTATTTTTGACTATTTTGATATGATTGATAGTGAAAATAATAGTGAGCCAGGAAAACTATCGTTTACAGAATTATTAACAATTTTATCAAAGAAATTTCGAAATCAACGAAAAAATTACTTTGACGTAAAAATCGAGATAGATCAGGGCCCAAAAAAATGGTGGAGCACCATTTGTTTAGACAAAAAAGTTAGAAATAAATTCAATAAATAATTGATGAAATCTCTAACTATTTGCGGTAATAAATACTTTGACTTGGAAGTTGGGCTGGAGCAGGGCTCAAATGTGTTTTATTTTACTATTTTTTTAAACACATAAAATAAATAAATAACTAAATCTCAGAAAATCTGTGAAAATACCTTGACGCAGAAATCGAACTGGATCAAGGTCCAAATGTGTGTCTTAAATGCTTTGGATATTCCAAAAAAGATCGTGGAGCCGGAGGCACCATTCGCTTAACAAAATTAAATAAATAATCGACTAAATCTCTAAAAAAATTTTTGACGAATTAAATACTTTGAGGTAGTAATCAAGCTAAATCAAGGCGTTTGTAGAATCAAATTAAATAAATAAACGACTGAATCTCTGAGAATCGGTGAAAATAAATACTTTGACACGGAAATCTAGCTGGATCAGGGCCCGAATGTGTGTCTTAGATGCGTCGGACTTTATAAAAACGTCGTGGAGCCGGTGGCACCATTTGTTTAAGAAAATAAAATAAATAACTGACAAAATCTCAGAATATTTTTTAAGGAAATAAATACTTTAACGTGGAAATCGAGCTGGATCTGGGCTCAAATGTGTGTTTTAGACCTAACTTACCCAATACTTGGTAGGGCCATGCTGAAGCTTTATTGTGGTTGTAGCACGAATGGGACGGCTACGCTTTCATAGACTATCAGCGCAAAATATCTGCTAAATATTGCTGTGCTTTGTATGGTGCGCGTAGAGAACTTATGCTATAAAAAAACCTAAATGAAGAAGCATAACGAAGTTTGGTTCTGAAAAGCAAAGTAAGAGGTTTAGCCTTGAACGTTTCTGCTTAGATATTTTGTAACTTGACGTTAATTGAGTGTTGTTTTGTAGAAATTTTTAAACTCCAACCTAGTTGCATTCAAGTCATCGACCTTTGGACAATTGCCAGCTTCGCCTGGTCACAGTGTCATAATGACTTACTTAATACTTAATAGACTCTCTCATTGGTCTAGTGGTCGTAAATGTGACTGCTGATCATGAGGTCAAATCCCAAGTCTGAAAAAAATCTAATATTGACTTTTCCGCCAAGAAATTCTCAGTAGCTGCCCAGAGTCAGGAAGTTGGCGGTGTTTCTTCACCACCGCGCCTCGGAAAGTACGTAAAATCGTTGGTCCAGCGCCTGATCTCTCCGGTCGTGACTGTTTACCGTCCCATCGGCCTCTGAGCGTGAGGGAATAGAGTGCGCCTGTGCTTGCGCATACACTTGGGTACTGTAATGCCGTCCTACGCAGATGGCAAGTCTCCGTTGAGGCTGGCCGCCGTGACTGAAATTCGGTTTGGAGGACATTATTACTTACTTAATCGTATTAAAAGCGCGAAGATGCTGATAACTTTGATGGAGTTTCCTACGCATACGGACCTCCACGTTGTTCACCTAGGAAGGGTCTCTAACATAGTCTACCATCTTACATAGTTTCTACGTTATTTGTGTATAGCTAATAAATATTTTACAACATGCTATTTTTTAAAATTAAGTCGAAAATATTTTATGCAGCTTATGGGTCTCTCCAGCCTCCGTTGAGACACTACCACCATCATTAAAAATGTTCTATTTAAATCTTTTATATTTAAAATATACTCTATATAAAAGAGGGTCGCCCGCCGTGTTCGTAAGCAATCCGGATTCGATTCTCGCCATAACCCTGTATCAATGAAATTGTTATCTGTAATTAGAATTTCAAGGAAAACCATCTTCAAGAAACGAGTATTTTGAGGATTTAATAATTATGTTTGAAATTTAAATTTTAATCCAATATAAAAATCAGTGATTACGTTTTTTGTTTTCGAACTAACTATAAAAGGTTATTACAAAAAAAAATCGTTATTGACGATTTATAATTTATATGAAAGTAGTACCTAGACAACAACCCAACTTCACCCGATGTTGGATTTTTTGTGGCAGAATATCCTATACAAAAAGCGTAAGCTACTGTCTTTATAAACTCTGAGAGTAAAACGTTACCTAAATATCAAAATATCATCCAGATCGTTAGACCGTATCGAAAAAACCAAATAAATTATATTATATCCACACAAATTTAATAGAGAGAACAGATCATTTAATGCAACAATGTTACACTAATAAAGATCGCCATATAAAAAAAATTAGGCTTCTCATTTCATAATTAGAGTATGCTAGTATACATAATATGACGATGTTAAGCTTTTGTTCAGTAAGTTGAAAGAAAAAATATACGTTGTAATATCCCGTTCACTATCCCATCTTATAAAAAGAAATTGCAGTCACAGCAAGGCCGGTGAATAAACCTCAAAGATAAAATCCAACTTATTATAAATTATTTCCGTAGACAGTAACATAAGATTACGAGCATAATCGAATATTTTTACCCGACTTTAAGTTGAGAGAAAAATATCTTTGGACAGAAGGTTGTCAATGAGAGTGTATTAACTTTACATACATCACACTACAACCAATCAAAAGTCCGCTATTGAACCACATGAGTAAAGAATCGGAAACTGAACATAGGTCTTCACAGACTAGGAGCCAAGCGGATTGGTGGTTATAGGTTTTTATAATTAACAAGCTGTTGTAAGGAAGATGCGGCTGCCTATCCCATATTTCAGTTTCCACTATATGGGATAGAAGATTCTCCCGCATCACCACTACAAGGCAACTTAACGTTTTATCATTTAAATGAAACGAGTTTCACGTAAACATAAGAAATCATTATTATCATTTATTTAATGTATGCATAAGATATCTCCGAGGTTAACGGACGTGGAAGTAACCGTCTCTGCCGATTTTTTTGTCATTTTTTTTTAAATATATTACAACTGATTACGACAACAATAGAAGTCAGTTCTGGTTTAGATATCCGTGGTAAAGCCACGCTGTAGGTGGTTGTAGCGCTAATGGGTCTGCTCGACTGTGGTAGAACCACGCTCTCACAGAATACCAGCGTAAAATAGCAGCTTAATGCTGCTGTGTTTCGTATGGTCAGTGTAGAGAACCGGAGACCCTTTTTATTATGATTTTATGTAGATCTCTATGGGTCACAGCATTCACTTACTATCCGGTGCCCGTTTGCATAGTAAACCGTTTGTCACCCTTATTCTATAAAATAATTAAAGT